>CM076581.1:1154185782-1154399306 GCA_034641835.2 Pinus albicaulis
GTTTATCATTTCCTGAACAGACCCCTAAAAACACATGTTTTTGCATTGGCGCTGGTAGTCCGTTATGTACTCGCGCCAATGGGGGAAAATTAACACTGAGCCGTAGCGACAGCGCTCTGTCTGAATGTTTTAGCCACTACGTTTATGGAAAGTTTTGGCCAGTTTCGATTACAACAACTTCGTGGATGAGTCATCGGGAGTGGTTTCGACTGAATAACCACGACCTTCCTCCTTTGGCCTCTTGTTTCCACCTTATGGGGAACCTCCCAAGGGATAAGGCCTCCCTTCCACTATTGTAGGGATCCCAACCTCCTCCTCTCCTCTGTAAATATAGCCTTCATCCATTGATGAGAGAAATTTGAAGAAGTGATAGTCTTGAAGTGCTAAAGCTTTGCATCTCCTATTCCCAAGTGCCTTTGTGCTGAAAAGAATCCTTCCTTTCCCTTAAGGCCCATTCGAGCAAGGAGACCATTGTCACGAGACTCTGGAGAAGTTTCCCTTTCCCCCGGCGAGCTTTGCGAGACGTGGACGACCGGAGACCCGCGCGAAGGAGGCTGCAGCGTCAGAACTTGGTTGTAACTTCTATTCGTTTACCACTTTAATAGATGACTATGATTATGGTTCCACTCCTTTTCCCATTATGTTAATGCGAGTAATGTCTTTTCTGACCGATGTTTAGTTACGTATGCTGGTTCCTATGCTTGTATCTGTTTGTTCTTTCTGTGTGCAGGTGTTCATCCACGGAGATCGTGGAAGGATTGTGATCTGCCAGGACTGAAGGACGGGGGCATCTCTTTTTCAGATCGAGCGCTGGAATCCAGGTAGGTTCTTATCCCAAATCTTTCATTCGTAACTAGGAGCTTGCGTCATAGCATTGTTTGTTTGTTGCTAGACCCCTGCTGGGCTAGTAGGGATCGCCTGTGTCTGCAGAGGGGATTTACCTCCTCAACAAATTGGTGACTCCGCTGGGGAGATCGTCTGGTCTTCATTGTCTCGTTTATGTTGTTTCGCTTTGATCGTTTTTCCTTGCTTGATGAACCTTCTGGGTTGGATTCTTTCTTTGTTTTGGCTTTTGGTTCAGCCCCCAGAGGATCAGATCTTACCTTTGTTTTTCCGAATTTTCACCTTTTCATAGTTGGCTTGATTGGCGCGAGTTTAGCCCTGACAGTCGCGCCATAGCGCGAGTTGCCCGGTTATCGGTCGCGCCATCACATTAAGCGCAGTTACGGCAGACAGTCGCGCCATTCCCTGGCAGGTACTGGGTCTACCCCTTGTTCGAGCTTCTTTTGGTTAGTATTTGGCTTAAGGTTTGTTTTAGATTCAGCTTGATGGGAAGTACGGTCTTGGTTGGGAAAATTCTTTGTTTTTTCATTTTCAGGCATTGGCGCTTGTTGTCAATTAGCAACCCACGCCAATTGGCCATTGGCGCTAGTTGTCAATGTGCAAGTCGCGCCAATTGCTGCCAATTGGCGCTAGTTGTCAATGGACAAGTCGTGCCAATTTCAGGGTGTATGAAAATTGAGATTTTTTCCCTTAATCCTTCACCTGTATGTCTTTCCCTTCGGGTCTTTCCTCTGTATGAGCATAGATTACATTGCTCATTATTTGGAATGTCTTCTTGCTATGATTGCTTGATGTAAAAGGGAATGAATGCCTTGTTTTGATCTCTTTCTTTAGAAGTCCTTTTTTGTGTTTGACCGCATATGTCTTGTCAACTTTTGAGGGATTTTGTCACAAAGTGTTTGAAACAACGCTTGCATTCTTAGTGTTTGTTTACATCTCTTTTGCATTCATCCTTCTTTAAGGAGGTTTGCATTCTTTTACTTTTCGTCTCATAGTTTGCTTTTCGTTTAAATGCATTAGATCACATTGCATCGAAAAGTATTTTTGAGATTTATCATTGAACTTAGATTACATTGTTTAGTGATTGAAAACTAAAAATCGCTTTTGAGTGCATTCTTATCATTTGAAAAGGAAAAGGAAATTGTGCATAGATTACAATTGCATAGTTTTCGGAAAAAGAATTTTGCATAGATTACATTGCATAATTCGCTTCGTTGGATGTTTTAGAATACTTTTGGATAGTGAAAGTCATCTAGTTTGGAAAAGGTTCGTTTTCAGTTTTGCTGTTTGTTGCATCATTGTTTGAAGCTCTTCCCTTAACTAGATAGCATTCATCGAATTGAAAAGTTTTCTTTTCTCATATAGTTTTGCAGTTAGGAGTCTTTTGAGACACTACATACGGTAGGGCCTGAAAATTGAAACTTAATTGAAGATCAACTGTAAAATTGATTCAATTAACCTAAGGCAGCATTGAAACTTAACGAAACATATTTAGAAAGTCTAGGCTAGAGACGTGTTCTGGCGTCGTTAAACCTAGCGGTATCGTTCGCCTTTGTTGGCTTCAGATAGCACTAGTACGGACTTGCACTCCCCATACCGTCAAGTATATAAAGGGAGACCCCTCTAGGTTTCAATCCTTTATCCACGAGGGCGCGTGCCGCCCTATGCCGTGATACAAGACACGGCATTCGGCTCACACTTGCGTACGGAAAGTCCTTGGTGAGTATACCGTTTTCCATTATTGAAACCAAGGTGTATATTTAGGTTCACGGATATTTGGTACACCCTTTGTGCCTAGTTTTTTCTATTGAGTCATGGAGACTATTGAGTCATTTGGTCTTTCGACTCCATAAATTTGAAAAGATCATCGAGCGCTTGTCCTTTCACGCTTATATCAAATCTGAAAGAGATAGAGTCATCTTTCTATTGTTTCTCGACTCTTAAAATATGAAACGATAGAGTTTCTTACTTTTCAATGTGGTAAAAATTAATCACCCACGATTACACGCCCGCTTAGATTTTTCTTGTTGGCTGGATTTGACTGTTGGCTGGATTTGATGGTGTCTTAACTCATTTTCGGCCCGTGGGCTGGTTTTGAGTTGATGGCAACTTTCGGTACACCAACCAGGAGTCCCCCTCGAAGGGACTCCACCGGTCATTCCTCCTTTTGGAAATGTTGGTGCTCCTTATATGGCAACGTTGTCCCTTCCTGGGTTAACTGTTGGGTTGCCTGTTTGGTTGTTCTCAACCTCTGTCGTTCCGAATGTCTCAGTTACTGGTCAATCAGTTCCTCCACCCGAACCACATCATGTTGATTCTAAGGTGGACCTCTCCCCTTCTTCGCCTGTTTCTGAGTCCTCCTCCTCCTCTTCGCCTGGTGAAAGTCTGGATTCGAGTAACCAGGTGGCTAAGAAGAAGAAGAAGAAGACAAAGAAGAAGAAGTCTGATAAGCGAGAGGCTAAATGTACGGCTACTGCCTCCGAGATATCTCCTCTTGATAAACCTTCCAACCCTCCACGGAAAGTCAAGTTCCCTTGCCTGTTGTGCACGGGGGACCATCTTCTTCGAGACTGCCCTGGCATTCCCAAGGTGCTCGAAGTATGGTCCAACGGCCGCCCACCGTTGCCTTTGGCTTCCGGGAGTCAAGTTGGGGGCACGTCTTCAACTGCTGTTGATAAGAACTCTAAGAAGCAGGGTAAGATCACCAATCCCTGTAAGTTGTGTGAAGGACACCATGCCATTCACCTTTGTCCTTATATGGATGAAGCCAAGCAAGTCTTGGACAACCCAACCGGTTCTTCACCACGCCTTCCACCTGGTTATAATCGGCTTTCTGTGAGTCCTCTGCCAGCTGATCCGACGATTGGTCAAGAGTCATCCTTGGTAGATCACACTCCCCCAGAAATTCAAATTCACGAATCCGTCCCGGACCAACCATTGGTCATAGGATCGGTTGAACTGGCCCCGTCTGCGGTGTGCCAGGTCTTTTCTGTCGAGAGTGGATCTCACACCCCTCATGTCCTTCTGGTTTCTTCAGATTCTTCAGACTTGGAGAAAGATTCTCCTGTCCCTGTGCTTCAAGAAGCTGCTCCTCTGCCTCCCATGATGGAGGCTACGGAGGATATTCCTCCCACCTTCGATATGGAGGTCATGGAGGAGGCTTCTTCTTCCGTAACATCAGGGGAAGACCTTCGCATTTCGATGGTAGCCCCTCCGAGTAGTTTGGTCGCTTCCTTTGATTGGAACCGATTTGCAGGATTTCGCCTTCCGTCTTATGTGCCTTTCGAGATCACAGTGCAGGCTCTTGGTTTGGTTGTACCCAGTACCATTATAGACGAAGGTGCCTCTGTTAGTATTCTGTCTTCAACTGCCTGGCAAGCTTTCGGTTCGTCGCCGCTTGCGCCTGTTACGCAGAATCTGTTGACATTCAATAGAAGAACGAGTCAACCGTTGGGGATCCTTCCAAGGTTACCTGTTACTTTGGGAGGTAAAACCGTCCATATGGACGTGATGGTCGTTCCAGGCCCTTTGGATTTCAATCTTCTCCTGGGGCGCGATTACACCTATGCCATGGGAGCACTTGTCTCCTCCCTCTTTCGCGTGATGTGCTTTCCACATGAAGGAAGGATCGTGACCATTGATCAGCTTTCGTTCTTTGGCCCTAATATGGCATCTGGTCCGCCATCACCCCCTCCTGGTTTCTATCCACCCGTTGTATCTGCTCCACTGCAGGTCAACTATGTGGCTACTTACCCCGTGCCTGTGTTCAGTGATGATGCCGTTGTGCATAATGTGCTGGGGGCATTGGGTCCTGACTTCCAGGATGTTTCCCTTCCATCAGGAGTGGAACTCTTGGAAGCACTGCCTTCTTGTTCATTTTGATGTAAGTCGGTTAGAGCATGGTTCCCCTGTGTCAAGCTCTTTAAAAAATGAAACCAGGTTGGCGGAGCACAGTTCGTTGTCTTGTGTCAAGCTCCTTAAAAAATGAAACAAGATCGTCGGAGCATAGTTCATTGTCTTGTGTCAAGCTCCTTAAAAAATGAAACAAGGTCATCGGAGCATAGTTCCTTGTCTTGTGTCAAGCTCCTTAAAAAATGACACAAGGATGTCTGAGGATAGTTCTTTTAATGTGTCAACCTCGTTAAAATAATGAA
Organism: Pinus albicaulis; assembly: GCA_034641835.2. NCBI lineage: Eukaryota > Viridiplantae > Streptophyta > Pinopsida > Pinales > Pinaceae > Pinus > Pinus albicaulis. The sequence goes on from CM076581.1 coordinate 1,154,190,780, forward strand.
ACACATTCCTGTTCAATTCGAGTCATTGTTTAGCTCTCGTAAAATCCTAGTCGAGTCTTTCTTCGATCTCGTAACTTGAACCTTCACTCCATCTGCCTTTCATATGGATTGAAGCTTGGGGGGCATGTACCTCGAATTGAGTCACCATGCTGGGGGCATGATTACTATTTCAAGCATAGTTTGTTTCCGTTTCAAGCTTGTGTAAAAATGAAACCGGTTTCAAGCATAGTTTATCTTTGTTTCAAGCTTGTGTAAAAATGAAACCAACTTCAAGCAGAGTTTCCTGATTTCAAGCTTGTGTAAAAATGAAACCTTTCCCTTTTTACCCCTTGTGATTGTCATCTTATCAGCCTATTTTTCCAGATGAGCCTTGGTTTTCTCGCTCCATCGTCATTATCTGCTTGGCCGATCATATGCCCTCACTTGGTTGTTTTACCCGTTCCTGAGGAACCGCTGCGATGAGTGGTCTTGTTAGCCAGCCTCTTAACCTTTACTTGTTTTGAGCAGTTCCACCATTACCGGAACCAGTTGCTTCCCTTTATACCACTCGTTCCTTTAGGAGGAGTCTTCTTTCAGCTCTTTTCTGACTCTCTAAACATGAAAAGATTGCCGAGGCCCTTGTCGTTTCGATCTCGTTAAAATGGACACGAATCGACATTCACCCAGTATAAGTTTAACCCTTTTTCGAAAGGGTACAAATTCAAGGATCGATTACGAAAAGGAATACCTAAGCAAAAGGAATACCTAACCCTATCGCGACTAAGATACCCTACCCTATCGCGGCTAGGAGGTTTTCCGGATATTGTTTTCTACCTTTCGGATGCGAAACTATTTACAAGGACACCAATGGAGTTTTCTTTTCCGTATCTTCTCAAACTCTCTAAACATGAAAAAGGCAGATTTCTTCTTTGTCGGACTGAATTGACACGATGACATTGGATTTAGAATCGGAAATGACGTTCTCCCGAGTTTCTCCTTCCTAGGACTCGTTAAATGCACTAGGATGGATTCGCCGAAGAAGTGGCAGGACTTATATCCATGACATATCTTTATCCCCTTTGAGAAACGTGTATCATTGGGGGCGTGTCGGGAATGGTGGGGGGAAAATGGAACCATCGTCGTTGTCGTCGGCAGTATGTCGCTCTTGAACATGGCACTTGTCTGCATTCGTGTCGGGTTGGGGACATCTCATCTCGTTGTTTCACTTTGATTCCATGGGTTGGGTAATCTCTTTTGACCTCTCATCTGTTCACTGCCTCGTCGCCATGACCTTTGATCTGTTGATGTCAAATACTTCCAAGTCCATTGTCGTGCCGTTTATATGTTCAAGAGAAGTTGACCTCTGCAAATATCAACCTTCCTCTGTTTCTCGTATGATCCTGATTCACAACAAAACATTATGTTCCTCTGTCTCGTGTCGATGACGTGGGAATCATTATGGCCCACCTTCGATCAAGGTCACTTCTGTCGACTTCAACTCATTATCGGGAAGTTGATCGAGACTCTGATGGTACCTTGGAGCTTGCATGCCTCGGTGGCGGGTTCGTCGCATTCGACGTGAGGTTTTCATCATTGGCCTCCGATCGGATGATTAACGGGTGTTGCTCGACGTCGGCTCATTTATTCTATGGTAGATTGTACTGCAGCAGTACCTTGAGGACCATTGTCATTATTGGTGGTTTTCACTCTCGGCGTACGTGCTGACTTTCATCGTGTGGTAATCGAACGATGTTCTTGCATGTTCGACTTCAGCTCACATATTCGCATGCTTGAACTTGTACTTTGTTTGGGTCAAGATGGAGCGCAAGACCCTGGATTGTGTCTGTTGTAATCCAGGCTGCGATTGTGGATTATTATCATTATGTACATGACTCACTTATTGGATGGCTGCGACCATACCTGAGTCTATTGGTTTGATCCTAGTTGGATGGCTGTGTCCATACCCTGGATCCGGATTATAGTATACTCTGTTTCGGATGGCTGCGTTCATACCACATATACATCATGTACTTGAGCTATCAGTTGTATCTTTCTGCGTAGGTTTTCCGACGGCGGGCCTTCAGTTGAACATGTTCTCGTAAAGCATTTCACCCCTCTCTCTCTCTCGGGCCTCATGCTTTAGGGGGCATACGGCCCCACACAGTAATTTGTCCCCGTCCCTACCATTCCCCAGTCCCTTGCAATGGAGGACCCATTATGTGACATGAGCAATTTCCAAGCCTTGCAAACACCATCATTACATCCCTTTCCATAAGGACAACATTTCTTATGTTGATCATTTCCTGAGCAGACCCCTAAAAACACCTATTTTTGCCTTGGCGCCGGTAGCCCGTTATGTCCTCGCGCCAATGGGGGAAAATTAACATTGAGCCTGCGCCAATTGGCGCTCTGTCCCAGTGTTGCACCCGTGCCACTCTGTTTATGGAAAGTTTTTTTAAAAAGGGAGGTGAAGTTTCGATTACAACAACTTCGTGGATGAGTCATCAGGAGTAGTTTCGACTGAATAACCACGACCTTCCTCCTTTGGCCTCTTGTTTCCACCATATGGGGAACCTCCCAAAGGATAAGGCCTCCCTTCCACTATTGTAGGGATCCCAACCTCCTCCTCTCCTCCATAAATATAGCCTTCATCCATTGATGGAAAGTGGAAAAAGAGGCGATAGTCTTGAAGTGCTGAAGCTTTGCATCTCCTATTCCCAAGTGCCTTTGTGCTGTAAAGAATCCCTTCTTTCCCTTAAGGCCCATTCAAGCGAGGAGACCATTGTTACGAGACTCTGGAGAGGTTTCCCTTTCCTTGGCGAGCTTTGCGAGACGTGGACAACAGGAGACCCGTTCGAAGGAAGCTGCGACGTCAGAACTTGGTTGTAACTTCTATTCGTTTATCACTTTAATAGATGACTATGATTATGGTTCCACTCCTTTTTTCATCATGTTAATGCGAGTAATATCTTTTCTGACCGATGTTTAGTTACGTATGCTGGTTCCTATGCATGTATCTGTTCGTTTCTTCTGTGTGCAGGTGTTCATCCACGGGGATCGTGGAAGGATTGTGATCTGCCAGGGCTGAAGGACGGGGACATCTTCTTCTTCAGATCTAGCGGTGGAATCCAGGTAGGCTCTTATCCCAAGTCTTTCATTCGTAACTAGGAGCTTGCGTCATAGCATTGTTTGTTTGTTGCTAGACCCCTGCTGGGCTAGTAGGGATTGCCTCTGTCCGCAGAGGGGATTTACCTCCTCAACACATTCCTTGAGCCATGCACATCATGATGGGAGGTTTTTTCCTACCACCTATTTGGGTCCTTTTAGGGTCAAATTGATCCTCAGGAAGATTTCATTTCAAGATCCCATGAAATGTAGGAAGTTGATTTGGGATGATGGTGGCCCTCATGGGAGGAATACCAAGATGAAGGGTGGAAAGAGACATCCACAACTGGTTGAGTGGATTTGGATGGTGAGCAAGAAGCTGGTGAGCTACTTGTAGATTTGTGATACCGGGCAGCAGGAGGCTTGGCTGCGCTAGTTACTCTTGAAGGAGTTTGGCCATCACTTGGAATACACTCTTTCCAAGGGTATGAGGATGGAGAAGATGTGGCAGGATGTTGGCATCATGGTGCAGCAAAGAGTATGGATGCATAGTGATGATGCAACATTCATATCATTCACTATGTCTTCATCACATATCTTGTACGATGATAGCATGAAGAAGCAACAAGAACTTTTGTTGCTTGGGTTATTCTTTGGAGAGCAAGGGTATATTTTCTCTCATTCATTATATGATGTTACAGGAGTAGGAGATGGAACTAACATGGTGCAAAGGGGATAATCCTTGACCTTTGATGACCAGGAATTACTCCCACCTCGGGAGAGATTCCATAGTTGCAGCAACATTATTGGAGGGTTGCCCATCTATGTTGAGGAAACTGAGGGCAACAGCGCTGTGCCACCTAGAGATTATTTAGTGCCTCATGCAGAGGAAGGAGGAGCTCTTGCTCCAGGTAGATGGATTCTTGCATATTTGCAAGGAAGTCCCTAGGATCTCATGTATGGAGATCAAGGCACAATTCATGTGCCATTATTGAGGAGGTGCAGAACCATGGAGACACAAGGAGAAGGTAGGGAGAAGACCCAGCATCATGAGATGAGGAGTACACATCCCTATTCATTTTTGGAGGTTGATGCACCTAAGAAGGTGATTGGATTGCGTAGTGGAAGCATGGACAGATTTGTTCATTCATATATGCAGTCACCTCCTGATGATGATGTCTCATTGCATGGAGACATTTTTCCAGAAAGACCACTAGAACAGCAGAGGAGGATGGATGCTTCACATGTTGGGGCACCACTCATTGATTCTAGGAGGGTGGGAACCTCGGGAGAGCTAGGTACAATGCTGAGAGTCTGGGGTAGACTCAAGGAGAAGATAGGCATTCTCTCAAGATAATTTTCATCCAATCTCATTTCAGATTCTGCGATGTGGCAGAAGAAACAGGGGAAGGATAGCAGCCTTCCAACATGCATCTTTAGCACGGGAGATGTCAAATAAGAAGATTACCATGTGATAGATATCCTTCATGAGGAATCATCAGTGTTATCACTATGGAGGATAGATTCATGTTGGAGCTCCAGGTTGTTGGAGGAGTATTCCCAAGATCATCTTGCTTGCATGATATTGACAGATCCGCATATGAGAGGATGCATGGATCATGGGCAGATGGAGGAGATACATAACTCTTTTGAGAAGTTAGCACAGCCACCTCTTTTCTCTTTGAGGATGAGAGGAGACTCATTTTTTATCCACTCCATTTGCATGAGCAAGACTTATGTTAAGGGTATTATTTATTTTCATGTTGATTTGTATATTCATCCCTTAACCATATATGTACAAGATGTTTCTGCAAGGAGGAGCATTCTTTCCTCTAGACCCCATGGTCTACTTGAGGCCATGAGCACTATTGGTGACCACTCCCTAGGAGAACTTGGGGAGGAAATGTATTTTGGAGGACAAACTCACCTTGCACAATTGAGGGACCATTGTCCTTCTCCCTTGCCACACATGACAACAAGCATGGTTCTCATTATGGTTTATTATGTTGTTGTTGTTTGTATGTTTGTTGAGAACATGGTTGGGGGAATGGCACATTGGTTGGATGTGTCCCTTGGGGGAGAGATCTCCCACATTATTTGTATTGTGTGTTCTAATGGGAGAATGGGAGCACATGTGGCCACTACAACAAAACATTTGTTTCCATTTGAGGTTATCCATATGATTGATTGGATGTCATATGAGGGTGACTTCCAACTCACCACATATGAGATGATTTGGGACATCATGTTTCATAACGTAGGAGAAGAGATCCTTGGAGATCTAGTATTCATATGGCCACTGGAGGGCAACATTTTTGTAGCCTAAGATCAACATATACTCTAAAATTGTCCTAAGTAGAGAGGAGGACAGCGTGGGGTAGGCTATTTTTTCTACCAAGCTTAGATTTCCAGCTCACCTATATTGCAGGAGCTAAAGGTGGAAGATGCTTTTCAGGAGTTGCCATGTTGGGAGGCAACTCATTTTGTATGGATGATTGCTTGGGGGATGGAGGATCCATGTGGGGAAGATGTTCCTCAACACATTTCAGACTCCATGCCTTGGGTGGAGGTTTTTAGTTATATCCTTTTAGTTGCTTGAGGACAAGCAACATTTGGAAGGGGAGGACTGTAATATTCCCATTTTAGCACATAGCTAAATGGAATTTTAAAGTTTTGTTTTTATCACCTAGCAGCTAAATAGATGGGTAAGGAGTCCCATGCTTATTGAAAACCTAAATAAAATCCCTCACATGTGAAAAAGGATAGATATAAGGACTGGATTTCACACCCTTATGTGTGAAAGGGGACAATTGCATGAAGACAAGGTTAGGTTTTACCAAGTCAACAGTGCTACCATAGGAGGAGTGGATCACTTTGGAAGACAGCGTAGTGTGAATGAGGAAGAGGATATTTGGTGGAGAAAACCCTAATGAGTGGGACCCATGTTGAGAAATCTTTCACTTGTTTAAAATGAGGGCAAGGTAGCCATTGTTACTCATGAATTGGATTATTGATTTCATTGTCTATGCAGACATTGTGTATTCTTTTGCTGTTTAGCAAAGTTGCTGGGGGAATTCCTATTTAGGATTTCTTCACCTTCTTGAGAGGCCTCTTGAGGGATTGCACTTCATTTCTCCACATCTTGGATCAAGGTCAAAGCTACTCCTTTCAGTCACTGTGTTATTCCTGTTGAAGTATAACGTAGTGTTGCTGGGTGTTGTAGTGGAGGACTCCACAACACCATTTCCTTGGCTCATCTTTCAGAGGAGGGAGATTCTATTCCTCTGGGAGGTTAGTGAGGTAATTTTTGAAGCTTATTTCATATCATTGGCATCAAGCCAAGCACTTCCCTTCACCAACAGCGCAGTCCCATCTCTAGACTGCGTTATTTCTGAGTGCAATTGCAGTGGGGACTTGCTCCACTATTTTGGAGGGTGAGATCTTCAAGGATTGGATCAGCCTTTCACCTGAGAGATCCTTTGGATGAGATTCAGCCATAATTTGTATCATATTCAGCTATCTCCATCCATTTCCAATTTTTGAGTTGCAGCTGCTGCCCAGCAACTCCGGCATTTCTGTAGATTTTCCATTTTGTGTATATTTCAGCCAATCCTTCTAAGGATTGTGTATTGTTGTTTCCATGGGTTGAGATCTTGCTCTCCCTTCTTTATTTGAGCTATAAATTGTTGTATCCATGTATTGACATTATTTTGCAGCATTTCTCCTTCATAGACTGCGCAGTCATAGCTTGGCTTATCATATATAGCAGTGCATTTCATGATTATTGTACTTGTGTCTTTGATGATGGATTTACCTAAGCTTGAGTGACCATTTCCTCAAGATATTGTACACTTTCTGCTACCATATTATTAATAAGATGGCTATGAGATCTTATTGCATTTTCTGAAGTTGAAGTTATTCACTGTTATTTCCAGTCATGTTTATGTATTGTTGGATCTCCACTTGGTAATATATTGAGATATTCCCAATAGTGTAGTTGTTCCTAATTTGGAATATTACACCCTAAGCCCACCCCAGCCATCACTGCCAAATATGCTACAACATTGAATCCCCTTCAACCTCCTATGGTTGCTACTGAAAACATCCCTTTGACTGATCTTGACTATAAAATTGCAGACCCTGTTGTTGAGTTTAATTTGACGTATATACACAATTGGTGTTATGAGAAATATCTAGACAAAGATGATATTCATATCTGGGAAACTCATTTTCCTAAGTATGTAGTCCCTTTGACTCATCCTGGCCAATAAATCATTAGACTGTGTCAAAGATACTATGAGCCAGATCAGGGGGCTATAGTAAATGCAGAAAAAGAAATACTTTTCACCATTACAGCCCAGTCAGTTAATCAAATTCTTCAATTACAACCTGATCCCCAGGAAATTCCCTTGTCTATAGAAGCCTTGACACAGCTATATCTAAGCATAGACATCCCTAAGAGGTTCATGATCTTCCCAAACTTCATGCCCTCTCATGTGAAAATCCGTAAATCAAACCCTCCATACTCCACAGCTAAATATCCTGAAGGTTCTAGACATATCATTTCTATGCTTTATTTTAACCTTGGTTATTTTATAGATGAACATACTGATGAGTCCATTCTAGGTTTCCTATCTACTATGTCCCCTGGTCAAACTCTAGTAGTCATCTTTGACTATGCTGGTTTTATAGCAGATGCCATCCATTACCAGTTGACTAAATTACCCACAGAAGAAGTTTTTAGATATTCATCTTACCTTTTCCATTTTTTTTATTCTTTCAAGCAGAGAAGTTTCCTATTTCATTACAAAAGATGGATATAGAAGGAAAGCCTCTTTCTATAATTTTTTGGACCTCACTACTTAGAAAAGAGGGCAGTGATTTTACATATTCATATTTTTTAGAGCTCTTTTTATATATAACAGTGAACATATCGAATAAAACAGAACAACCCAGGATTAGTGAGGAGATGAAAATATTTCTACAGCTCTCAGAACAGAATAAGGTTGGAGATTGGTATCTCTATCAAAAATGCACTGAGTTAAGGATTTTTGGGTCTAACTTATTACCCTATAAGTTGCTGAAGCACATGTGTATGAGAATTTTTTCATTATAATATCTTAGACAAATTCTAAACTCAGATTCAATTAAATTTATGGTTGCCAAAAAGAAGACTCAGTTTAAGTTAAAGAATCAAGTTGGCCCATTCATAATCAACAACAGAGATGCGGAAAAGGAGATTACCAAGAAACTATCATAGTATAGATTTGAGGAAAGTTTTTCATGGAATTATGATCCTCAAGGGATCTTAAGTAAGTTAAGGGTAAAGTGCAAGCTGACACCCTTTATCTATGAAGCCAAGCCTGACATAGAAAAGTTTGCAAATCAAATTGAATGGCTGGAAAACACATTGACTTATACAACAAATAAAACCGATATAGCACAAGCTCTAGAAGTTGTCAAAAAACTAGAAGCATTAGCAAAGAGAAGCAGGGAAAAAGGAGGTTATACAGCAGAGACAACAACTGAGGCCAAATTCAAAATAATCTATAAAAAAAGGCTTAAACTCAGTTCAGTTGATAAGGAAAAAGTGACAATTGATGTTGATGAGACAGATGATCTAGTAACCAATGATGATATAGCCACAACCATAATTATTGAAACACTTATGGAAATAGAAAAGGAAACAAAAGCCAATTAGAATGACACACAATTGATTAAAAAGAAACATAGCATGGAAGCCTCTTCTTCAGAGCCAGCTGAGGAAAAGGGCTTGGACATCAAGGAGAAATACAAGCAGATTAAGCAGAAGAATGAGGAGATAAAGACTGAGATATATTCTCAATTCCTGAAACAAAAGCCTGGAAATCAGAATAGGCTATTATTAGCCTTTAATTATTTTACCAAAAAAATGATCGTATCATTCCTGCAACCTACTACCTCAGCACCCAAAACAGTAGCAGACTATAAAAAGGTGGACTTTGAGGTATACACGGAAAATATTCATGGGTTGGACCAGATTGAATTTCATAGGCATAGCTCTGAAATGTTGTATTCTACAGTGGTAACTAAAGCAGTGAGAGCTACTAAGCTACAAAATACTATCCTTAATATGCAAGATCATATGAAAATGGATAAAGCATCCTTATATGCCAAGGACCTAAGGATTAAAGCCTTAGAGGAACTAGTTTTATAGGTGGGATATGATCCCTTAAACATTCAAGCAGCAGAACTATTAATCAAGAAGAAGAATGAAGACATAGTAGCTTTGAGGAAACAACTCAAGCTTCCTCAAAGTGAGCATTTACAAACAAAGGAAATCCTCCAAGATCAGAATGATAAATAAGATATGATGGAGCTCATACTAAAATTGACAGCACAAATCAAAGAGATGGAAACACAAATGGACCAGCTTGTCCAAGAGAAAGAGACTGTAAAAGCGCTAGAAACTCCTACAATTCCTACAATTCCTACAGTCATCCCAGTAATTACTACAACAGTGCCCTCTAATTTAGGAGAGAAATTAGCACCAAAGGGCCCACTGGCCACGGCAGTGCCAGTGACTTTAGCCACTACTTCAGCTACAAACTCTTCTACTACAAATGTTCAGTACATTGATGGAGCTAGCCAGATTATCAAGGCCATGGAAGAGATTTCTTTAAAGACAGGTGAAATAAACAGACTGAATAAAATAATTGAAAATCTTGAGAGGGAAAATAAGACAGCTCAGATCAATGTCAGAACTCATGAGTGGAAAGCAATCAAATTGGGAGAGCAGCTCAAGAATTTACAAAAAGAGTTGAATTTCACAGAGAAGATCTCATATGTTAAAACTCATCTCTGGACTAACATAATTGAAGCCATTCATAATAACTGGCCTTCAATTCAGGTTATCTATGAGCAGAAAGAATTGTTGTTGGCAGCCCAGACATAGATACAAAATACAAAATATTAGTTGACTGATAAGCTCGCTCAGGCTTTAAAACTCATTACATTTCTGAACAACAAGAATAGGGAAGAACTTGAAGAATTGAAAGTCTTAGACAGGACAGAAACCATCTTATAAATTAAAAAGGTTATCACTAAAAAGAACTTAATGAACAATCTTGAAGAAAAATGTGAAGCAATGAACTTGGCTATAACTAGATTTATGGTGAAATACGCAAATTTAAGACAGAGGGGCTTACCAAACATACATTTTTTTAATGAAAAACTTATTCCCCACAAGGACTATGACAAAAAGATCAGGGAGTTTTCTAAAGAGCAAGTAAACAAGCCACTTTCACAAGGCACTCCTAGAGGGAAAGTTCTCCTTCAGTATTTTGAAGATCTATTCTTTTTACAGCATGAGATTAAGCATCTCTTTGTCATCAAGCCTACCTTTGCTAGATATATAGAGGTTGATGAGAATTTCAGGAAGTTAAGGAATGTCCAAATTCCCAAGGCAGAAGAGTGGAAAAATTTTACTAATTGGATGTAAATATGAAAGGTAAAACAATGAATTAACATTACCTTAAAAACAGTCAAAAGAAACAGTTGAAATAAAAGGACAGTTTGCTGGTTTTTATTGCCAAAAAGATATTTTACAGCAGTAAATCAGTGAAACTAATGGTCAAAGAGTATCAGTGTTAAAGAGCATCAAGTTAAAGAGTATCAAATGAAAGAGTATCAGCTAAGGTAGTTCAAATGCAAGATATTTCCTAGCAGCCAACAAGCAGGACACCTAGATAGTCAACAACTCCTTGTTAGCTAAACAGTTCTATTTATTGTGGATAAAAAGGACAGCTTTTTTTTTGTTAAGCAGCTGTCCATTTTATTATGTAATGATATTTTCTTTTTCCTAAGATAATTCCTAGAACTCTTCTATTATATTTGTAAAACATTTTTGTATAAATACTTCTACATTAGAAGTATTCAGTGTGGAATAAAATTGTTGGACTTACTATAGACATTTTTGCTGAACATTGGAGGCTATTGTGTGTTTGATTTCAAAGTAGCAGACTGGACAAGCTAACTGGCATCATAATTCAGGATCCCTGTGATAAGATGATAAGTGAAGTACTTCCTACTTGTCACTGTTTCCTTTCTAAGTTTCATGCATTAATTTTATGTTTGTTCTGTCTAAATGTGTAACTAGGAGTATTACTACAGGATTAGTCAAGTGCTCCCTGTCTTTAACTAGTTTCCATTTTAATGTTTTCTGTTGATTTCTGGCGCAAGGAACCCTTAATTTCTCCTTCTCAAGTTTGACCTCTACGTTCTACTTCCATTTTCCTGATCAAAAGATCCTTAAGTGCCCTTTTTCCCGATCATAACATTTCACCAAAAAACACTTTCCCAAATCTATGAGGGTTATCTATCTTGCCCTGAATACATTTGTACCCTTTTGGCCTTGACTTCTAGTGCTTCTAGCTTGATTTAGACTCCATAGCCCAATGGACAAGTATATTTCTCTCTATTTTACCTCTGAGTGATTTTTTCCCACCAAACCATTTAAAACAAAACCAATTGTTCTTTCATAACTAGCCTAATATTCACAAATTTAAACAAAGGTAAATCTTAATGAGAGAGACCTCTCTGAACTTTAGGAAGGCTAGATCCTAGAGTTCCAAGTAGATTTGTGGTTACCTCTAGTGTTCTTTGACTAAAAACTCAAAATCCCACAACTTGAGAATTTACTAGAGTGATAACACAAATATTGGACCAAAAATTTCCAATGAACCTTGAATCCGTGTCACTAACAATAGAAGTTGGCAATATATAATGAACCCATACATGTTGAAAATAAATTTCAACAGTTTGTTCAACAGTAATGGTTTTCTTACATGGCATAAGTATACACATTTTACTGAATCTATCCACAACTAAATAAATATAATCATGTTGTTTTCTTGACATAGGCAGACCTCCAACAAAGTCCATGGAGACACTCTCCCATGGCCTTGATGGTATTGGTAGTGGCATTTACAACCCAAGATTGCTATTGCTAGGCTAGCTTGTTGCACACATAGAACATCCTCTTATGACATGTGACACACTATCTATCACATGATCCCAATAGAAATACCTCTGTAGATGCGCCATTGTTTTGCTTACCCCAAAGTGTCCAACAATAAGAGACGAATGAGCCTCTCTCATGACACTAAGCCTCTCTCCTTGTGGTATACACAGCTTGCCCAAATGAAACAGAAAATTTTTATGCATGTGATAATCCTTTTCCTCAACTTGATTCCCTTCACTCAAACTAGTATACACATCTTGAAAATCAGCATTAGATGCATATTTTTCTATGTAACTCTCATGTACAATGGAATAATTTTTAAGCAAAGTAGAAGCACTTATAATTGGCCTTGAAAGCATATCAGCAAATTTATTGAAAATACCTTTCTTCTACCTTATAACCAAGTGAAACTGTTGAAGAAATACCATCCACCTAAAATGTCGTGATTGCTGCAATTTTGTTTGCGACTGCAAGTACTGTAATGGTTGGTGATCGGTATGTATAATTGTCTCTTTACCCATCAAGTAGTGTTTTCACTTCTTGACGCTTTTTACAAATGCATAAAACTCTTTTTCATATGTAGGATAATTAGTTACAACACCATTGAATGTTTCAGAATGAAAAGCGATAGGCTTACTGTTGTGGTGGATTCGACACACGGGTGTACGAAATCACACGCATTTAGATAATGTGGTCTTTTCTCTAAACCATAAGTAACAAGAAGTATCTGGGGGGAGCTCAGAAGTATAAGACTTAAAATGAATTAATACACTTAAGTATGCTCTGTTAAAAAGTAAAACTAAAAACACAACAAGAAGCTAAATAGAGAGTTCCAAACAATAGCAAGGTAAACAACGGCTCGATGGCCTTCTTCTTATTGAATGCTTGGAATGAATACAAATCTTTCCCACTTACCGAAGGGCCTAGGCAGAGGTTGTAGGGCCCGATGCAAGGATGTTTTTCCTTCAAGTTCTGCCTTTTGACACAGTTCAACTCTCTCTCTGTGTTGCAATGGACTGAAATTGTTGGGTGGCCAATAATTGAGTCCTCTTCTTCAGCTCCTGCTCCTTGGTTCACACAAACAGCTGGTGTTTCTTAGGCAACTTTGGCCAGCATAACCTTGTGCTCACCAATTGTTCATCTCTTTAAATTTTTATATAGGTGAGCTTTCAAACCTCCTTCCCTCCCTTGGTACATTGTGGACAGTGACCCAAGGGAGGGGAAATATTCCATTATTGGCTGAAATATGCTTTTGTGTGCTCACATAAGGCCTAAGGAGGCGGTAGTGCTGTCCTTAGGCAGCTTTCACGTAAGGAGAAACTGTCATTTGCTTGCTTGTGGTCCCGGAAAGGTATTTTTTTCCATTTCCAGGAATGCGCGCTTATCAGGCTCCAGTGCGCGCAGAAGGCACTCTTCTCGAAGGAAAAAGCACACATTCGGGCATTTATGACTAGTTTAATATTTAATTGCTCAAAACCTTAGAGATTCTTAATATTTTTTATTCCATAATGTATCCCTTGTCCTGTAAATCCTTGGGCTCGACATTACTTGATGTCGTTTTTTGCTGTACAATTTTCCAGTGTTAACAGTTGCCCCCTAATGTGTGAGGTCTAGGAAGAACTGTATAGCCAAAATACATTATAGTTTCTGTTCTGTATCGTGCGCAATGAGAGAGAGAGAGAGAGAGAGAGTTAGGCATGTGTGTAGGAGGACAACATCTTGCATCAGGTTTGAGATAACCACTGCCTAGGGGACCCTCTGCAAGTAGAAAAAATATACAACATATTTGCAAAATTTCAACAAGGCGGGCATGTCCCATGCACGTGATGTTATGGCTAGTTAAACAAAATTAACAAATACATGTGTTGTCTGTGTCACCACTGCTGACGCCCTCAGGGGAATTTTTTCTTTGACAATAGGTGGAATGTGGTACCCATATGCGTAATCATGGTATGGCAGATCACTGCGCAATGTACGCATATGTACTGGCTGGGACCTTCCTGTGTAAGCATTGTTTTCAGAGACACTTATAAATGCACGGGTGTTCGACGGATCTTGATCAAAGTGCAATGGTTGTAAGGTACAATACCATCATGACATGAAAGCTTTTGTTGTAGTCGAATGTCAAGAGGATCGATGACATCTATGGACAATGATGTCTCCCATAGTGCCACCCGTGGATACCCCTTTACATGGGGAGGGGTTATCCAAGGTTCTGCTTCCTTTTTCGAAAAGATGTGTTGATGTCAACAAAAAGGAAGCCTTAACCGAACCATAATGGGTTTAACATAGGCATGTTGGTGAGCGGTGGCTGAACACAGATGATGGGGATTCAGTGGCCCGAGGTTGAAGTATATTTGAGCAGCTTGGCGGTAGTCATAGGTATTTTCTGAAGGGAAAAAATCCCTGGAGTTGGTAGTGCTTCCAGAGCGGGTATGAACCGGCTATGATTGTCGTAATGGTACGTGCATGGAGGGTATGAAATAATTTGACCAAGGGAAATGGGGGACTGCTTCCATGGGAGGAAAAAGTGAAATATGAGGGCGAAGAGGTGAAGGAAGTTGTTTGTGCTTTTTGTATAAAAAGAATAAAATAATGGGGTTTGGTTTGTAAAAAACACAGAGACGGGTACCCCAAAACATGAAAGAGGGTCACTCACTTGATGGTGTGAGGACGGTGTTTTGCTGGGGATAGGGGTCCCATTGGCTACTCTCATTTGTGGGGTTAATGAAGCAGAAGATGTAGCAGATGGATTAATGATGATGGAGGTATGGTGGGCAAAATGTGGTGCATGGAGGAGCGCTTTCATTTTTCTTGTACAACCCGGTCATCTGGGAAGGGGTTTGAGTTGGAATGGTGAACTTGACCTTATGCATGATATATGGATGGGCATGAGGTGCTTCCCAGACTAAAATGGTATGGCCATGGCGTCACTTTGTGGAGTGATGTATGGTCTACTTGAGATGATGATCGCCATGGAGGGGAGGCTCTACCGACCATCGAGGACGTTTATCATATGCAGGGTAAGGTGATGATAAATGTGGTCAGGTATGAGGACCCTAGGGTTTATTTCTGATGGAGAAATGATGTTAGGATATGCAAAGTTTGTTGGGACTCTTTCATGCTAAGGGTTGAATGATACATGCTCTGGAACTTTCGGCGGTCGATGTTGTGAATGGTTTGCAGGTTCTTCCTGCAAAAAACAACTACCTCAAGTGAAAGCATCTTCTTTTCATCCAATAGTATTGAAAAACATGAATTTTGGAAAGGAAGATGGGAGGGTGCATACCTGTCGACGCTGAAAATTTTATTTTTTTAGGAGTGCGAATGTGTGGCATCGCCTTTGTTTGTTATGGAGTGCTAACCACAGTGCTTCTTTTGATTTGGTGATCAGAAACTCTAAGCTCCAATTTTTCCTTTGGATTTATTACTTGGGTATTAGTTTTGATTTCAGTTGTGGTTGTCCCCAGACTGAGATCATGGGGGAGGGTCTTTCTGGTTAGTGCACTCCATCTAGGATCTCCCTAAATACAGATTACTGCTTCTTAGGGGACCTTAGGTCGAAGACCTGATCAAGCTGTCTGCAGTAATCGATGTGCCTAAATCTCAAGAAGATGAGGCAACCAGGTTTCCATTTCCCTAGTTCATGTATGGTGGCTTGGGTGGAGGAGGGACAAATGGTTGTCGATCTGGTGACCTTCGTTCCTCCTGTAGGTACTGGATGGTATGTGGTTCATTTCCAGATGCCTGGATGGAGGGATCCTTTCGATAGGATCGCTCAACCGCACGCAAGGCGTCCCTATATCACAGGACCTCTGGGAAATGATAGGTGTAGTGCCCGTAAATGCCACAGATAGCGCATGCGTGATTGGTACATAGCGGTTTGCCTGTACTTTTGGTGGCAATTTCCTTTTTATGGGAATTCCGTTTTGAGGTGCCTGCCTCGCAGCCGAGGAGTGGTTTTAACTCGTCCAACTCCGGGCATATGTGAGTATGGTGTCTTGTGACATCACATATGGTGCAGGCTGATGACTCCCTCTACATGGTGGGGGTCACCACTTTCTTTCCTTTCTTGGCAATTTTCTTTATTGTGGTCATCGGTTTCGCAGTGGGGATTTCCCTTGCAGGGGTTGTTTCGACTGCTACTTGGGTACGTTGGGGCTCCTCAGGACCGGGAGGCTTTAATCCAAATGCAGTAACGTTGGTAGTTTCCATTACTAGAGGGGGAACGAGGTACCACACTAGGAATTCCAACGATATGTTGGGTAGTACCAGTGTTTCCAAGACCTGCTGGGAGGTGAAGCTAGGAGGTGGGTATAGGAAAGGATTTTGGGATGCAGCATAGACTATGGAGGTTGCAGTATTTGATGCCTCGGTGTCATTACTGCTTGAGTTCGTGTCCTGACTAACCTCGGTGCTTGACGTGGACATCATGCATACCGGGGCTGCTGTGGTATCAGGTGATACCTCAGGGATAATAGGAGGATCTCCTAGGAAGGATCCTAGGACGGACGACGGTTTGAATTGGAGAGGGCCATATTCTTGATACCATGAAAGACCAATAGTGGTTGTGTCTACATAAGGTAGAACCATATTTGTGTTGGTCAAAGGACGCTTTTCAGTGTGAGTCAGCAGGTCTATTGTAATGATTCGATCCTCTGGAGGGAACATCATGATGTGGAAAACGGAGGATTCTAGGGCAGACATGGTGTACATGTAACTCCGCCCAAGGTGTATATTGTAATCCAAGTGAGCATCCAAGACTTCGATGTCTATGTGGACCATTTTTCCGGCTTAGCAGACCGATACATTTTGGAAGAGATCGACGAGGGTCGAAGGCCAACCGTCGTATGCACTGAGAGTGATGATGGAAGGTTTGAGTTCTGGGGCTCCTAACTTCTGCCATACATTCTTTGATATGATGCATGTGGATGCACCCTTGTCAATGACACATCGGTGAATAGTGATATTTTGTACTGATACTGGTATCTGGAAGGCGACCATGGAGGGAAGCCTAGGGGTGGCTTTGTCTAAATCAAAAGACATCATGCAAATGTCGGCAGGGTTGATGGTACCTAAGGCAGAAAGTAGGGCTTTCTGCTACTTTGGGCACGACTGAAGTACCTCCAAAGCGGACATATCAGCAGGTGAATGGGCTAAATCGTCTACGATGCTGTAATTGTGGGTTGCTTTGGAGTAGTTACCTGCTCACCTATTAGGCCCTTTAACCATTTTTGGCAATGGTTCCAAAGAAATATTTGGAATGGTCAAAGGTGCAGTCAGTGCGAACGTACTAGCTCCGGACATACCGATGTCTGGTGGGGTCTCATAGTTGCGATTCCGGGTTTGGAAAAACATTTCTTCTCGAGCCATGTATATTTCATGGCTGTTTTTCTCATAATCGTTGGGATTTTGCTGCTAAGTGTTGACCATTCCTTGATGGGGGAAGGGTTCTTGCATGACTTCAGTTGTCTGGGAAGGTCCTCCTTGTCCTCGGTTACTCTGAAGCTTTTTAAGCTCAGGGAGTTTGGTACAGTGGTGAGTATAGTGCTCGTACTCACCACATATCGAACAAGAATGGTTTGTTCGTAGAGGTGGCCTTTTTCCTTGCTTTTGAGCATTGCTTGGCCCCTGGTTCTGGTTCCGGTTGAAGTTATCTCCAGGTCGGGGTCGTGGTGGGCGCTATTGACTGCTGCCCCCCTGTCCAGGGTTCCCTTTGGGTTTGTTTTTTACCTTTATTTTGACCACATTGGGAGGGTAATTCTCTTGATCATACTAGTGTGGTTGATCTTGGGACGGCTGCACAAATTTCACCTGTGCATTGTTCTACGTTGGTGGGTTATGTGCTTGTGACTGAGCATACCGCTATCCCATATCTGCACCTGGCCGTTGGGGGGGATTTCTTCCGTCAGTTTTTCTTCCTGCATACTGGGTCCCCCCGGCCGGAGGTTAAGGTCCTCTTTGGTGATACACTGGAACCCTATTAGTCAAATTTTGTTGTTGCATATGATGACTTTGGAATCTAGGTTGAGACATGTTCTGGGTAGACTGATGTGTGTAGCCGGGATTCTGACTGTTGTCGCCTAGGTACCCTTGGGTCATTGACTCAATAAGTCTGTTTGTAGAGTTTGACTCACCTGGAAATTCTTGCTAAGATTGCAAGCACGGGGCTTTAGGCAGGATATTGTATATGTATCCTGATTGTGTATAAATTAGTTCAAGTTGTTGGGCTTTACTAATTGCGTCCTCTTCAAATGTGGGGTTACGTTGCGCCACATCCTTTGAAATCTCCACCGTCAGAGTTTTCAAGGATAAATATAAAATGACTCGGTCATCGAATTGAGTTTTGCATACGCTACGACGCCGTCTCCACTCATGGAGATGTTCAGAAATGTGGGTAGAGGGAGATTGTCTGAAATGAGTCAGTAATTCCATTCCCAAATCATGGTGAATTGGTAACTAAAAGTAAGTGACAAACGCAGTAGCGAGGGCGCTAAAGGTTCTGTGTGAAGCAGGGGGTTGCTCGACGTACCATTTCGCGGCCACTCCCATGAGAGTGCATTGAAACAGCCTCAATTGAATAGTATCATCAATGATGCTATTCGATGAGCACCACAGGTTAAAGGTCATTATATGATTCCCTGGGTCTTCCGCTTTCTTGCCTTCAAAATTTGGTATGTCTGAAGGGAGCTTCGTGGGCATGGGAGGCCAATTGGGGTCGTGCGCGATGGGTTTGTTGAGCTCCAAAGATGTTCTTTCTTCCACCACATTCCACTCCATTTCCTTTGTCGATTATTAATTACAGGCTCAAATGATCAATAGAATTAATTAAAATTTCTTTAAGAATGTATATCATGACTAACTTGCTATGTTTTTATGATTTTTTCATTGTAGTACTTTTTGAATTAGATCTAGCTACAGAATGCAGACATTCTGTAGCTAGTTGCCGATTCTGCAGCTGTCTTCATGTCTACGCAGGTTCCAGGTGTCATCTCAGAGAAAAACAAATATGTTCGTATTCCACATCACTCCCTCATCATTTATTTCTCTCCACGAAGTTTTAACGGAATTCTGTAGGTGGTTATGCACGTGGGAACTCAAACTAGGAGATAGACTCCTAATAGAACAAGGATAGTCCAGATGTCCTTAATCATATTACGAGACCACCATCAAAGTTCTAGTTTGATTTTAATTTGGAAATACAATTATCCCTAGGTTATCTCAAGACAATTATGTAATTTTGTTATAAATATGGCTCGGGAAACCGAGGGACAAGGTTAGATTTTGTGTTTGATTGCTAGATTTCAGAAGTCCGAAAACACTTTGTTTTGAAGTAATTTCTCTTTTAATGAAAGAAGCATCACTTTATTGAAAGCACTGAATCAATCTTGAAGTAGATTTTGCGTGCTACTCCGGTGGTAGAGGGCCCCTGCTACCTTAGCAGATTTTGTTCATACGGTTTAGATAAGTATTTTAGTCTCGTTTTTCATTTCTAGCTTAAGCAAGTTTCTGAAGTTTATGTTTCATACTTGTTTACATTAATCATCACAGCTAGACTTACTCTTATAAAATCTTCCAAAATATCATCACGATGAATAAGGCATAGCTGTGGTGTTGTAGATTCTAGTTGCATTTCCTTTCGAATTTTATGATTTATGCTTGTTTACACTAAGTGTCATAGCCGGTCTTACTCTTACAAACTCTTCCAAAACATCATTAACAATGAATAAGAAACAGTTGTGGTATCTTAGATCCTATTTGTATTTGCTTTCAAATCTTATGTTTATGTTCAATTGCATTGAATAATATAGCCAGACTTGTTTTTACAAACTCTTCCAAAATATCATTCATATTGAACAACATGGGTTGTAGAATTCCATAGACTAGCTGCATGTTAATTTAGTTATAACACTCCGGAGGTTGATTACATTTATTTCAACTCTGTCACTACATTTCAAGTTTGATAATGGCATTCTAATTTAACTCTGTTCACTGTACTTCAAGTATATTAGTAGCACTCTATTTCAGTCTCGGTTCATTTTGTTTCAAGAAAAGATTAATGGCATTCTAGTTTAGTTGTAGTCACTGTATTTTAAGATTGATAGACCGCGTTCTAGCCTAATGTTATCCATTGTATTTCAAGTAGTACTAGTTGTCAAAATTAGTCTCTCGGCCTTCATTATTTACAACTTACTTTTGTTCTGAATTTATATTGATACATCATCACATGAACAGGGGTCAATAATATCAGTTTAAGGCTTTGATTATTCTGCAAATATTTTACAAATTCACCTATAGCCTTTTTCCCAAACATTATTCTAGAAAATCTCTAAACTTCTGAATAAGGCCTAGTAGTGATAAGTCAAGTTGCAGAATAGGGTAACTTCAGCATCATAGGTTAATCTAGAATAGAACTTCATTTACACTTAACTTGTCCATTTCTCAAGTTCTTCCAACACATCTTTAATGAATGAATTGGATAAGTTCAAGCTCATGTTGTGATTTATTTCCTTGCAATAAAGTCATTATCAAGCTTTGCATTTTTTATTTTCCATCCATATTTTAGGCTTTGTTCTGTTTTAATATAACCAATAGCTTCTTTTCACCAGCACTTAGTTCTTTCCCTTTTTAAACATAAAACCATAAAACCAAAAACATCATAAAACACTAAACACAACGTAGTGAGAAACAAATACCTAGGCACATATAGTGCACCACACTTCAGCAGTTTACTAGCCCTGGTTGACAATTAATGAACTCAATTTAGGAACACTAAGTTGAGCACCAAAATTTTGGCGCCATTGCCGGGGAAGTGTAACTAGGTAGCCTTGTTTCTTAACTCCCAAAAACAATGATATGCGTAGAGAGAGAGACTCAAGGGGTAGATTCATATGAAGCAGAAGCAGAAGCTTGATTCCTAGAACACCTCTTGTTTCAACTAGACCAAGAGCCAGCACACCTCCAACTTAGACCCACATTCCATCCTTTACTGATCCTAGACTTCCAGAAGACTTAAGATCAGATATTCCATTAGAAAGACCTTCCACTTCATCCATTGAACCTGTCTTAGAAGAAAATTCAAGGACCCCTACTAGAGACACAAACTTTTCCACTTCCACAGAAGAATCAACTATGGTAGAAGAAGGGGGAGGAGGAGTCTTTAATGGAGAACACACATTATTTGGAGGGGGTATAGGTAGAGGTAGAGGAGAAGGAGGTAGAGGTGCAGAGGAGAAGGAGGTAGAGGAAGAGGTAGAAGAGAAATGGGAAGCTCTTTTGGGTTTCCTATAGTAGATGAAGAAACCAATACAACTATGAAAAACATTTCACCCTTTGTCCTTCCAAACTTCTATGGACTTAAAACTGAAGATCCTAAAACCTTCCTATTTGAATTTGAAGTCCTATGTAGAACTTATGACTACTTACAAGATGCTCAAAAACTTAAACTATTTCCTTCAACATTGAAAGGAGCAGCATTGAAGTGGTTTATGAGTTTGATCAACAGTTCTATTAGGACATGGGAAGACATGAAATAAGAATTTCTAGAGAGGTATCTGGATTATTGTATGCCAGTCAACCATAAGGAGGAAGTGTTTAAGATGCTACAAAAAGAAGATGAAAACTTGGAAGATTTGTTGGAGATATTTCATTACAACATCAAAAGAGCAAAAATGGAAAACTTAGACCAAGACACCTTAAAAGCTCTCTTGTTGAAAACAATTAGGGATGAATGGTTAGATATCCTTAACATGATGGGAAAAGGGGATATATCTTAGCTTACATTACCTGAAATAGCTGAATTATGTATCAACCTTTCAAGAGGGAAATCCAAAACTGTAAAAGGTCCAAGAGACCCTGCTCTTGCAAGGGCAAGTAAGTCTGCTTCTGGGACAATAAGTAGGGCAGAAATAGGACATATGCTTGATGAGTTCAAATCTGACATTTTAGGGAGTCTTAGTGAACAAATAGGCACCCTTAAGTTACAAAACAAGAAAAAATCTGAATCTGATGCCTTGGCAATCTTTTGTCCCAAATGTAGAAAGAAGCATGCCCTGAAAGAGTGTCCTTTGGATGCAAAAGTTGTAGAGACTTGTGTAATTTGTTCATAAAAACATGAGACCAAGAGTTTTCCTTCACTTCCTGGTCTTAAAGCTGTCTTTCAAGAGGAAACTTCTACAAATTCCACAGAATCTCTCAATTTTGTCTCTAGAAGGCCTTGGCAAGGACCTCAAACACAGGGATTCCATGATCAATTGTATAATCAACCTCCGCTAAATTGGAATTCTTGGTAGCAACCTTGGCCCCAATTTCAAAATCAATCTCAAGCTTGGGCACAAGGAGCACAAAATCCCTATGGAAGATACTCCTAGTACTATCAATATCCACCATCCTATCCACCATACCCACATTTTTCTCCTCAAAATCCTCAACAAAATCCTCAACAGAATCCTCACAACCCACAACATCAAAATCAACCACTCCCATTACCATTTCCTCAGAAATCAAATCAGTTTCCTGCTCAACCCATACCAAACCCCAACAATAAAAATCCTTAGAATACATACATGATAGAAGGCCAACAATTTCCAACTTATTTAATTACTCCTCTAGACCTTAGTGATGTTCAACTTAGGTATGGAAGAATACTTGAAAAGAGGAAACCTTCTGTGATTATACAAGAACAAGACAACTATGAGGAAGATTCTCTACGAGAAAATAAAAGTCTTGAAGAAGACACATCTTTTCAGGACCCAAACATTGAAAAAACAAAACAAAAAGAACCAATAATTTCAACTCCTGTGTTAGAGCAGCCATCAACATTCACTCCTACACCTCCTTTTCCAGAAAGATTACAAATTGATAGAGGTGTAGAAAAAAAAATTATGGTGCCTAATTATGATTTCCTAGATGAGCTAAGAAATGTTTGCATTAAAATTCCATTATTACAAGCCATCAAGGAAATTCAAATTTTAGCCAAAACAATAAAGGAGTTGAGTATGAAGAAAACAAGAAAAAGAATAAGAGAAACAAAGAAAATTCAACTGGCAGGAAAAATAGCAGACATTATGATGGGCAAGATTGCTATTCCAAAGTATCTTGACCCAGTAAATCCAGTTGTTAAAATTCACATCAATGGAATTGAAATCCAAAACACACTCATTGATTTAGGAGCAGCAATCAATATCATGAGTAGAAAAATCATGGATAAAATGAAACTTCCTAATCTTCTCTTTACACCCACATTATTACAATTAGCAGACAGATCTGTGATCAAACCAGATGGGGTAATAGAAGACATTCCAGTGTCCCTAGATTCTTGGGAGTACCATGTGGATTTCATGATCCTAACTCCTAAGAATAATCTAGGAGGGCATCCTATTATATTAGGAAGACCTTGGTTAGCTACAGCTGATGCTTTCATTAGTTGTAGATTCGGTGATATGTATATCTCTGATGGTAGTTCAACTAAGAAATTCACTTTGTATCCTCCAGCAAGGAAAATTACAGATTTAGATGATACTCAATGGATAGAGGATGAAGAAGACTTACAACCTCTCTTCACAATTTGAGAAATTAGTGAAGATAGTCAAATTCTGAATACTTTAGAAAAATTTGAATCCTCTTTGGAATACAAACATGAACCATTTCAAGAAGAATCCAACATTGAGTTTTTTTCATCAAGGCATATGTCTCTTCATTCTATGGATAAATTTGGCAGCTCTACAAGTGAGATATTTCCAGGCAAAACTTTAAACATAAACAAGAACCTAGAAGAATCTCAACAAGAAGAGCTAGTCAAGATCTTACAGAGACATTCTTCTGCATATGCATGGGAGTACACTGATATGAAAGGGATAAGCCCCAAGACTTGCACTCATCACATCTACATAGAGGAAAATTGTAAACCAATCAGACAACCTCAAAGGCAGATGAATCCAAATCTTAGGGAGATTGTTAAAGAAGAATTGCAGAAATTGTTGAATGTCAACTTTATCTATCCTATTTCAGATAGTCAGTGGGTTTCTCCTTTAGTAATTGTGCCAAAGAAAAATGGTAAATGGAGGGTATGTATTGACTACCGAGAATTAAACAAAGCTACTCTTAAAGATCATTTTCCCCTACCTTTCATAGATCATGTGTTAGATACATTAGCTGGCAAAAAGTACTTCTCATTTTTAGATGGGTTTAGTGGTTATAACCAAATTCAAGTAGCACTTGAAGATCAAGACAAAACCACATTTACCTATCCTTGGGGTACCTATGCTTACTGAGTATTTCCATTTGGACTATGCAATGCACCTGCAACATTTCAAAGGGCAGTACTAGGAATTTTTTCAGATCTAATACATGATTGTGTAGAGGTATATATGGATGATTTCACAGTTTATGGAAACACATTTGAAGAAGCCTTAGCAAACTTGGAAAAATTCTTAAAGAGATGTAAAGAAGAAAATCTTTCACTAAGTCATGAGAAGTGTTTTATGATGTTTACTGAAGGAATTGTTTTAGGACATCACATTTCAGGGGATGGGATTAGAGTTGATGAGTCAAAAGTTGAAGTCATCTCTAACTTATCTATTCCAAGTTGTCAAAAAGATGTTAGGATTTTTCTTGGATTTACAGGGTATTATCGAAGATTTATAGAAAAATTCACCAAGATAGCATCTCCACTCTTCAAATTACTTACCAAAGACTGTGAATTCAAATGGAATTCTGATTGCCAGTTAGCCTTTGAGACCCCGAAAATAGAAATTTTGAAGCACCTATTTTAAGGGAACCTAACTGGAAGTTACCTTTTCATATTTCAACAGATGCCTCAGATACAGCTCTAGGAGCAGTATTGGGACAAAAAGACCTGATTCCTTATGCCATCTACTATACCAGTAAAAATTTGACTCCTTCAGAGTTAAACTATATTGTAACTGAAAAAGAGTTTTTAGCTGTTGTTCATGCCATAAAAAAATTCAGACACTATATAACAGGCTATGAAACTTTTGTTCACACAGATCATTCTGCAATTAGATACTTAATGAAGAAATCAATTACTAATGGCAGAGTCATAAGATGGTTATTGCTTTTACAATAATTCAACATTACCATTCTAGATAGGCTTGGAAAACAAAACACAGTAGCTGATTTCCTATCTAGACTCCAAAACATCAAAGATGACACTCCAGTTGAAGATCAATTTCCTAATGAATATTTTTTTTCAATTTCTACTCAGACTCCTTGGTTTGTTGACATTGCTAATTATTTAGTTTCAGGGAAATTTCCTTCAATAATGAATGCAAGAGACAAAATAAAAATCATTTATGACAGTGAAAAATATTCATGGGTTGCTAATGAGTTGTACAAGACAGGTCCAGATTTTATCATTAGGAGATGTGTTCGGGAAGATGAGATGCCTGAGATTCTCAAAGCATGTCATGATGAACCTTGTGGCGGAAACTTTGCTGATAAGAGGACAGCTTATAAGGTCCTTCATTTAGGATACTATTGGCCCTCCCTTTTTAAAGATGCTAAAGAGTATGTCAAAAGGTGTGACAGTTTCCAAAGGCTAGGGAAACCTTCTCCTTCAGGTGAGATGCCATTACAGCCTCAGGTACATATTGAACCTTTTGAAAAATGGGCTTTGGATTTTGTAGGACCTATTAGTCATCCATCAAGACAAAAGAAATATATATTATTTTGCACTGATTATGTTACCAAATGGGTAGAGGCCAAGCCATTACTTTTTGCTACTGAAGCATCTGTAGTTAATTTTCTTTTTGAGGATATTTTTACTCGTTTTGGTGTCCCAAGGGAAATTGTTACAGATCAAGGAGCTCAATTTACATCAAGGCTAGCGGAACAAATGATGGAGAGATATAAAATCAGACACAGAAAATCTACTCCCTATCATCCACAAGCAAATGGTCAAGTGGAATCTACCAATAAAGTCATTGAAGGGATCCTAACAAAGACTGTTCATTTACACAGAAGAGATTGGGCAGACAGGCTTCCTGAAGCTTTGTGGGCCTATAGAACTACATGGAGAAGCACAACAGGCCATACTCCTTATGAACTTGTTTATGGAAAACAAGTTTTGTTTCCCATAGAGTTTAGAATTCAAACTTTTAAAATGGCAGATCAGCTAGGACTTGATCTAACAGAGGCACAAAAGCACAGATTGGAGCAGATTAATGAATTGGATGAGATCAGACAAGATGCAGTTCAAAAAAACAAGTATAGTCCAACAGCAAAGGACTAGATGGCATGATAAGTACATCAAGGAAAATAAGTTCAAAGAAGGTGACTGGGCTCTCTTGTTTGATTCAAAGTTCAAAGATTTTCAAGGTAAATTCTAAACACATTGGCTTGGGCCATATGAAATTGTGAAAATTTTTGACAATGGAGCAATAAAAATCAGGACAATAGATGAAGAAGAGGTCATTTTTCTTGTGAATGGTCATAGATTGAAGCTGTATCATAAGCCACTTTCAAGAGAAGAATTTATCAAGAAGTTCCAGGAAAACAGTGATGTGAAGTTAATGAAGAAGAATCTTTCTTCTTCATCAACTTAATTGAATTTTCTGAAGTCACTTTATTAAAAAAATAAAAAAAATAAAGTATAAACATGAAAACTAATCACTGATTAGCATGTTTATACAGAAAAGGTAGAGTGAAAATCAGAATCTTTTTGACACTTTAGCTTTTCAAATTTGCTCTTTTTCTACAAGCAGTTGTTACAAAATCATAAGTGCAGATCCATTTCACTTATGGTCCATCTCATTTCATCCATCCATATTCTGTTTCATTCATTCATCCATACTCCATTTCATTCATTCATCCACACTTCATTCATTTCACCCCATGGTCCACCTCATTTCCATCCCAGATTTTTAAGTTTGATGTTTTTCTACAATTGAATAATACATATCATGAATTGCAGGCCACTTCTCATACTTCACTCCATTTCATAAGTTGTGATCCATTCCACTCCATTATTCACTTCATTCATATTACATTACACCATATTTTGTTATCCATCTTCACTCATTCCATACAACATTCCATTCATGCTCCAAACCATTCCATTTCATGTTTCAAGTATTCTACAGGTACATTCTACAATCAGTTAGACATTCTGCAGCCATTCAGACATTCTACAGCCAGACAGACATTCTGCAGCCAGAGATCCTGAAAGCATTGTCCAGTAATCACCTGATCTGCAATAAAATGATCTTGCATATCCATGACAACAAGAAAAATCAAGGGAGTTATGAAGACTCAAAAATTAATGATTTTCAAGGGAAAACAAAGCATATAAAGATCACAAAAATCAGAAGAAAGGCAAAGGTAAAAGTTTTGATTATAATGACACATCATGAAAAATTTTAGTATAGTTAAGTTATGAGTAATTCAAAAATTTGTTTTAATTAATTTTTTTGATCATGCCTAACAAACCTCCCATAGAAATTTTGGATAAAACTCCTTCTATTCCACCATTTCAAATCCCATATTCGATCATCATTTAAAAATCTAAACAGTTAAAGTGCTGAAGTGATTGGATTAGTCACGTCACTAGGCCAAAGCATTTAATGATGATTTTGAATTCGTTGTAAAAAAACTTCGCGGTCTTTTCTTCCGTGATATCTTTCAACTCATATACATCATCCTCACCTCATTATATTCATTCCGTAATCACTCCATATCATTCTTTCCCGTAGCCAACTCTTAACCATTTCAGTCTGTAAAACAGAGGAAACATATGTGGGGCAAAAACATCTCTGTAACAGCCGTTGTCACCGTGAACAGAGGAGCAACAATTTGAAGGTTGGAAAGTGGAGTTATGGGTCTTATAGTGAGGACTGGACCGGTTGGCACTAAATACTTGGAATGTTATCCTCAAGTCAGAGAAATGTTACAACAAGCAGGGTGGTTGCAATTATTTGAAAAATTTAGTGGGTTTCACAAAGAGGTGACCAAAACGTTTGCAAGATCCTTCAAAGGAACTGAGGTCGAGAGAGGAGATATTAAATTCACCATTACAGAAGCTTCCAGTGAAGAAGCAACCGAATTTCCCAGACAAGGAGAAAGGTGGTTCAAGAATAGAGAATTTCATAATGAAGCATGGAAGCAGATACTCAAGTCACCAGGTATGGATGTTACCATTTTTAAAAATGGTATCCCTAACTCTGCACTAAAGAACAAATGGAGGAACATGTTGCTTATCTTGCAAAAATTCATCACTTGTGAAGGAAGATATGGTACTTTCTATGTCTATCATATTTGGTTGATAATGCATTTTCTAGAAGAAGAACTTAATTTGCCATTTTTCTTGCTTCAAAGTTTAAAGAAAATGGCCTCAAGTGTTCAAAAGAGAATTCAATTTCTGGAAACAACCTTATACCACCATGGTTTAGTCAAATTTTTTATTGAACATCATTTGAGCAAAATGGGAGATAATTGGGAAGACTTCTTAGTGAGAAATCACTTTGAGGAACCCAAGGAACCTCCATCTGAAGACAAACCTACAAAAAGAAGCAGAAGATGGAAAACCTCCAAAACTGAAACTGGTAAAACAATACAAGAAAGCAGTGAAGAAATGATTTCTAAGAAATTGACTCAGATTAAGAAGCAGTTGAAGAAAGAGAGGATAATAAGAAAATTTTCCAGAGAGAAAGGAGAAGGGCCATCTCAACCGAGAAGGAGCCACAGACTTAGAGCAATACTAAAGAAAACAAAGGTTAAAAAAACTGGAGTCATAAACATAGAGGATGAAGAAACACCTACTAAGGAGGATTTTGATGAAGAAGTTCCATAAATTGACCCAGCACAACAAGAAATTTACAGCTATGTTGAAACATTAGAGAGGAGAGCTTCAGAATTTAGAGACAAAACCCCTAGCCCACCAAAGTCTGAAATTGATATGCTAAGAAGAGATAGGTATGAGTTAGAAGTACTCAACAGGCATATCAAGAATGAGAATGAAATTCTGAGAGAGCAGGTTAAACTGAAAACTGATATGAATTCAACTCTGTCTCTACAAATGCAAAAGTTGTACAAGGCCAGTGAAAAATTGAAGAAGAAAAATAAAAAGTTAACCAGGGCACTCACAAATTTGAGATTCAAGTTAGTCATAAGGAAGCCCAGAAGGCCTTTGACTGCCAGGCAAAGTAGAAGAAGAGGGTTGGATGTCCTTGCAGAGGTCTCAGAACTCATGGAATAGTTTCATGAGGACATGCAAGAACCTAGCAGTGGGGGTATGTTGAGCTCCAAAGATGTTCTTTCTTCCACCACATTCCACTCCATTTCCTTTGTCCATTATTAATTACAGGCTCAAATGATCAATAGAATTAATTAAAATTTCTTTAGGAATGTATATCATGACTAACTTGCTATGTTTTTATGATTTTTTCATTGTAGTACTTTTTGAATTAGATCTAGCTACAGAATGCAGACATTCTGTAGCTAGTTGCCGATTCTGCAGCTGTCTTCATGTCTACGCAGGTTCCAGGTGTCATCTTAGAGAAAAACACATATGGTCGTATTCCACATCATTCCCTCATCATTTTTTTCTCTCCACAAAGTTTGAACGGAATTCTGTAGGTGGTTATGCACGTGGGAACTCAAACTAGGAGATAGACTCCTAATAGGACAAGGACAGTCCAGATGTCCTTAATCATATTACGAGACCACCATCAGAGTTCTAGTTTGATTTTAATTTGGAAAGACAATTATCCCTAGGTTATCTCAAGACATTTCTGTAATTTTTTTATAAATATGGCTCGGGAAACCGAGGGACAAGGTTAGATTTTGTGTTTGATTGCTAGATTTCAGAAGTCCGAAAACACTCTGTTTTGAAGTAATTTCTCTTTTAATGAAAGAAGCATAATTTTATTGAAAGCGCTGAGTCAATATTGAAGTATATTTTGCATGCTACTCCGGTGGTAGAGGGCCCCTGCTACCTAAGCAGCTTTGTTCATACGGTTTAGATAAGTATTTTAGTCTCGTTTTTCATTTCTAGCTTAAGCAAGTTTCTGAAGTTTATGTTTCATACTTGTTTACATTAATCATCACAGCTAGACTTACTCTTATAAACTCTTCCAAAATATCATCATGATGAATAAGGCATAGCTGTGGTGTTGTATATTCTAGTTGCATTTCCTTTCAAATTTTATGATTTATGCTTGTTTACACTAAGTGTCATAGCCGGTCTTACTCTTACAAACTCTTCCAAAACATCATTAACAATGAATAAGAAACAGCTGTGGTATCTTAGATCCTAGTTGTATTTGCTTTCAAATCTTATGTTTATGTTCACTTGCATTGAATAATACAGCCAGACTTGTTTTTACAAACTCTTCCAAAATATCATTCATATTGAACAAGATGGGCTGTAGAATTCCATAGACTAGTTGCATGTTAATTTAGTTATAACACTCCGGAGGTTGATTGCATTTAGTTCAGCTCTGTCACTACATTTCAAGTTTGATAATGGCATTCTAGTTTAACTCTGTTCACTATACTTCAAGTAGATTAGTAGCACTCTAGTTCAGTCTTAGTTTATTTTGTTTCAAGAAAAGATTAATGGCATTCTAGTTTAGTTGTAGTCATTGTATTTTAAGATTGATAGACCACGTTCTAGCCTAGTGTTATCCATTGTATTTCAAGTAGTACTAGTTGTTAAAATTAGTCTCTTGGCCTTCATTATTTACAACTTACTTTTGTTCTGAATTTATATTGATACATCATCACATGAACAGGGGTCAGTAATATCAGTTTAAGGCTTTGATTATTCTGCAAATTCTTTACAAATTCACCTATAGCCTTTTTCCCAAACATTATTCTAGAAAATCGCAAAACTTGTGAATAAGGCCTAGTAGTGATAAGTTAAGTTGCAGAATAGGGTAACTTCAACATCATAGGTTAATCTAGAATAGAACTTCATTTACACTTAACTTGTCCATTTCTCAAGCTCTTCCAACACATCTTTAATGAATGAATTGGATAAGTTCAAGCTCATGTTGTGATTTATTTCCTTGCAATAAAGTCATTATCAAGCTTTGAATTTGTTTTTTTCCATCCATAGTTTAGGCTTTGTTATGTTTTAATATAACCAATAGCTTCTTTTCACCAGCACTTAGTTCTTTCCCTTTTTAAACATAAAACCATAAAACCAAAAAAATCATAAAACACTAAACACAACGTAGTGAGAAACAAATACTTAGGCACATATAGTGCACCACACTTTAGCAGTTTACTAGCCCTGGTTGACAATTAATGAACTCAATTTAGGAACACTAAGTTGAGCACAAACAGGGTTCACAGGTGAGTTTGTTTAAATCTGGTAGATTTAATGCCACTAAGAAGGGTGACTGAGAGGTTGATGCCATGGCAACATGTGAAGAGACAAAGTTCTGGTTAGAATGAGGGTTAGTCTATGACGTACCCGGTTGTGAATTCAGCTGGCTTCCCATATGGGATGCACTCATCTGCCCCCTAGGGGACGAGGGGGGAGTGATGTGCGGTGTGGTGTTGGCAGACCGATTAGGGTTCCCAACAAAGGTTGCTCCTATAAAGGAGGAACCAACCACTGTGGCAATGTTCTGTCTTTGAGGCCTAAATGGCGAAAGACCTGGAACCCCTCCCGATAATGGGGGGAGGTCCAAAAGACGCCTGGACCGGTGAGGTTCCCTTGGAACCGATTGAGGGTCGTCCAAGTTAGGTTTTGGAAAAAACTTTTGAGGGGATTGAGTCTATGATCACGTCAAATTTATGGCCACATACATAAAACAAAGCAAAAATGAAATGAGTTTTCCTTTAATTTAATCTATGTGATCAATCAAGCAAAAAATGGTTTTGTTTGTTTGCACGTGATACTCAAAAATCATAGAAGACCTAATAACTTCCTCACACTCTCAAAAGTAACTGGGCCTTGAGAGGATTTCTTGCGAGTGATGGCACAACGTCCCAAAAGAACTGGCGACACCCCCAAGTCAGCCGAAGAGAATCAACCAAGGTAAGGGTAGAGGGTCTGGCGCTTGCCTGCACCGTCACCTATAGGGTAAATGATGCCCTAGTTTTGGCCACTAAGAACCACCGTCCCACGTGAGCTTTCGAGTCTTGGGCTTCTTGGTAGTCAGCTAACAGAACCGAGTTTCAGACAGGTCAGGTAGCCCCAACTGATACTGCACGCACTGCACCTAAGCCTAACCCCCTCTGAATTGGGTCTCTGTCGCACTCGAGTTTTCTTTTCCGTGGGCTGATAGGTGGATTTTAAGCTCCGTGAAAATGCAACTTCTATGTTTTGAATGTGAAGCATGATCAAGGTGGCTTATTGGATGCCTACCCACTTGATCCTAACTTAAACTATAATTTCTCTTGTGGCCCCTGTGGGGAGAGTTTAGTGAGGTGGTTTAAGTTATTTTTAGGTGGCTTTCTTTTCTTAGTGGGTGAATGTGTGTGAGCGTATTGTGAACAATCTCATAATTTGAACATATGGGTATCGGTGATCCATTACAAATGTTCCCTAGTTAAACTATGTGATGTTGTTCCTTGCTCAAATAAAAAGCATTTTGCAGATAATGGGCCGCTTCCAAAACCTCCTAATTAGTCTATGTGAATGACTAAAGGGAGATGGTGAATCACAAATGTAGTGTGCATATGCTTGTCTAGGGTCACCCAATGGTGTAAAGACAGCAGAGATTACTTGCTCTAACTTGCAATTCAATCCTAGTCCCTCAATTTCCTAAATGCAAAAATTGAAATTTAAACTAAATAATTTCTACACTAGCTTATGCATGTGTGGTCATGAGCCACTTACTTGGACTAGTTAGACTAAGTGTGCATACCAAAATTTGCAAAAACATAAATTGTTTGGAAATAAATGGTTAATTCGCCCCCTAATTAAACTATGTGAACATTTTTTGCAAAAAACCAAATTAAAGGAAAACTAACTAAATGCCTACAAAAATCAGCAAAAATTAGTCTTCAGAAGCTGTGGGGTATCAACACAGGTGTGGGCAGATACATTAGGGGTTTCCCAACACACTTACAAGTAGAAAAAATGCAGTAGATATGGATAAAAAATCTCTCTGCAATTCAAACAAAAAACCTTCTGACAGGTGCGCCTTCCTGCGCACAAGTCACTCCTGAACGCGTGCCCTGCGCGTCTGTGTGTAAAAACAGCACGCAAAATTTTTTCAAGTAAAAATTAGGAGTTGCCTTCTTCAATCTGTCACCTCAGTGAGTCTAGGGACTGCAAGATGGGTTAGAGGACTATCAGCTCCACTCCAGCATAGAATAATGGTCGCCTACAAACAATGGCACAACCACATAAACTTGAAACATGTCAGTGGAGTCGCCAATCCTGTTGTGGTGGATTTGACACATGGGTGTACGAAATCACACGCATTTAAAGAATGTCATATTTTCTCTAAACCATAAGTAATAGGCAGTATCTCGGGGGGGCTCATAAGTATAAGACTTAAAATGAAGTAATAAACTTAATTATGCTCTGTTAAAAAGTAAAACTAAAAACACAAAAAGAAGCTAAATAGAGAGTTCTAAACAATAACAAGGTAAACAACGGCTCGATGGCCTTCTTCTTATTGAATGCTTGGAATGAATAAAAATCTTACCCACTTACCAAAGGGCCTAGGAAGAGGCTCTAGGGCCCGATGCAAGGATGTTTGTCCTTCAAGTTTTTCTTTTTGACATAGTTCAACTCTCTCTCTGTGCTGCAATGGACTGAAATTGTTGGGTGGCCAACAGTTGAGTCCTCTTATTCAACTCCTGCTCCTTGGTTCACACAAACAGCTAGTGTTGCTTGGGAAACTTTGGCCAGCATAACCTTGTGCTCACCAATTTTTCATCTCTTTGAGGGTTTATATAGGTGAGCTTTCAAACCTCCTTCCCTCCCTTGGTACATGGTGGATAGTGACACAAGGGAGGAGCAATATTCCATTGTGCGATAAAATATGCTTTTGTGTGCTCACACAAGGCCTAAGGAGGCACTGGTGTTGTCCTTAGGCGGCTTTCACATAAGGAGAAACTTTCATTTGCTTGATTGTGGTCTCGGAAAGGTACTTTTTTCCATTTCCAGGAATGCGTGCTTATCAAGCTCCAGTGCGCGCAGAAGGCGCTCTTCTCGAAGGAAAAAGCGCGCATTCGGGCATTTATGACTAGTTTAATCTTGAATTTATCAAAACCTTAGAGATTCTTAATATTTTTGATTCCATAATGCATCGCTTTTCCTGTAAATCCTTGGGCTCAACATTACTTTATGTCGTTTTTTGTTGTAATATTTTCCAGTGTTAACACTTACCATGTTGCAAAAGAATTGTGCCCATGACATAATCACTAGCATCGGTTTGTATATCGAATCGCTGTCTCAAATTCAATAATTCCAGGACCGGATTTGAACTGATCTTGTCTTTTAAAGCTTCAAAAGCTTGATTTTTTTTGCCTCCCCATTGGAAACCTTTCTTCACACTTGTCACTGCATGCATAGGAGCTGCTATGGCAGAAAAGTTAGCAATAAAATTTCTCCAATACTGAGTTGCGCCTAAGAAACTTCTTACCTCAGTTACTATTTTGGGAGTGGGCCAATTCACAATGGCTTCCACTTTAGAAGGATCAATTCTCAACTTGCCTCCTCCTACAGCATGTCCCAAATAAACCAGAGAATTATTTCCAAATTCACACTTTGACATCTTAAGAAATAATTTCTCTTTCTTCAAAACATCAAGCACCCTTTTCACATGCAAGGCATGTTCTTCTCTTGTTTTTTTGAAAATGAGTATATCATCTAAATACACAATCACAAATTCATCAATAAATGGACGCAAAACATTATCCATAACACACATAAAATTCGTCGGTGCATTACACAAACCAAACGGCATAACCAACCACTCAAAGATTCCTTGTTTGGTTTTGAATGCAATCTTCCATATATCACTTTTTGAAATTCTTACTTGATGATATCCACTTCGTAAATATAACTTACTGAAAAAAATTTCTTCTTTCAGCTGATCAAGCAAATCATCTATCTTTGGGAGTGGGTATCGATTTTTTACCGTTATTTTTTTCAAAGCTCTGAAGTCTACACACATGCGCCAAGTCCCATATTTCTTCGAAATCAAGACTATGGGTGAACCACGTGGCGAAGTGATTTGCCTTATGAGTCCCTTGTCCAACATATCCTTGATTTTCCTCTTTATTTCAGCATTCTCGATTATTGACATGTGATACATGTTGATGTTTGGAAGAGGACAATATTGTTGCAACTTAATCTCATGTTGAATCTCCCTTTTTGGAGGCAATCTTGTTGGCTCCTGAAACATTTCATGATGTGCATCAACTACATCATATAAATATGATTTCAACTTAGGATCAAAATCCTCAAATTATTCATGATTAACATTAGCTTTAGGCTTAATCATTAGAAGAACAAAATTCTTAATTGAATTCACCAGCCTCTTTACCTGTCCAGCATTTACCATTGCAATATTTTTCTTCTTGCGATGTGCTCCAACAATGAACTCCTTGACATATTTGAATAAATGGTATTTTTGTTCATGGCGATGGAAGATTTCTTTCCTATCATACAAGTAAGGACTTCCCAACACAATACCTGTAATATCAAGCGGAACCACATCTAATTCAACTGTGTCAACAAAATGTGCAGTTATTGCAAAGCATAATATGCACTTCTTTGAAACCTGTAAATTTGCATCCTTACAAATCCACCCAAGTGGATCTGGTTTTGGATTAGGAATGGTCTCAATATTAAGTTTCTTTACCAAGTCTTCAGAGATTAAGTTTTCTTGTGACCCACTATCAAACAGTGTGTCAATATTGGTATGTTTGGATATGACCCTCACATGAAACAGTTCATTTCTCTCTTCTTCATTTGGAGCTTGTATGTGACAGTTTGATGTACTAGTACTGGGTTTTGTTTCAATTTATTTCCCCTTCATGTTATTCAATCCCATGGCTGTAATTTTTTATTCATCACCTGAATCCTCTCCTAAGTCATGTTGAGTTGTAGCTGCATTTTTCTGCTTCCCTTTGTTATTGTTATACTTGGGTCTCTTTTGAGGATGTAATTTCCAACAATTTTTCTCTTCATGGCCTTCTCTTGAACAATGTTTACAAACCACCTTTTCTCCCTCTTTCTTGACAGATGCATTCTTTTTTTCCTTAGCTTTTGAGGTCTTCTCTTTGTTTTTCCCCTTAAAAGGTTTCTTCCTACACTCATCAGTAATGTTTTTCCCTCTAGCTTCTAGATGTGTGGCCTGAACACAAACTTCATCTACACTTGTAGGGTTCAGGAGGAGAATAGTATGTCTTAGCTATGTAAGCCTCCTATGTACTTGAGCAAATTATCTTGACTCTGCAAGTCTACCCCTAATAATATAGCTCTTCTCCTAAATTCTTGGGTGTATTCTTGCACATTTTTTCCTTTCAATTGTCTAAAATTTTGCCAGTTCATTATGGCTTTTTGCATGTGAGCTAATGGATAAAATTGTTAAATTTTTCCAGTTCATTATGGCTTTTTGCATGTGAGCTAATGGATAAAATTGTTATTTTACTGCAGTAATGAAATCAGTCCATGATAGAATAATCTTACCATGCTTTTTTATCTCCTCCTTTGTCTTGGCTTCCCACCAAACAAGTTTTTCACCTTCCATTCTCAATGAAGCTAGTTGGATTTTGGTATCATCATCATGAAGTATCAGAATTCTCAAATATACCTCCAATTTCCTAATCCAATTATCAAGATTTTTTGCATTGACTTCACCAATAAACATTGGAAATTCAAACTTAACATCAAGTTTTAGAAAAGGACTTTTACCAGTGTTATTTGACTTGTGTGGCTGATGTACTGAAGATGAAGTAGAGGATGATGAGGATGAAGATGAGGGTGATGATGGTGACTTTCCACTGTCTCCATTTCCTCCATTTCCCTTCTTTGATTTATCTTCATCATTGTGAACTCTTGATGATCCTTGGCCTTCCTTGTGAAGTTTGGATCCTTATCCTTCTAGTCTCTTATTCATTTCTTGATAAAGCACTCTCACCATTTAAGTTATGTCAAGGAATGCTTTCCTGAACGATATTTCTTTTTCTTTGGGATACACCTCTTCATGGATTTATCCTTCTCCTAGAGGCATGCTTAATGCTACTTCTGCTTCTTTTGGAGGTGAACTAGGTGGTGTATAATGTGGCAATCTTGCCCTCCTTTGTTGTGGCTCCCTTTGAGAACCTTTTGCTTCCACCAATTTTCCTTCTCCTCTCTTAGGCTTGATCCTAGTAAGCATGTAAACCCTTGCAAATAGTTCAATAATATTTGCACACAAACACACTAGAGATTAAACTCTAGCTCTGATACCAACCTGATCTTCAAGGAATGAGTTAGTTTGTTGTGCTAAGTGTCCTTTCAGTAATAAAAACATGTGCAATTTGTCTCCATTTTTTTTCTTAAGGAATGAGTTTTTTAACCATGAAACATAGATGAATTTGTGATTTTAAGCATGAAAATAAGCCTAAATAACATTGTACAACTGTGTATAACAAATAAATAACATCACACATAAGTTTTACACAGCAGGCATGATGAAGCAGTTCACACCTCCTGGGATACATCTGTTGGTCCAGCTCCCAGTGACATGTCCCTCTTTGTACTTATGCTCAAAATTGCAAATAAATGTGCTTACAATACTTTACTAGTTGTTTTATCTGCACCAGTGGCTCCAGAATGCTCCAATTAGTCTAGGTATACTCTTGTTTCACCCAAATTGGTCAAAAATTGACCTCCCAAAGCCTTTTCCCAATAGCTCCTACAAAACCTCCACTAAAAGTGGAGAACTACCATTATCTATGGTTAAAAATAGCCAAATATCCCCAAATATAAGAGCGCGCTATTAAATCCGCCAACTTAAACACTAACACTAACTGTTAAGGGGTGGGGGTGGCCACATGCCAACCCCCGAAACCCCGGTTACCATAAATGTTGGGCGGAACTCCATTTAAAACCTCGAGTGAACTGGAGTTAATCATGGAGTTTCCTTAACCACTAGTCTAATGGTCGCGCCTGACCGTGACATCCGGGTCATGTGATAGTTCAGAAGTCGTGATAAGTGTTAATTTTTAGGACACTTGGTGGAAGTTATAACCACATGGATATACATGTGACAGGGATTGACGGAGCAATTTTATGTCAAGTTTGCGGAACCCTCGTCCATACATTTTATGTTGTGGTTTTAAACTCCGTTTCATGTGACAAAAAACCACGGAACCGTCGGCGGGTGCCCTTAAATGGTTAAGAAACATTGCATAGCCTGGTTGGTGGAAGTCTTGGTGCACAGGCTGGAGGTCACAGGATCGAACCCCCCGGACCTAAATAAAATTCTAATATACCGCTCAGGGGACATGTGGTGGCCTCAAGGCTGGCCACGTGTCACCCATCCATTGGTTTAAAAAAACAGCGTATATTTCACCAATACAATCACAATGCGACAAATGGAAGCTTCTAATTGACTTGAGAAAATGGAATATTCTTAAGAATATTCCTCTTTTGCTGACTGTGCACCTGCATGATGACTGGGCATCCCAGTCACCCTATCACAAAATTTTAGTTGTTTAGGAAAACGAACAGAACGCGATATCTTCCTCATACGACATTGGTTTTTTGAACTGTTCGTGGCGCCGAAATTGCAACAATGAGACCTATCCAGTCGCTTAGGTTCGGTACAGTTTCGAGCACTTTCAATTTTGAGAAAAAAACATGATCTCCTGGTCACTGAGAGGGAAATGGGCAAGCCTCTCCTCGACAAGCCTGTCAGAAAATACACATCCTCCACTATAATAGGAACCACTTTGTTCCTAATGTGAAATTCCTCAATAGCCAGATCCCATCCTTGAACTGGGAACTCCAAGAGTTCTATTTTTTGCCTCATCCCTGACAAGTGGAAGTACTTTAAAACCCACAATCTCTTAGGGCTCTTACTATACTCGGATGATTTAGGGAAATCATATTTTGTTCTTCATGCTCTCTTTATCTCCAAATAAACGTCATTATTGTCTGATGAAATCTGTAAGTCATCAATAATTTTCACTATCTGTAGATGACTAAATATTGGTTCTAGATTTCTAAAAACAAATTAACTTGAATATTGTGAGTTTTAGAAATATCACTACCTTCATTATCCTTAGAAAATATTTTTCACTATTCTATCATCTAACCTTTTCATGGTCACCCTGTCACTCCTAAGAAACTCCTTATGGGCTTGTGCCACTCATCTCCATCCTTTTTCCTGCATATAACTTCATCACTCTATTTTTCCCTTGCCC
The DNA here is from genome assembly GCA_034641835.2 of Pinus albicaulis. Lineage (NCBI taxonomy): Eukaryota > Viridiplantae > Streptophyta > Pinopsida > Pinales > Pinaceae > Pinus > Pinus albicaulis. The sequence continues at coordinate 1,154,230,210 of CM076581.1, forward strand.
ATAACTCCATTTTCCATCTAGGGTTTCCTATAGACAACTCATTCCCATGATTCCCAAATTCCTCAAGCATTGATGGTCTCAAAAATATCTCTATATGGCTCTTTAGATAAATCAAGTACATTGGATTTTGGATCTTCAAAACATCACTTTGTCAATACTTTTTTTTTACACTTGAAGCCTCGAAACCCATTTTCAGTCAAGGACAATGTCAAAGAACCCCCCACTAGGTCAATAAGGTTTTCATGAGTTCCAACGTCATCATTTCCAAAGAATATTATCATTCAATTTCAAGTTTGCACATAAGGTAATGGACAAGATTGACACTTGTGCAGAAGTGTTAAGAGGTCAATCAGCAGAAGAAATTGATGAGGTAAGTGTTTTGTGCCTAAAGGATGACATCTTGCAGCAAGGAAGACAGGAAAACTAGGGTTTTACACTTGGAAGTCTAGCAGAGTGCCAACACAGCAAGGATTAAATGTAGAAATAAACATGGAGGAGGCATAACAAGAGCCAAACATGAAGAAAAATTTTCAAAGATGGTAATGAAATATGGTATAAAGGTGAGGTAAACTGAACATAAGTGAATGAATTTGAAAGGACTATAGAGAACTTAGAAGACAACACTAAAAATTGTCTTGAAGCGGTCCAGACACCTAGGGTTTTGGGAAGGTGGCCAAAGAAGGTGAAAATCTTGGTTTGAACTCCATGATGACAGCTAAGAAATATTTTGAAGATGCCACTATGATCATATCCTAGAATTTTCAAAAAGGAGTTTGTTAGGCCAAAGATGATCAGAAAAGGAAAAGTGATGAGCCAAACTCCATGGTACAGGTAAAAGAAGATTCAGGAACTGCCAGTTTATGAAAACATCCCAAATTTTTTCCAAGGTAAAATGTCTCACTCATCAAATCTAACCTGCAGAAGGTAAAGAGTATCAGTGTGAAAGGTTAAAATTTATCATCTCAAATCATCTGCAAGAAAAAATTGCACAAACTACCAGCCAAGGTAAAAGGACAAGTTTTAATATTGTAATGGAAGAAACAAGAAAGTTCCTAAAAATGTTGTCTTTTGTTTTAAGTCCCAAAGTGTCAAAATCAGTCTATCATGCCTCTAGGATCATAAGGAAGAAAATGTCATATCTTTCGTAACCTGCAAGAAAAAGGTCAGAGAATATCAGTGAAAGAAACTAAAAATGACTTAAAACATTACAATAGTGGGTCTACAAAGTTCAAACTAATTCCCAAAGTCTATTGTAGGTAATTTTGTCTTCATGTGAGTTATTGATCACTTGCAGGGAATTAGAATTTTTAAGAGAAGATGAAAATCTGAGTTTTTAAGGAAAAATTAGGCCACATTTCCCGGCGTTGCGTGTTAAAGATTGCAACAAGAAATAGTGAAGGAGGCATCCTGAAACATCATTCTTGATCCTAGTTGGAAAGTGATCACCTAAACTAGGTGGGGCCCACACAGGTGATTTTTGTCGCAAAGTCTATTTTTAGACTATGTCTATTTTTAGACTATGTCTATTTTTAGACATGTCGATCATATTCTATGAGTTGCAGGATGCTATTTGTGGATGGTTGGTCGAGTTGGAAAAATAGATGGACTTCTATTTTTAGACATATTAGGTGGAATCTATTTTTAGATTGCTAGTTTAAAAATAGATATGTCGAATATTATTAGCTCTTAATAATATTTGGACTCTAAACATTATCTTATTCTCTTGGAGCACTTCAGTTAAGTGCACAGATGTGGCACAGGAGCTGAAAGAAGGAATTACGCTATTCCTGAGGGTTAAGTGGAGCTATTGCATGGAGGAATTCAGTTAGAACTCATGTGATAGAGTTGGTGGAGTTGTGTTCAATTTAACTCAGTTAGACACAGTTGAGCTAGTTGTATCTAGTCTAACTGATTAATACACTAGTGAGAGTGGTGTGAATCAATTAATAATTAATTCACTAATTAATAACTCATTACTCAACTGAAGAATACATCAATTAACTATAGTGCATGGACAGTTTCAGTGGAGACCGGTGGAGAGGTAGGTGAAAGAGCAAGTGTGACTATCAGTTGTGACTATAGTGTTGCATGAGTTTGCACCACACATTGATGGAGATGCCAATGAGGATTGCATGGTCAATATAGGATGTATTCGAGTTCATTATGATAAATTCTTCAGCAGGGATTGCGCAGTAGAGGCAGGCTAAAGGTTGGCAAAGATCGGTGCATGGATTTGCAAGATCAGACCTTATTAGTTTGTAGCGATTGGATTGTACTGAGAGCTTGTGATAAGCTTTGTATGATGATTGTTACATGATCTCTATGACATATAATATACAGATAGTTGGGGGTTTTCAATTTTAAGCTTTCCCATAAATTACTGTGTTCATATGTGTGAATTTTTATGGTTTTAATGTGTGCATGCAATTGATTTAATTTCCGCATATGATGATCAATGGTGGAATAGATTATGTATTGTGCATGAAGTCAAATAGTGTGTGATCAGGTGAATCTTAGACATATAACATATCAGTTATATAATTTCTACATGGTATCAGAGCGTTGATCATTGGAGCAGATTGCAATTATTGAAACAGCTGAGTTTTGTGCTGGTGGAATTCAAAATTGTTGTAGTGTTTTCTTGGTGTCGAAGTTGAGCATTCATTGAAATGTATTTCAACGGATTGTGATTGGAGTATGCCCTTGAGGGAAGCTTGAATTATATTGCATGGAAGGATAGGATGGAGGCAGTGCTGGAGGATAATGGGTTGAAGGAGTTCATAGATGTTGATATTCCTAAACTGGGTTCTAGCGATGCAGCCGCACTTGACGCATGGAAAAAGAAGGTAGCAAGGTGTCGAAGGATTCTGTTGGAAGGTGTGAAGGATCACATAGTGTCCAGCCTTCATGGTAAAGCTTCTCCATTCTTGATGTGGAAAGCATTGACAGACTTGTTCCAAAGCAAGAGCGACCAGAGGAAGTTGGCGCTCAAGGATAAACTCAGGAAAATAAAAATGGAGAAGAATGACACTATTCCAGTATACTTGAAAAATTTTGTCCACTGCAGGGATGAGCTTGGGAGTGTAGGAGTTAGTGTGGATGACGAGGACTTGGTGAGCTTGGCTCTCCTTGGGCTTTCGAAGTTGGCATAGCTACGAGGGACTTTGTCGATGGACGGGAGCTGCCGGGATGGGACGACTTTCGACCGGATCTTGTGCGAGGATGAGATAAGGCGGAGTACCGGATGGCTCTTCATCAAGGTATGAGTATTCAGTGATGAAGAGATTTAACTTGTTTGCTAAATCAAGAAGATTAAGGGAAGAAAAAAATCGCTTCTCAGTACGATGTGATTAATGAGCGTGTATGTCAAAGTAGAGAAGTGTTTTCATTGTCACGAAGCATGGGCATTTAGCACACATTGTCCACGGAGAAGAAGAAGAAAAATCGAGGCTACTAGAGTTGCGGTGGTGAGGCTCTTGCCTCACAATTTGTTGGACTTCTCATTGAAATCGCATGTGATGTCTGGTGCATTGCGGATCAGGGTGGTATTTCGATAGTGGCGCTTCATTTCACATGATGGGAGATGTGAACCTTTTCAGTGACTTGGTGGAGAAAGATCTCCAGTTGCATGTTGAGTTGGGTGACAATGGATGATACAATGTGACTGGAATTAGTACCATTACCTTTCAAAGGGAGTCAGGTAAACTCATTCTTTTACAAGATGTAGTGCATGTTCTAGGTTTAAAGAAGAATTTAATCTCAGTTGCAATGTTAGAGGATAAAGGGTATGATATTGTCTTTAGTGAAGGAAATTTTTTCCTTCGGTACAAAGAAATAGGAAAAGTCAAGAAGGTTGGGATTCGAGCCAAGAATCTCTACAAACTTGAAGTAGATGGGATTTCTATGGAGCTTCCTACTATTGGGAAGTGCAAGAAAGACATGTAATTGAAGCTTGAGAGGGAGAAATATTTGCATGCAGGTAAGAGTGAACCTTAGGATGTGGAGTAGCTACAAGATGAGGATCATGGAGTGGAAGCAACCACTCATGCAGAGAAATTTCATGCCAGATGGGCAGAGGGTGCAGCAGGAAACTATACACGGTGGAGGGTGGGGGCGACATGCATGATTAATCCCAGAGAAGATTTGGGTGGGGATTCATTGAGATGGTGTGGATCTCATGAATTGAACACAGGCTACGAGGAGCCACGGAAGCGTGATAGAATGATCGGTTGGATTGATGCGAGGGCGGATCAAAGTGAGTGTCGGGATACTAGAGCGCGTAGATAATATTTGACGGCAAGTGTAGAGTGCATGGGTGCAAGAGTTCAACAACGCAGTGGTTCCTGATCACATGTGCAGTTGGTACCAGCAGAAGTCGAAGACTTTGATGATAGATGCATCAGACTGATTGAGTTTTTTGGAGCCTATTCATTTTCAGAAGAGTTGTAGAGCAGATGCATGGAGTTGCATGGCGCTTTTGAAGGTTGCAGGGCGAATGCATGGAGTTGCATGTCGCATGAAAAGACAATCCTTTCTTGTTGAGAGGGAGTGTTGAAGATTGCAATAAGAAATAGTGAAGGAGGCATCCTGAAACATCTTTCCCGATCCTAGTTGGAAAGTGATCACCAAAACTAGGTGGGGGCCAGACAGGTGATTTTTGTCGCAAATTCTATTTTTAGACTATGTCTATTTTTATACATGTCGATCATATTCCATGAGTTGTGAGATTATATTTGTGAATTGCGTTTGATTGAAGTTGGAAAAATAGATGGACTTCTATTTTTAGACATATTGGGCGGATTCTATTTTTAGACTTCCAGTCTAAAAATAGATATGTCGAATATTATTAGCTCTTAATAATATTTAGACTCTAAACATTATCTTATTCTCTTGTAGCGCTTCAGTTAAGAGCCTAGATGTGGCACAACAGCTGACATAAGGAATTACGCTATTCCTAAGGGTTTAATGGAGCTAATGCATGGAGGACTTCGGTTAGAACTCATGTGATAGAGTTTGGTGGAGTTGGAGAAGTAGTTGGTGGAGTTGTATTTAGTTTAACTCAGTTAGACTCAGTTGAGCTAGTTGTATCTAGTCTAACTGATTGATACACTAGTGAAGTGGTGTGAATTAATTAATAATTAATTCACTAATTAATAACTCATTAATCAACTGAAGAATACCTCAGTTAACTGTAGTGCATGGACAGTTTAGTGGAGACCAGTGGAGAGGTAGGTGAAAGAGCAAGTGTGACTATTAGTGGTGACTATAGTGTTGCATGAGTTTGCACCACACATTGATGGAGATGCCAATGAGGATTGCGTGGGAAATATAGGATGGATTCGAGTTCATTATGAGCAATTATTCAGCAGGGATTGCACAGTAGAGGCAGGCTAAAGGTTGGCAAAGATCGGTGCATGGATTTGCAAGATCGGACTTGATTAGTGTGTAGCGATTGGATTGTACTGAGAGCTTGTGATAAGCTTTGAATGATGATTGTTACATGATATTTATGACATATAATATATATATAGTTGGGGGTTTTCAGCTTTAAGCTTTCCCATAAATTACTGTGTTCATATGTGTAAATTTTTATGGTTTTAATGTGTGCATGCAATTGATTTAATTTCCGCATATGATGATCAATGGTGGAATAGATTTTGTATTGTGCATGAATTCAAATAGTGTGTGATCAGGTGAATCTTAGACATATAACATATCAGTTATATAATTTCTACATTGCACACGTGGAGGTACATGCTACGCGCCTGGGCATTATCCCTGTGCAATTTTACATGGCACTGCACGCCTGCCAATTTCACTCGACAGGCCCAGCGGAAGGCCTTTGGCATTGTGCCTTTGCCCGACCCAACTCACCCGTGGGCAGGCGTTGCGCGTTGTCCAATAGGGCTTTCCAAGCCCTGCATCCACTCAAACTTCCTCCAAATTTCCTTCAAGCTTCCTCCAAGGCCCTCCAAGGCATTGATGACAAATAAATGGATGTCATACCTTCCTCTCCTAGCTTTTTGATGTTTGAAAAATAAAGGAATGGAACCCTAAGGAGATCAAGTAATTTTCCTGCTCAAAATTACAATTTAAGTCTTGTTCATCTGCTTACCAATAAGACCGGTGATAGCCAGAAGGGTACATTGTTGAAAATTTTTCATGCACCTAGGACTGTGCATAGACCCTCTCCATTCACACAAAAACTCTGGCCCCTATACCACAAGCAGATTGACCAATTCATTGCCTTCAGTCATATTCAAATTGACATAGGTACAAAGGTGTCAAAGCAGAGTTTTAACAAGCAGTAAAGGGTGGTCACTAATTTTTTTCCTTTCACTCATGTACCTATTAGTGTCCCGTGATTTTTTAGATTGGTGAGATCAAATGCACAAGGTAACATCAGACCAACCTTTGGAGTCCTAGGACCTAGCCTTCTTGGAATCAGAGAGGGCTCTCTTTATTTTATGCAAAGGATGTGAACTTGTTTTCTTTTAGGGTTTGATTTTAGGCTAGTTGTTAAGTTTAGGGTTTTTTTGTTTGTTTGGGTTTGGTAAATGATCAAGTAGAATAGATGGAATGAGAGATTTTCAATTCATTGGGCTATGGAGTCTACAAAAATTCATGGAAGGTTCAACAATGGATCGGGGAGCATCACAGGGAAAATCTAGCATGGTCAGATGGATTCTCAAGGTTTGGTGAAATGAAATGAACATCAAGTTTGTGAACAAATTAGGGCAAAGGGAAATCAAGAATCATTTGTCAAATACTTAAAACAAGAAGGGAATTCAACACTATTCAGCATAAAGAAGTAATCAATAGACATGACATACCAATAACTCTTTGATTCAACTCAAGCAAATAAGAATTTTAGACAAACAATCTAATGAAATATAGAAGGTGAGAAACTCATTTAACTTCTACTGATTTCACATTCAACGTTAGAAACCATTTAAGATAAAAAAAAATAGCTTTAATCAAAGGAGAGGGAACTCCTAAACATCTTTAATCATAGCCATAAAGATCTTTGAAACAATTCTTCAAGCATGGACAAAGGGTATGATCAAAACATAGCCTCTTTGGCAGACCTAAACAATGGTACTTCAAAAAGATACCTCAAAACAATGTTTTAGTGATATCAAACAAGCAGGAAGCAAAGAAATTAAGAATTCTCTAAACTGGCCTAGCAGAGGAAAACATAGAAGCAGTGAAGGATAAACAGAGCTAAGGTGTCTCTAAACAACATTTCTTAGTCTAAAACTTTTGTCCTACTGCAATATAGAAAGATGAAACACAATGATACACAAGAAAAAAATAACTGAATAGAATCACATCACCATTAACCAAGCTCAGGGATCCTGCAAGCAAGCCTTCTCCATCAATAAGAAAAACAAGCCATTCACAAGCTCCACAACACCAATTTCTCTTCAAGCTCCAAAGAATATGTATTACTCACAAGATTCATCACAAAAACCATCATAAAACATGAATCCTCAATGCTCTATTTAACAAGCAAGGAGGATAAAACCTAAAAAATTCTCTAGAAGCCCATTGGCTAATCATAAATGTCACTTTTTTCCTTGAGACCTTGCAAGGCCCAAGGCACAAAATATCTAAAACAAAATATCTTTTCAGGCATTTTTAGGAAAGAAATTGACATTTGGGCTCTGGCAAGCCTCCAAAAACTTGCCAAGAATACATTTTTTACTTTTCCTCTGTAAGGGCGCAGCACTTAGTTTTAAGATGAATTTCCATGCCAAGGGCGTAGCACAAGAGCAAGAAAACTGAGTCAACTTGCAGCAAGGTTTTGAAGGCCTTCCTGATGTCAGAAAAGGCTCTGTGATGGCTCGTGGGAAATCATGTTGAGTCTACTTTCCAGAATTACCCTTGGTTTCCTGATTGGACCCTTGTAACCTATTCAAAAAGAAAAAATTCCAAGGCTAGTAAAGGCACAGCACATGTCCTGAAAACTAGGTAGAAAGGTGGAAAATAGGGTGTTTTTGACCCTTTTGGAGGACCAAAGCAACTCCAATTGACCTGAAACTTTGGAATAATGCTATAATTGAGCTAAGGATTCCAAAAATTTAAGCCTTTCCTCTTGAAGATGCTCTGAGAAAAAGCATATAACCATGGGTGCTACCCCCTTGGCACTCCAAATCAACAAAAAACCAAAATTTGTCAAAATTCTCGCAAATTTGGTAGATGTGTGCCTCATGGGTTTTGAGAGACCTGTAGAGAATCTTGTGCCAATATTCCAAGGTTAGCTTTTCCGTTAGCCTCTTTTAGTTCTTGGATCTTGGCTTAGGCCTTCTCGAGTTTAGCCCTTGTAATTTGGTTTCTCTGGGCATAATGCTTGGTCATCTTTCTTTGGAGATCAAGATCTTGATTTTCTTTATTCAATTTAGCCTCCAAGTGTATGTTGACTCTTTCCAACCAAGGCTCCTGTTCATGTGCTATCTCCATGGCCAAAAAATTATTTGGAGGGAGATTTTTTGCTAGGGCTGATTCTTGTTCCCTTTGCTTTTCCAATGCCTTCTTCAACCCCATGGTTCTAGGTCTCCTCCTAGATTGTCATTCCTCATCCTCACTATCTTCATAAGTGCCCATGAAATTTTCTAGTTTTACCTATTCCCTTTGGGCTTCTTTCCGGGCCTTGATGGCTCTAGCCTCATAAATAGAAATTTTTTTCTCCTAGATGTGTGTTCTCCAAGTCAAGGGCATCATTTACACTCTTGGCCCTATCTAGATTTGCTTTGAGGTCTTCAATTTGTTCATTTATGTTCTGGAGGAGCAAGTCTGTGATCCTTGATTCATTTTTCTCATCACTGTCCACCTGAATGATTTCAAACTCCCTCTCAACCTCATGATCTTCTTCTTCTTCCTTTACCTTTTTTTTGTATTTGTCAATCTTCTGAGCTGAGGTGGATGGCATGGTCCCTTGCCTTTTAGAGGCAGAAAACACAAGCCTTGGCCCTCTTTGATAGGTTAATGAAAGCGGTGTGATCTTGGTCTTGTTGGTGTCTTTATCATGGATGTGATCCTTGTTGCTGTCATCACCCTCTTCATTTTCATCATTAGTATCCTCATTCATTATGTTTTTTGCTTCATCATTGTACTCTTTGCTCTCAACGTCATCACCACTTTCAACCACTTCACTGATTTTTGCATTGTCATTTTGTTCTTCATCAAAGTTGCTTACCTTTTCATTGCTATGATCTTCAATTTGACTATCAGGCCCTTCATTTCCTTCATTATTTTCATGACTTTAATTAGCCTCTTCTTGACTTTCTGCACAATTATCATCTTCATTTTTTTCATCTTTGAAGTTTCTTGCCTCTCCACTGTTGTGATCTTTAGTTTCATCATCATCCTCTTCACCTTTTTCACTGTCTTCATGACTGTCATGATTGTTTTCCTCTTTGTTGTTTTGTCGATCACTAAGGCTTGCTTCATGCGTGTCACTGCTGCCTTTAGTTTCTGAATTGTCCTCACTATTTTCATCTTCATCTATGCTGCCTTTAGCTTCTGCATTTTTTTGGAAAAATACTGAGAGGGGGGGGTGAATCAGTATTTAGGATTTACTCAGCATCTTTTTACTTTTTCAATCTTTAATAACCCATACGCTACTTTACTTAACCAGACTCGCGTATATACGCGGATACCCTTTACTGAACTCGCGTATGCACAGAGATATTAATAAACAAAAAATTCTTCACTTAGATCCTTACATGTGTTCATTTATCAGATGTTTATATAGCAGTAGACATGTGCAGTAATAACAGAATGAAACATCACACAAAAGCATCACACATGAACACCATGATTTTTAGGTGGAAACCCAAGTCGGGAGAAAACCACCGCTGCCGTTGTCTCAGCCTTTAATATTTTATTATAGAGAAAAACTTCTTACAATCATGTACTGGTGCAGACTTATACCAGCACGCAGGCACCCACCTGCAGAAGGCTACCACCTTCTCTCGTTTACCAGCCTCACCTGGAAGGGAGCTTCAACCCCCTGCTCTCGTTTACCAGTCTCACCTGGAAGGGAGCTACTACCCCCTGATATTAGCACCGGCCTCTGCTGACAGAAAGCTTCTATTATCAGACTGAAGGCTTCAACCCTCAGATCCACTGCAGACCACGTTTCATCAATTTTCAAACTGGATCCAACAGCTCCAACACAACCCTTCACTCTTCAACAAACATACTTTTCCCAATGCTACAAACAGAACAGATAACCTCTGAAACCAGAATATCAGAGTTAACCCAGACTTCAGAACAGACCTTCAGAAACACATTCAATTTTGAGCAATCATCAGTTTAGATATCATACGCGCTTTTATTTCGATGGATCCGCGTATATACGCGCTTTCACTGAAGACAACTCGCGTATACATTTGTGCAACTTTTCAGAAAAACCCTAACAGGTCATACGCGCCTTTATAGAAATAGATCAGCGTATATATGCGCCTTCAGTGAAGTGAACCTGCGTATTGATCTATAAAAGATAAACTTTGTAGAACAGACCAGATCTATGAACTTACCCAGATTTCTTCAACTTCTTCAACAGATTTGCGCCTGGTCTTTATCACTTCTTTTCAGATCATCCAAGAGTTTCACCATTTCAAGATCTAGAGATCTTGGACCTTCATTATGTTCATAGATACATTATAGAATCAGATCTATCAATTAAGAGCAAAGTTCCACCATGTAGATATACTTCAAAGTGAAGTATTCATTAAAGCCCAGACACCTGCACACCTTTGCACAATGAAATTCTTCTCCTTATATAGATTTGGCCTTTTTCAATACCATGAGTCAAAACCACATTACTTCCGATGGTATTCCTAGACGGGACCACATAGACAACCCAGCGCTCAATACAATGGGTCAATACCATGGTAATGCCCCTTGGTATTCTAATTTTGGAGCGCAAAAGCCCATACGCGACTTTGAACGTACTTTTCCGCGTGCATACGCGACTTCCCTTAAGCTAACCCGCGTATTACTTGTGACATACATTTTTTCATCATTACATCTGAGTTGCTCTGTAGGCACATCATATCACATAATTACATCTTTACCAAGTCCATCAAAGTCAAGAATAACTTCATCAAGAAGGTTTCCATCCTCTTCATCAAGTGGGTTGCCATCAAGGACAACATATTGCATCATATTGCCAACAATCTCCCCCCTTTGGACTTGATGGCAAACCATGATGGTGTTTGATCACCATAACGTAATCTCCCTTATTCAAACACCAAACACCATGTCTCTCCCCCTTTGACATCAAGGGAAAAGGGTGGATCAAAACCATCACAAATTAATTCTCCTTTATCAAAGCACTATAGATCGCGAAGTGTACTCGAAGTTATCATGCTCCCCCCACGAAGTCATGCTTTCGAAAGTTCAAACATATTTGTCAATAAAGTACATGACTCTATGACCTTCCTATGACCAAGGACTCATACTTACATCAAAGATCCAACCAGGTGGATTTACATATGGGACGCAAATACTCCAACCGAGAGGGTTTACACATTTTGACTCAAGTTCTCACATGAGTCGAATATTACAAATTTACATCATAGGTCTCATTCATGACCCGTTCAACAAATTACAAATGTGATCTTTTATGACCAATACCAAAAAGGTCTCAAGAGAGTTCATATTATAGAACCAACATAATTCCAACAATGGATTATACTCGACGAAGGCCAATGCTCCCCCTAAAAATGTGCATCCAAGCATCTTTTCTATATGACCAAGGCTCCCCCTTTGCTTGTGTATCCCGAACACTTTCAACAACAACTCATCAAGGCATCTTCACCCAAAATCGAGAGAATGAAATAGAAAATAAGAGCTGAAATATCAACAGTGACTCCAAACGGCGATCGAGATGCCAAATAGCACTTTGCACTGAGCCGAATAATGCGACCCCAAACAAAAATTGCCGGCCAACCAACAATACGCGGCTTTATGTGATTAAACTCGCGTATATACGCGAATGTGTTTCGAGAAACTTGCGTATACAATTTAATCTTCCGAATTTAATCAGTATCCGATCTTCGAGAGGCGGGAGACAACACCCAAATTCCGTCCGAGATATTCGAATGCTTCCCTAAGTGCAGAGGTTTGGTAAAGATATCAGCGAGCTTGTTCTTTGGAGCGAACATAATCCAACTTCACCTTTTGTTCAAGCACTTGTTCACGTAAGAAGTGATACTTGATGGGAATGTGCTTGGTCTTCGAATGCATAACGAGATTACGTGAGATACCGATGGCACTTGTATTATCACACATAATAGAGAAAGGAGAAGTACATTTGATTTGAAAATCTCCCAAGGTTTGCATCATCCAAAGGAGTTGAGTACAACAAGATGCGGCAGCCACATATATCTGCCTCGCGAGTAGATAAGGCAATAGAACTTTTCTTCTTACTAAACCAAGATACCAACCGAGGCCCCATATAGAATGCACCACCACTTGTGCTTTTTCGATCATCAACATTTCCAGCCCAATCCGCATCGAAAGTAAGCATGAAGAGTAAGATCAGCATTCTTTGGATACCATAGTCCAAAGTCTTGAGTTCCTGCGTATATTTGAATATTCTTTTGATGACTCGAAGATGAGACTCTTTTGGATTAGCTTGGAATCGTCTAACAATCCCAATATCATGCATAATGTCCGGTCTAGTCCCTAGTGAGATAAAGTAGACTTCCTATCATTGATTTGTATTCTGGTTGATTCACCATGGGAGAATCATCATGAGAACTCGAGATTGCATCGGGTTATCATTGGTGTACTTACTGAGCTTGCATTCTTCCATGCCATACTTCTTCAAAATTTTCTTAAGATATTTTGCTTGTGATAGGAATATGCCATCCGTAGTTTGATGCACTTGCAAGCCAAGAAATAATGTTAGTTCCCCAAGTAAAGACATCTCAAATTCTTGTCTGCATAATAGAAGCAAATTTTTGACTCAAGGATTCTTCATTACTCCCAAAAAATGATATCATCAACATATACAATCACAATCAAAAGTTTGTCATGTTCAATTTTTGTGTATAAGTTGCTATCGACGAGACCCCTTTGAAAATCCTTGTTGATGGAGATATTTGTCAACACGATAGTACCATGCCCTTGGAGCTTGTTTGAGACCATATAGAGCCTTTTTAAGTTTACAAACAAGATTCTTATCATTTCCCAAAAATGAATCCCTCTAGTTGTTCTATATAAACTTCTTCTTCAAGATCACCATTGAGGAAAGCAGATTTGACATCCATTTGATAGACTTTGATTTGTTGAGAACTTGAAAAAAGCGAGGAAACATTCTTATGGCTTCAAGTCTAGCTACAGGAGCAAAAGTTTCTTCAAAGTCTATACCTTCTTGTTGAGTGTACCCTTTGCAAACCAATATGGCTTTGTTTCTTATAACATCCCCATTTTCATTTAACTTGTTCTTGAATATCCATTTGGTTCCAATGACATTTTTTATCATGTGGTCTTGGTACCAATTCCCAAGTGTGATTCTTTTCAATTTGATCAAGCTCTTCATTCATGGCTTGAATCCAACATTCATCTTTGCTAGCTTGATTGAAATTTTGGGGTTCAATTGTGGATAGGAATGCCAAATAGCTAGAAGATCCCACAAGAGTCCTCCTTGTTTGTACACCCGATTCCTTGTTTCCCAAAATTTGAGATTCGAGGATGATTCTTTTGAACATATCCGGATGGAGCTTTCTCTCGATAAATCATCTTCGGGTTCTTCATTCGATCCACTCTGTCTATATAATTTTCCATTTGATGTAGAAGGACAAAAATCACCATCATCTTCTTTTGTTGCTTTTTTTTCTTCTTTAGGAACCGTAGGAGACTTATCAATGACAACATCAATACATTCAACAATCTTTTGAAGCCTTTTATTGTAACATTTGTATGCTCTTCTTGTAGATGAGTAACCAATAAGTATCCCTTCATCCGATCTAGGTTCAAAATTGCCAAGCTTTTCATCATTATTTTTGATAAAGAATTTACTTCCAAAAATTCTAAAATGCTTTACAGCTGAGAGAATTACCATACCGTAGTTCATATGGAGTTTTTTTCACTATTTACCCGAACATGTGCCTTGTTGAGAATATTTGCTCGTCGTATGTGTCTTGCTTCTCCCCAAAAACATGTCGGGAGTTCCGTAATCATCAAGCATAGCTCTAGCCATTTGTTGAATTGTTCTATTCATTCTTTACGCTACGCCATTTTGTTGTGGAGTGCCCGCCTTTCGTAGAACTGTCTCTTTATGCCATGTTGTTCACAAAATTCAAAGAATTCATTTGATGTATATCCTCCTCCTCGATCGGATCTAAGACATTTGATTTTTAGATCTAATTCATTTTCAACCGATTGCTTTGAAAATCTGAAATTTCTCAAATGCTTCATCTTTGTGTTTAAGCAACCCAATCCAACACATTCTAGAGAAATCATCAATAAATAAGATATAGTATTCTTCTCCACGTGGTGACTTTTTCCTTATAGGTCCACAAATGTCGGTATGAACAAGTTCAAGAGGCCTACTTGATGATCCTTCTTTGGCATTAAATTGTACTCTGATCTGCTTACCAAATTAGCGGGATTTGCATATGATACTTTACGGTAGAGTAATATTGGGAAGACCACGAATCAGACTTGAATTATGCTTGCTTTGTTGATTTGAGAGAAGCTTAGATGCTCCCACCTTCTATGCCATAGCCAATTTTCTAAATATTTTCTCAAGTAACATTGATCTTTGCGGTTCTTCAATACATATAGGTTTCTTGGAGTTCTTTTCCCTTTTATAATAGCTCTACCCGTATCCGGATCACGAACCACACATTCTTTTGAACTCGAAGACAACTTCGTGTACCTTGATCACACATTTGACTTACACTTAACGAGGTTATGCCTTAATCCATCCACATACATGACATCATTAGCCTTCACCTTTTCTTTTAAAAAAACACTGACCCTTTTCCTTTAATTACGGTAGGATTATCATTTCCAAATGTAACTTTCTTTTCCTTTTCTAGAGCATTATATGAAAGAAGTTTGCTTTTATCAATTGTCATGTGTCTTGAGCACCCATTATCAATGTACCATTGATTTTCTTCACCTTCGAAAATAACGCTATCCCACAATTTTCAACTCGTAATTCCTTCTTTTTCCATACTTTGGAACTTGAAGGAAAATTTTGTTTTTGGCTCGGACTTTGCTCCTACATTCGAGATTCTTCATGGCCAAAGTTATTGCAATAAGCACATTCAACTTCATTTTGAAGAGGAGAAAAATTGTTATAGGTGTTCCCTTTTGGTTCAATATCCATCCTTTTCTTTCTTGCTTCTCTTGTCATGATGGTTTTATATGCAACACATTGAGATCGACTTTATGACCAAAATTGTGACATGAGAAACATTGTCCATTGAAGTAGAAATTTCTCCGATCATGAAATCTTCTATTTGAATTTTTTCTCGTTGATTGTTGCTTCTTTGAGAGATATCCTCGTTAGTGTTTCTTGTATTGTGAAGATCATGCTTTACCCGTGAAGATTCTTTATTCCCTCGTTGAGTGGCTCGAATGTAGTAAACCGAGCTTGTAGCAGACTTTTTAGATAATTTGATGGTCAAGCTCGAGAGGATTCTCCGTGTATCCAAGACCTGTCTTAATCGAGAGGAGATAGTTGAACCTTGGTAATCTCATCTAAGGTTTCGGATCCTTTAAAAAATCTAAGATTCGAGACTTTACTTTCTCAAGTTCTTTTCTTAGACTTACTACTTCACATTCTAATTTTTCATTATGTTTCTTTGCTTCTTCATTCTGCCTTTTCAAAGTCTCTATGATTATTTTACTTTCTTCCAAGCATATTTTGAGTTGATTGTTTTGATCAAGAAAATCATTGTCCTCTAGAGCATCCATAAAAGCATCCTTATCGTCTCTAGAATTATTTTCAAATGCCATGATAAGTCTAAGTTCTTGTTCACATTCTTCCTCACTCGTCGAGATAACCCATCACCTGTCTTCATTTGTATAGTAGCTTTTCTTAGTGCTAGACCGATTCTTATTTCTTCTTGCTACTTCTTTCTCTTTAGCGAGATGTTTCTTTATAAGGACATTTAGCGAGCATAATGACCAACTCTTCCACAATTAAAACATTTGAAAGGAAGCTTACCTCCGAATCTTCCGGTTCCTAGTTGGAGTTTTTCTCACAAAGTTTGCCTCATCTTCTTCTCGAGATATATCCCGACCCTTCCGGTTTTTGAACTTCTTTCCCTTTTGTAGAAACTTTAAAAACGACTTCTTTGACTTCGTGATGACCCTCCTCTCCTCATTTCGTATGCAAAGTCAATATGCCATGAAGTTGCACCATAGTAAGATTTTGAAGGTCATGTTTTTCTTCAAGAGCATAAACTTTTGACTCAAACTTGGTCGTTAGTGATCTCAAAATTTTCTCAACCAAAGTGGATTCAATTATTGTTTCTCCCAGATTTCTCATATGGTTTACAACATCATCAACATGTAAAAAGAAACCAGCAATATTCTCATCACTATGCATTTTTAAATTTTTCATACTCAATTCCGAGAGATTGAAGTTTTGCACTTTTTTACCTTTGCATCACCTTCATAGCTTAGGATGATTTTTTTCCCATATCTCCTTTGTCTGTATTCAGCTCGCATGACTTTGACAAATTCTTCTTGACTAGACTTCCAGCTTATCGCATTGACCGCTTTTGCATTTGATTCATAATTCTTTCTTTCGGTGGGATCTATTGGTGTGACAGTGGATATTGATATCCTTGTTCAACAATGGCCCATATATCTGCTCCCATAGGCGAAGATAGGATCTCATCCTTATTTTCCGTAAGATTAAATTGCTTTCGTTGAAGAGAAGAGGTTTGATAGATGTTGTTCCCTCGTGATTTCTCATCCTTCTTGATCTTCCTTCTAGCGGTTAAGCCTTTCTCGAAGGACACCGCTCTAATACCAATTGTTGGAAAAATACCGAGAGGGGGGGGGGTGAATCAGTATTTAGGATTTACTCAAGATCTTTTTTACTTTTTTCAATCTTTAATAACCCATACGCTACTTTACTTAACCCGGACTCGCGTATATACGCGGATACCCTTTACCGAACTCGCGTATGCACAGAGATATTAATAAACAAAAAATTCTTCACTTAGATCCTTACATGTGTTCATTTATCGTATGTTTATATAGCAAAGAGACATGTGCAGTAATAATAGAATGAAACATCACACAAAAGCATCACACATGAACACCATGATTTTTAGGTGGAAACCCAAGTCGGGAGAAAACCACCGCCGCCGTTGTCTCACTCTTCAATATTTTATTATAGAGAAAAACTTCTTACAATCATGTACCGGGTGCGGACTTATACCAAGCACGCAGTGCACCCACCGCAGAAGGCTACAACCTTCTCTCGTTTACCGACCTCACCCGGAAGGGAGCTTCAACCCCCTACTCTTTGTTTTACCAGCCTCACCCTGGAAGGGCGCTACTACCCCCCGATATTAGCACCAGCCTCTCGCCGACGTAAAGCTTCTATTATCGTATCGAAGGCTTCAACCCTCGGATCCACCGCAGACCACGTTTCATCAATTTTCAAACCGGATCCAACAGGCTCCAACACAACCCTTCACTCTTCAACAAACATACTTTTCCCAATGCTACAAATAGAAATCGTATAACCTCTCGAAACCGTAATATCGTAGTTAACCCGGACTTCGTAACGTACCTTCGTAAACACATTCAATTTTTGAGCAAATCATCGCTTAGATATCATACGCGCTTTTATTTCGATGGATCCGCGTATATACGCGCTTTTCACCGAAAGACAACTCGCGTATACATTTGTGCAACTTTTCGTGAAAAAACCCTAACAGGTCATACGCGCCTTTATAGAAATAGATCAGCGTATATATGCGCCTTCGATGAAGTGAACTCGCGTATTGATCTATAAAAGATAAACTTTGTAGAAACGTACCGCATCTATGAACTTACCCGTATTTCTTCAACTTCTTCAACAAATTTGCGCCTCGGTCTTTATCACTTCTTTTCAGCATCATCCAAGAGTTTCACCATTTCAAGATCTAGAGATCTTGGACCTTCATTATGTTCATAGATACATTATAGAATCAGATCTATCAATTAAGAGCAAAGTTCCACCATGTAGATATACTTCAAAGTGAAGTATTCATTAAAGCCCGTACACCCGCACACCTTTGCACAATGAAATTCTTCTCCTTATATAGATTTGGCCTTTTTTTCAATACCATGAGTCAAAACCACATTACTTCTGATGGTATTCCTGGACGGGACCACATAGACAACCCAGCGCTCAATACAATGGGTCAATACCATGGTAATGCCCCTTGGTATTCTAATTTTGGAGCGCAAAAGCTCATACACGACTTTGAACGTACTTTTTCGCGTGCATACGTGACTTCCCTTAAGCTAACCCGCGTATTACTTGTGACATACATTTTTTTCATCATTCCTTTCATCATTACATCTGAGCTGCTCTGTAGGCACATCATATCACATAATTACATCTTTACCAAGTCCATCAAGTCAAGAATAACTTCATCAAGAAGGTTTCCATCCTCTTCATCAAGTGGGTTGCCATCAAGGACAACATATTGCATCATATTGCCAACACATTTTCCTCACTGTCATCATCTGTATCATTTTCATCCTCTTCCATATCTTCTGCATTTTCATCCTCTTCCTCATTGCTGGCCTTTTTGTCATTGTTCTCTTCATCACTTCCCTCTTAGCTTCCCTTGACATTTTGCTTTTTTACTTTTTCCTTGAAGGTAAAAACCCCCTCAAAGGTGCTAGGAAACCCTTAGAAGTGACTTTTGAGGAGTTTTACAGTTGATTGAGATCTTGAGTTATTGTAGAAATCCTCCTAGCCAAACACGCAGCGTAGGCGCGTAGCACCGAGCCAATCAAGTGGCTGCACAGGGCTGTCGGGCCGCTGCTGAACATGCAGCGTAGGCGCGTAGCACCGAGCAGAGGTTTCACAAGCTGTCGGGCCTTTTGGGCTTTTGCTAAACAGGTAAATGCTGTCAGGCCTATCGGGCAATTTTCTTCGTGCAGGGTCAAACACAAGTAGTTGGGTGAACGGGCCTGTCCTGGGCAAGTAAAATGACTAAGGCATGGGACTATCATGTCTCTTTGTGCAGTGCTTAGTGCTTAGAACCTGGACCTGTCGGGCAGTCTGCGTGCAGCGCCAAACGCGTAGCGCCCAGGCAAGGTTACACGCTAGTTCCGGGCGCAGGTTGCTGTGTCTGCACGACTGTAAACGCACAGCACTAGGTCATAGGCGCGCAGCGTTTAGTGTATTTCACAAGGCAGACAAGCTCTAGGAGCGTAGTAAGGGTTTTTAGGCACACAGCACAGGGGAAACTTTGCCCAGTTTCCCACTAAACTCATAAATTTCTCTTCGAAAGCCTCTTACTCTCTTTTTCAAGTGACAAATGAACTGAGTAATAAACCAAAATGGCTTTTTATATTTTTAGGAAGATACATTTATCTCTTACAAACCCACATTCTAATGTTTTTTGTCCCTTTACCACTTTGGCCGATATCCTTTTTGACCTTTTACAATATATGACTTAAAAAGATTCAAATGGGTTTTTCCCTTTCTAATCATCCTTCTTTGTTTCTTTTCAGGTCGTCGACATGGTGAAACTTGATTCCCTTTGGCTTGTTGACTCTTTTAACACTTTTTTCTTACCCATTTTTTCATATCAGAACCCTAAAATTGCTTTCTTTGTTATTTGAAATCTAACACATCCTTTTAGCTCTTTTAGTAGGGTAAGATTTTTAAAACATTTTTGAGGGACCTGTCTGTACCCTAACACTGTCAAAACCTTTCTTATCTGCATTGTGAAGTTTTGACCTCATGTTTTTACCCCCTTTGAGATCTCTGAGTGTGGGTGATCTGAAAACATGGTTTCTTCCCCTCTGACTGATTTTCCAGAGGTATAATAAATCTATATTGTACAGTCGCCACAGTCTTTACAATCATGTTTTTCATTATCTCCTTTTGGCCACTTCTAATTTGCAGGTGCCATGTCATACCGATTTTTCCCTCCTGTCACTCTTGGAGTTTAACACTTTCATAACAGTAACCTTATGATCAGTTTGGCATTCTATCTTGAAACTCAACCCTATTCTTTTATCCTTTGACCATTTTAGGGCAATTGACTGCTCTTGAAACCTTGACCTCCCTCATTGATACTCTTTGCATTCTTTCCCTTTGAGGCAGTGAGATATTTTACTTTGACAAACCCTAGGAGTCACCTTCAACATTCCCTGCAAACCTTCTATGTGCTGCATTAGATCCTTGTTGGGCATACTGCTGACCCAATTAGGCTTAAAAAACCTTGATTCTCTTCAAGACTTAGTGCTCCCTACTTTCCTTTAGATACTCATCAGTTACCCTATAAATTTCCTTTGCTGATTTACTTCATGACATTCCTGCAAAAATATCAATCACAATTACTTTTTGCACAAATCTGAAATTGACCAAACAACCTTCTTTAGAGATCTCTTGCTCTTTCTTGGGAAATTATGTGTTCCTCTTCTTTTTCATTAGAACTAGAACTAATATGAGAAGAACATAGGTTAAAATACCAATGAAGAACCTATAACCTAGGGGGAACCTAATAATCTAGTGGTAGGGTTTTAACTTGGTCCTTGACTGAGATTAGGCTTGGGATCTTGATAGTGTAAAAATAGAGCTTTTTGACCAATGGGTGTATTTGATCATATAGAAATGGAGGTACTTGATCTATCTAAGGATTTCATAGAGGTATTTTTGAGACAAACAATGCTTAAGATATCTGGTGAACATGGGAAAAATTAGGTTGGTTGGTGATCCTAAATGGCAAGTGGAGGGGTGAGGCAAGGTAAAATAGAGTACTAAGGTCATGGGTGGAAAAATAGGATAAAGATGAATGACATGAGCCCATGAGGGGTTCTCTAGGATGGTAAGCTGAGCATGACATGATAGAAGAGTGAAATAGTGAAAAATTTATCCTAGGGATAATGAAGGTGGTGAGATATCTAAAACTCACAATATTCATGAATCTTGTTTTTAGAAATCTAGGATTGACATTTAGTCATCTTCAGATAGTAAAAATTACTAATGACTAACAATACCCTCACATCATATTTATCCTCCTTCATCACCCTCTCCAAATCCTTCACTATCATATCATGTTTCAGGTGCATCTAACAATGAATATGATAGCCATGAAGAATCAATCAAGGAGGAAGAAATAGTGAGGCCAATGAAAATGAGGGAGAGAGCAATAATGAGTCAAACAAGGAAAAATAAAGCAGTGAAGAGGAGGCCATTGGGTCTAAAAATAGTGAGGCTCGTAGTGGGTCTAAAGGCAGAAAGCACATATCAGTAAAAATCACAGTAAAGGTCACAGCAGTGAGGCTGATGTCAGTGAAGATGAGAAAAATGAAACAGAAAGCCAAGGCTGCTAGTGTAAATGTCAATGAAGAATTAAAGCAGTAAAGAACATGGCATTAGATCTGAGGGTCATAAGGGCAGTAAGATCAGTGTTACAAAGAATGAATATGATAGTGTGGCAAAGAAATAATGCAGAAAAAAATGATGAAGCACATAGCAGTGATCATAATGATAGTGGATCAGATAAGAGAAATGAGGCAGAAAAGCAGTAAACGAGATAAAGAGGCCTATGAGGCATGATGAACCATGAGGCTAAAGCCAAAGGAGAACTTGATAAACTTTCTGATTTATCCCCTACAAGCATACCCAACCTAATCAGCAAGGTAAATGCAAATTTTGGCAAGTTTTTGACAAATTTTGGTTTTTCATTGTTTTTCAGGGCCAAGGGCGCAGCGCCACTGGCACTATGCTTTTTCCTCAGGCCTCCATTGGAGGAAAACTTAGCATTTTTGGGTTCCTTAGGCCAAGAACATCACACTCACCAAGTTTCAGCTCATTTGGAGCAAAAATGGTCCTCCAAAAGGGCCAAAAACATGCTAAAAATCACCTTTCTGCCCATTTTTCAGGGTTGGCGTTGCGCCCTTATCAGCCTTGGGAGTTTTGGTTTTTGGACAGGCCAATGGACACCAAATGAAAAATAAAGGGCATTTTTTGAAAGTAGACTTGATAGGATTTCCAACGAACTATCACGGAGCCCATTCCGACATCGGGAAGGCCTTCAAAATTCAGCTACAAGGTGACCCAGTTTTCCCGTGCAAGCATTGTGCCCTTGGACCTCAAAGTTGCGTCCTTGCAAAAAAGTCAAAAAATCACACTGAGATATTTTTGGAAGTTATTGAGGGCCTCAAATTCAGATTATTTTCCAAAGATAGGTGTTAGGAGATCTTTTTCATTTATTAGAATAGGATATGTGTGCCTTGGGCTTTGCATGGTCTCAAAGGACAAAATTGATATTTGTGAACAATTAATGGCCTCCAAAACCCTATTTAGGGTTTTGACTCTCCTTTGCATGATAAATACTGTATGAGGGCCTCATTTTTCATGTTGGTTGATGTTTGGTTTTTACTTGTTGAACTGAGCATAGGCTCTGAGTTGTAAATAGTTTTTGGCCTTGGAGCTTTGTAATATTTTTGGACTAAATGACAATGGAGCCAAGAACTTTGCAGGATTCATGAACAGGACTAAAGGTGATAATTTTCTTGTTTTGTTATCATTTTATTATGTTTTACATATTTTTTCATCCTTCTCTTGCATTAGAACAGAAGTTTTAGCTTAAGGTATGCTGTCAAAAGTCATTAAGCATGTTTGCTTCTCTTGCTTTCATGTTTTCCTCTAATAGGTCAATTTAGAGAATTCTTAGCTACTCTCTAAACCCACTATGATTTTTTATCTCATGAATGATTCAATGGAGTCAGTGTCAAAGAGGTTTTTGGTTATCCCTGCCCTTTTCCATCACATTAAACATTTTTTTTGAGGTCTTTACTTCAAAGTATTGTTGATTAGGTTTCGCTAAATAGGTTTATGATTTTCCATTCCCTTTTTCTCATCTTAAGTAGTTTCCTTGAATTTTCTCTATAGTTTTATTAATGAAGTTAGGAGTTCCCTCTTCTTTGATCTATGCTATTGTTTATCTTAAATTTTTTCTTATCTTGAAGGTGAAATCACTAGAGACTATACAAGTTTATTGCTCTCTAGGGTTTGCCGGATTGTTGCCTTGATGTTTTCTTGCTAGGGTTTGGTCAAAGAAGTATGGTATGCCCTGTCCTTGGTATTGTATTCATGCACAATATTCTTAGAGGCCTTTCTTGTTGTATTATTTGAAAAATGATTCTTAACTGCCCTTTGCACCTACTCTATTCACAATTTAATGTTCATTCCACTCACCTAAGCCTTGAAGATCCATTTAGCCATGTTAACTTGCCCTCCGAAGCATCCTTAAGCTATTGTTGTACCTTTCTATACCTATTGCAAACTCCATATCCCAATGGTCTAAACCTCTCCTACTCTATCTTTTTTCCTTGACAACCTACCCAACCAATAAAAGAAAACAAACAAACCCTAAACCTAATAACTAGCCTAAAATAAAAACCTAAAAACTATCAAGCTACATTTTTCACACAAACATAGAGAGAGCCCTCTCTAAGTCCAGGAAGGCTAGGTCCTAGGACTCCAATTTGGTTTGATGTTACCCTTGTACATTTTCCCTCGCCAATCTGACAAATTACGGGGACCTAACATAGTGGAGATCACGGTGGAACCTTCTAAGTCAGTGACAATCTAAGTATTCCTTAGGATCTCAGAAAACCCATAAACATCCTTAGATTGGTATTCAGTTGTTGATGGTGGACAACAAGCACATCCTTAAAAAGTAAACATCATCCACCTGGTGACTCCACTAGTCTTCAGTAGCCCTGTTGACTCCACTATTCCTCATAAACCCCCCTAGGAATGCGTTAATCATGTTGATGGTGGAAAGAAAAGTTTAAACCTTCCACCTGGCGACTCCACAACTCTCAATAGACCTAAAGACTCCACTCGTAGATAAATATAGACTGGTTGAAAAGATACAGTGACCCTTTCTGATTTACAAACATGGATCCAAGGATACAAAGGAGATATACTCCCATGAACATAGATCACATCCTTGGATTCCCACACAAAATTCCACAGATATATTGGTTTTCAAACCTGCCTATGTTCTAAGATGAAAAATTTGATGACCCCTTGTTACATCTCATCAAATTTCATATACATGTATGGAGGTTAAAAGTTGAATGGCATCAAGACTGCCTCATGAAAATGTTCATGGGGACATTAGAAGGGAAAGCTAGAGAATGGTATGAAAGCCTAGACCCTAGCACCTTGTTTTCTTTGAAGGATTTCCACAAGGTATTTTATGAACACTATAAAGAATATTGTCCATCTCTGTCATTAGCTAAAAATTGTTGTGATCAATCTGAAGATCTCATACAATACCTTGTAAACATTGATGAAGATTTAGGAAATTGGCATCCTAGAAGCCTATTAGAATCAGTTCATGAATTTCATTCTCAAAGCATATATCATGACAGCTAAGAGGAGTTGGTTGAGGATGAAATAAATTAGAAAATAGAGGAAAATCCACAGGATCTCTCTCAAGGAACAAGTGATGACTCATCATCTCTTCTAGTTGAGGCTCAAGAAGACATTCAACCTCATAATCAACCTTCACATGAGAAAGAGAATTGTTGTAGTATTCCCCTACGAAAGAGAAAAATGTCTCCTCTTTTGACTGAAGAGGAAATAAATCAGATTCTAAGCATGCAACCAGCCTCTAAACCTTCATATGAACAAGACATTTCTATTGATTCTCATGCTAATTATAGCTACCACAGATCAGAAAATGGATGTGTAGATCAATTTGAAGAAAAAAAATCTAATAATCCAATATGTCTGATTGGTGACATTACTTATTTTGATGATTTTCCAAAGTTTGATCAGTATTATGATACTCATGTTCTCCAAACAGAAGCTAATCTTGCAGAGCAATTAGCAGCTGGTTTTTGGGAGGAAGTTCAGTTTCATCAAAACAGTAATCAGCCAATACATATCAGCTATGACACTGATGAGGAAAGTCTTGAAAATTTGGAAGTAAGTGAATCATCTCCACCTCTTCGTACTACTTCATTTCAGTCAATCAAAAATAATTTTCATGTGATTGGAAATCAGTAGTCTTTCAGTTTTGATGTTGAGATTGGGGAAGATGATGAAATTTTTGAGCAAGTTGTTAATGAGAAGCCTTCTCCCGAAATGGATAAGGAAAGCATTTGTCACATAGAACTCTCCTCAGATCCAAATTTACAGCCACCAAGTCCCATTGAATTTCAAATTGCAGATGAAGTCTTGGAAGTTGATAATCACAGAAGAGTCGTTCTGCTGCCTTCTCAAGAAGATTTTCTTCCAAAGAGTGATCCTGCTCATCAACATGATGACATTCACACAGATTTCAACCCACTCAATCAAATACACCAAGTTTTTTAGAAGACAACATTGCTATATATGATTAAGCTTCCAGCACAGATGAACATGAGGAGGAGGTAGAGTTTCTTGTTCAAAAGAATCATGAGCATAGCCAAGTGGAGGGAGTAGTCCTGGATGAAGCTTATTTTTCAAATCCTCAAAGCCAAGTATTGTTTCAATATCCCTTTTCTGATTTCTTAGAGACATTTGAAGAGGGAGTAAAGTATGTCATAATCATTTTGATGCAAATATTAAATCAAATTTTAAGCACTACTGTTCAAACACAAGTGAGGTGTGAGTGGCCTTTTGATTTCTTCAACACACTCAAAAAGCTGAATGAAAATCACCCATGGAATCATCTACTTGATTGGTTATATTGGAAAAGGGAGTTAACCAAATGAATGTACATTATATGTAAGTTATATTAGGATAGATTAGGTATGAAAAATAAGCTCAGCACTTTGAGCATCTAGCTTTAGTTTCATATTGTTTTGTAAGAAAAATGAAAAACACAAAAACTGAGAAAATAAGAAAATAGGGCAGTTTTAAAGAATAGGTACAACCCCGTACCCAAAAAAGAGTACTTTTGAAAGTGTGCAAGACAAAATTCCACTAATATTGAGAAATAAAGTCTTGTTCAATCATCTAGCCTAATCATGACTAAACATGTTTTAAATTTCTGCAGATAAGTTAGTGAAAGAAGACTTGTCAAATCATTTAATCTTGACTTGTCAGTAGATTAGATTAGGAAAAGATGATGGTTCCCAAAGCACAAATCTGAACCAAAGGAGAATGAGAGGAATGCCTAACCAATTCTAAATCACAACCCTCATGTTTTCTAGTTATGATTGTACAAAAATAATGTCTATGTGCAGCTTGTCCAAATGCCACAGCCCATGGAAAATCAGATTGCTTAATCCTGGTTTGATCATGTTTTGAATTTCATGTCAGTAGATTAGAGAATAAAGTTTGTCAAACATCTTAATCTTGAAAAATGATTAGACTAGGTAGAGAATAAGAGAGTTCATTAGCCCAATCCGAACACTCAGAAGTGATAAGGGTACAAGTAGATAGTTTTTTATGGTTTCAAAATAAAATAATGTCATTTATTTGCCAGTCCAAGTGCACCCAAAAGAAGAAAAAATGTTAGAAAAAGTATGATGGGTAGGTAGAAATGAGGTTGAAGAAAACATTTCTTTCTGATTTTGAGATCATAGCTTCATAGAACATCAGCAAATGAAGGAAGAAAGGCCTACCAAGTACAAGTAAGCTATTGGTCTTCAAAACTCAAAGATTTGAACTCTGAGGTCTTGGACACCTCCTAAAAAGGAGCTGCCCTCCCCACATGCAGCCATTGTTAGTCATTAGTAATTTTCACTATCTGTAGATGACTAAATATTGGTTCTAGATTTCTAAAATCAAATTCCCTTGAATATTGTGAGTTTTAGAAATCTCATTGCCTTCATTATCCTTAGAAAATATTTTTCACTATTCTATCATATAACCTTTTCATGGCCACCCTGTCACTCCTAAGAAACTCCTTATGGGCTTGTGCCACTCATCTCCATACTTTTTCCTGCATATAACTTCATCACTATGTTTTTCAATTTCCCATAACTCCATTTTCCATCTAGGGTTTCCTATAGCCAACTCATTCCCATGATTCCCGAATTCCTCAAGCATTGATGGTCTCAAAACTATCTTTGTATGGATCTTTAGATAAATCAAGTACATTGGTTTTTGGATCTTCAAAACATCACCTTGTCAATACTCTCTTTTTACACTTGAAGCCTCCAAACTCATTTTCAGTCAAGGAAAATGTCAAAGAACCCCCCACTAGGTCAATTAGGGTTTCATGAGTTCCAAGGTCATCATTTCCAAAGAAGATTATCATTCAATTTCAGGTCTGCACATAAGGTAATGGACAAGATTTACACTTGTGCAGAAGTGTTAAGAGGTCAATCAGCAGAAGAAATTGATGAGGTAAGTGTTTTGTGCCTAAAGGATGACATCTTGTAGCAAGGAAGACAAGAAAACTAGGGTTTTACACTTGGTAGTCTAGCAGAGTGCCAAAACAGCAAGGATTAAATGCAAAAATAAACATGGAGGAGACACACCAAGAGCCAAACATGAAGAAAATTTTTTCAGAGATGGTAATGAAATGTGGTAGAAAGGTGAGGTAAACTCGACATACGTGAATGAACTTGAAAGGGCTATAAAGAACTTAGAAGACAACACTGAAAATTGTCTTGAAGTAGTCCAAACACCTAGGGTTTTGGGAAGTTGGCCAAAGAAGGTGAAAATCTTGGTTTGAACTCCATGATGACAGCTGAGAAATATTCTGAAGATGCCACTATGATTATATCCCAGAATTTTCAAAAAGGAGTTTTTCATGCCAAATATGATCAAAAAAGGCAAAGTGATGAGCCAAACTCCATGGTACAGGTAAAAGAAGATTCAGGAACTGCCAGTGTATGTAAAACATCCCAAATTTTTTCCAAGGTAAACTTTCTCACTCGTCAAGGCTAACCTGCAGAAGGTAAAGAGTATCAGTGTGAAAGGTTCAAATTTATCATCTCAAATCTTCTACAAGCAAAAAATGTACAAACTACCAGCCAAGGTAAAAGGACAAGTTTCAATATTGTAATGGAAGAAACAAGAAATTTCCTCCAAATGTTGTCTTTTGTTTTGAGTCCCCAAGTGTCAAAATCAATCTATCATGCCTCTAGGATCAGAAGGAAGCAAATGTCATATCTTCAGCAACCTGCAAGCAAAAGGTCAGATAACATCAGTGAAAGAAAGTAAAAATTACTTAAAACATTACAATAGTGGGTCTACAAAGTTCAAACTAATTCCTAAAGTATATTGCAGGTCATTTTTTCTTCATGTGAACTATTGATCACTTGCAGGGAATTAGAATTTTTAAGAGAAGATGAAAATCTGAGTTTTTAAGGAAAAATTGGGCCACTTTTTCCTAGCGTTGCGTGCCTGGGCGTTATCCCTGTGCAATTTTACATGGCACCGTGTGCCTACCAATTTCACCCGACGGGCCTGGTGGAAGGCCTTTGGCGCTGAGCGCCTGGAAGGCGCTGCACCTTTGCCCGACCCGACTCACCCGTGGGTAGGCACTGTGTGTTTGGCCAGAAGTGCCTTCCAAGGCTTGCAGCCACTCAAACTTCCTCCAAATTGCCTTCAAGCTTCCTCCAATGCCCTCCAAGGCATCGATGACTGATAAATGGATGCCTTACCTTCCTCTCCTAGCTTTTTGATGTTTGCAAACTAAAGGAATGGAACCCTAAAGAGATCAAGTAATTTTCCTGCTCAAAATCACTAGTTAAGTCTCGTTCATCTGCATACCAAGAAGACCGGTGATAGCCAGAAGGGTACATTGTTGAAAAATTTTCATGCACCTAGGATTATGCATACACCCTCTCCATTCACTCATAAACGCTGGCCCCTATACCACAAGAAAATTGACCAATTCATTGCCTTCAGTCATATTCAAATTGACATAGGTGCAAAGGTGTCAAAGCAGAGTTTTAGCAAGCAGCAAAGGCTTGCCACTGAGTTTTTGCCTTTCACTCACATACCCTCACATCATAGTGATCCTCCTTCATCACCCTCTCCAAATCCTTCACTATCATATCATGTTTCAATTGCATCTAACAATGAACATGATAGCCATGAAGAATCAATCAAGGAGGAAGAAATAGTGGGGCCAATGCAAATAAGGCTAATGAAAATGAGGGAGAGAGAAATAATGAGTCAAACAAGGAAAAATAAAGCATTGAAGAGGAGGCCATTGGGTCTAAAAATAGTGAGGCTCGTAGTGGGTCTAAAGGAAACAAAGCACATATCAATAAAAAGCACAGTAAAGGTCACAGCAGTGAGGTTGATGTCAGTGAAGATGAGAAAAATGAAACAGAAAGCCAAGGCTGCTAGTGCAAATGTCAATGACGAATTAAAGCAGTAAAGAACATGGCATTAGATCTGAGGGTCATAAGAGCAGTAAGATCATTGTTACAAAGAATGAAGATGAAATTTTGGCAAAGAAACAATGCAGAAAACAATGATGAAGCACATAACAATGATCATAATGATAGTGGATTAGATAAGAGAAATGAGGTAGAAAAGCAATAAACAGGATAAAGAGGCCTATGAGGCATGATGAGCCATGAAGATAAAGCCAAAGGAGAAATTTATAAACTTTCTAATATATCCCCTACAAGCATACACAACCTAATCAGCAAGGTAAATGCAAATTTTGGCAATTTTTTGACAAATTTTGGTTTTTCACTGTTTTTCAGGGCCAAGGGCGCATCGCCACTGGCGCTGCGCTTTTTCCTCAGGCATCCATTGGAGGAAAACTTAGAATTTTTGGGTTCCTTAGGCCAATTAAATCACACTCACCAATTTTCGTCTCATTTAGAGCAAAAATGGTCCTCCAAAAGGGCCACAAACATGCTAAAAACCACCTTTCTGCCCATTTTTCAGGGCTGGCATTGTGCCCTTAGCAGCCTTGGGAGTTTTGGCTTTTGGATATGAAAATGGAAACCAAATAAAAAACCAAGGGCAGTTTTGTAAATTATACTTGATAGGATTTCCAACGAGCCATCATGGAGCCCATTCCGACATCGGGAAGGCCTTCAAAATGCAGCTGCAAGGTGACCCAGTTTTCCCGTGCAGACGCTGCGCCCTTGGACCTCAAAGTTGTGTCCTTGAAAAAAAGGCAACAAAACACATTAAGATATTTTTGGAAGTTATTGAGGGCCTCAAAGTCAGATTTTTTTTCCAAAGATAGGTTTTAGGAGATATTTTTCATTTATTAAAATAGGATATTTGTGCCTTGGGCCTTGCATGGTATCAAAGGAAAAAATTGGTATTTATGAACAATTAATAGCCTCCAAAACCCTAGTTATGGTTTTAACTCTCCTTTGCATGATAAATACTGGATGAGGGCCTCATTGATCATGTTGGTTGTTTTTTGTTTTTTACTTGTTGAACTAAGCATAGGCCCTGAGTTGTAAAGAGTTTTTGGCCTTGGAGCTTTGTAATCTTTTTTGAATGAATGACAATGGAGCCAAGCACTTTGCAGGATTCATGAACAGGACTAATGGTGATGTTTTTCTTGTTTTGTTATCATTTTCTTATGTTTTACATATTGTTTCACCCTTCTCTTGCATTAGAACATAATTTTTAGCTTAAGATATGATGTCAAAATTTCATTAAGTCTGTCTGCTTCTCTTGCTTTCATGTTTTCCTCTGCTAGGTCAGTTTAGAGAATTATTAACTGCTCTCTAAACCCACTCTACTTATTTATATCATGAATGATTCAATGGAGTCAATTTCAAAGAGGTTTTTGGTTATCCCTGCCCTTTGCCATCACTTTAAACATTGTTTCTGAGGTCTTTACTTCAAAATATTGCTGATTAGATTTACCTAAAGAGGTTTATGAATTTCCATGCCCTTTTACTCATATTAAATAGTTTCCTTGAAGTTTCTCTATAGTTTGAATAATGAAGTTAGGAGTTCCCTCTTCTTTGATCTATGTTATTGTTTATCTTAAATGTTTTCTTATCTTGAAGGTGAAATCACCAGAGACTATACAAGTTTATTTCTCTCTAGGGTTTGCCGGATTATTACCTCGATGTTTTCTTGCTAGGGTTTGGTCAAAGAAGTATGGTATGCCCTGTATTTGGTCGTGTTTTCATGCACAGTATTCTTAGAGGCTTTTCTTGTTGTATTATTTGACAAAGGATTCTTAACTGCCCTTTGCACCTACTCTGTTCACAATTGAATGTTCATTCCACTCACCTAAGCCTTGAAGATCCATTCAACCTTGTTGACTTGCCCTCTGAAGCATCCTTAACCTATTTTTGTACCTTTATAGACCTATTACAGACTCCATAGCCTAATGGTATAAACCTATCCTAATCTATATGTTTTCCTTGACAACCTACCCAACCAATAAAAACAAACAAACAAACCCTAAACCTAATAACTAGCCTAAAATAAAAACCTAAAAAATATCAAGCTACATCTTTCACACAAACATAGAGAGAGCCCTCTCTGAGTCCAATAAGGCTAGGTCCTAGGACTCAAAATTTGGTTCGATGTGACCCTTGTAAATTTTCCCTCGCCAATCTGAGAAATTACGGGGACTTAACAAAATCCTGAAAAATAACCATAAGACTCATTAGACTCCTTTTCATGCAAAAAATTAGGCAAATTTTGGGTACAATGAAGGAATCAAGAATCTGAATTGCACCCAACGCAGTCTTGAAATAGGGACAGTGCGTTGCATATGTACCTAGGCTTCAATTTAGGTGCTCCACAATGTAGTTTTCGATGCTCAATGGTGCGTTGCCCTATTTTGAAAAATAATTTAAACTAAGGGGCCCAAATACCTAAAAATTTGTAATGAAAGGAAATTAATTGACTACTGAAAGAAAGAGAGGGTTTATGGCACCAACCTGTATCAAACGGCGATGAAAACCGTCCACAGAATCGATCGCAATCAACGGCTGAAGTTCGGGGGAAAAAACAAGTTCAGAGCTCCAAAATGCAATTAGTAACTTTCAAATGGTAAAAATGAATAGTAAAACTCTTTTTATTAGTAATTTGATTTTTTGAAAATCATAATTATTGCTGTGACTATGGTTTTATTCTATTTTTTACTATGCAATAGGTATTTTTAATCCATTTGATGTTGTTTTGAACAGGTTTTGGAACTGATGAGTAGATTAGTCATGCAGATTTATTTCAAGAATTATTTGACCACAAAGCATACTTTTATCCTTATTTTTTGAGCTTTGTTAAAAATGAAAAAGGACTTGAAGTTATATTTTTTTCAATCTTCGATAACAACGAAAAAGGAACCCCTGGAGTCTTATTTTAGCTCTTTTCAGACTCCAATAATGTGAAAATATTGTCAATCACTTGTCTTTTAAAGCTCTTAAAAGTAAATGAATTGATATCTACTCAGTATAAGTTTAACCCTTTTCCAGACTGAGATAGATTATTTACGAAAAAGGAATGCCTTAGTCGAACATGGCTAAGAGGTTCTCTCAGATATCATTTTACACTTTTTCAGATCTCAGCGACAACTTTACAAAAAAGTACTTATGGAGTTTTCTTTCATCCTCTTTTTCAAACTCTATAAACATGAAAAAGGACCTGGTTTTCATTGTCGTTAGGCTCGTTAAAACATAAAATAGCGACAGGCTTGTCGATCATGGCAAGAATCAATTTTCATTCATCGCTAGACTCGTTAAATTATTAAATAGTGATACATTATTCACCTGAAGGGTTGAATTATAGATCAAGCATATGTTATCCTCCTCAAGCTTGTTAAAAAATAAAGAGGTAATGGTCGACAAATGACCGGAGAAATTTTGGGAAAGTGAACATAACTTTTTACAGTAGCAGGTCGCTCTTGAACATGACACTTCACTCCATCATTGTGACTGTTTGGGTTGGGTAATATTCTTGACTATTCATTCATACCTATGGTTCATCATACCTTCAATTCAGTTTTGGGTCAATGCTACCAACTCATCTCAGTGTCGTCTATATGTTCAAGAGAAGTCATCCAATGAATACTCATCCTTATGCAATACTCATAAACCTTCATTCTCATGACAATCATCCCTGAACATTGTTATATCAAGTCATACTTAGTCTCCAAAATAAGTATCTCCTGTTTTGCAATATAGTGGCTTCCTGTCGACATCAAATCATCATCCAAGAAGTTTACTTAGAAACATCATCTTCCAATACCATGAGGCTTGTTACAGCATCGACAAGATCCTCACTTCCGGACTTTTGACCAAAATATTTTGTTTTTCTTTCGACATCAAATCATCTATTCCTTACAAAATGAACTGCAATACCTTGAGGGCCATTGACATTAATGATGGTTCTCTCACATTTGTTAATAGCTCACATAATTGGCTGGTAATCAAATGATTTCTTACCATGTTCTACTACAAATCATATATTCGCATGGCTAGACTTGTACTCAAACGATCGAGTGAACAAGATAAGAAGACCCTGGATCTAGTTCTAGTCATCTCGGCTGTGATTTCCGGATTGTTGTACACAACATATGTATGGTGACCTTACAAAAATATCGTCATCCGAACATGGGCCTATATCTGTAGGCATGTCTGTATTGGGCAACATTCCAATGTAGACGACTTTCTGCACTATGTACATGTTATTAGAGAGTTTATGTGCTGAGCATCAGAATTACTTCCCTCAGAAATTTGTGATCAAGAGGATAGATCATGATGTAATGTATTGTAAGAGGATACATTATTTTTCTGACTTCATGCTTTAGGGGGAAATTGTTATAGGTCAATTTGGGCATCATTCCCAATGACCTATTTAAACTGGACATCATCCCCAAAACCAATGAATAGGGTATATCATCCCCTATCATTTCATTTTCTACATGCCCTAAGACAAAGAACAAGAACAAATCATCCATGACTTCCATTTCAAGGTTTCCAAGATTTGAATTACATTTTATATCACCTATGAGCTCACCAACACAGCCTCTCAAGGGACTAACTTCTTTGCATATGCAGTTACCTCCTTTCAAGGGTGCTCTGCAAAGCACTTCTCGACATTCAAGAGTGCGTTGGTCAATTGGGAGCAAAATTCTCATTGTTTCGAAATTTCCACATGGCTAGTGCCTTCTATAAGAGTCCATATGTGTCAAATTTAGAATCCATGTGTCCATATAACACCTCTGATCTTGCAAAAATTTCTTAACTATTATTAGAAATTCATTGATTTTGAAACTACCTTTAGCTGATCTATAAATTGAGCACAGATCCTAGTGCTTGAAAAGGATGAAATTTGGTAGAGAAATGTTGTTGAATTCTAAGTTGAGTATTTGATTTGAGTGATATGCTATTGGAGAGATTTTCATTGTGATGAGGCTGGTGGTTGAAATGTAAATCCTCTTTGCGGAAAGAGATGATCACTTTAGCCTAGAGTGGGTCTAGAAACAAGGGAACGAGCTAATGTGTAGGTTCCTAGCTAATGAATGAAATAGGTTGGGGTAGATTAACCTACCTAGATTCCAACACGATTGTCGCAGCTGCGGTAGTGGCGGCCTCTTGATCTCTGTCTCGACAAGTTGCGGTCCTTCAGCAATGATATTCGTATTCCTACACGAAGATAAATGACAAGAGAAATATACAAGACAATAATTTCATTCCTAGCTAACTAGTCAGTCGAGGACTAAACACATTGCGTAAAATAAACCATATTAACACAAGATGGGAACCATAAAATAGTCATGTATATATAAATAGAAGAAAGACGTTACAACCAGATCCTTGACGTCGCAGCCTCCTTTAGCGGGTTCAGTCAAAGCGCGTCTCAAAGGATCGTTGGGAATTGGGATGAGATGAGGACACAAGCCTAAGCTGTCTCTCGACAAAGGTCTCTTTCTCTTCTCTATCTCACTAGAAAAAATTTCAGCTATTCATATATAATATGTTCAGCTAGTGTATCAATGGGAGATAGCTTTATTTATAGAAGGAGAGGAGGAGGTTGGGATCCCTACAATGGTGGAAGGTCAACCTTATCCTTTGGGAGGTTTCCCCAAAAGTTGGAAACAAGATGCCAAAGGAGGGTGGTCGTAGTTATTCAATCGAACCACTCAGACTGACTCGTCTGCGAAGTTTTTTAGCATGGAAACTTCACCTTTATATTTAAAAAACATTCCAAAAAAATCTTGGCGTGGGTATATAACTGGGACAGAGAACCAATGGGCATGGGGCCCAATGTTAATCTTCCTCATTGGCGCGAGGGCATAACAGTCTACCAGCACTAATGTAAAAACATGTGTTTCTTATGGTCTGCTCAGGAAATTGTCAACAGAAGGAATGTTTTCCTCATGGCAAGGGATGAAATGATGGTCTTTGCAAGGCATGACACTTTGTATTAGTCACAGAATTTATCCTCCAATATGCAGGATGGGGATTGCAAGGACGGTGAAAAATTGTTGTGTAATAGCTGGGATAATGCTAGAGTTGGTGACACCAAATCAATCGCTAGTTGTAACCTCCCCCTTCTATCCATTAATAAATATTTCTGCTCATTTTCCCACATGTATCTGCATAAGCTTCTATCTTTCACATTATGGATTCTTAGCTGATGTATATGTTTAATGTTTCATTGATTTAACTAATTAAGATAAATAGCCATCTGTATATTTCAATCTCTTTATTGTTTAGTGTTCATATTTGCAGGAACTAGTCTAGCAATCAAAGTTGGATTTGAAGCTACAGCAAGACCGACAGAAGGATAATAGGAAGCATTTGGACCCCAAGTAAGTTTCTCCATATTTTTGTGTGTCTATTGACTCTTAGGAAAAGTGTCTGCAAATTCTTTGGTCTATTTTTCTAAATGCATAGCACCACATTTAGGGAATGTGTTTTATACATAATCCATAATCGCATAACACCCTTCATTGGGGATTTATGATTTCAAGCCTGCCTTTCTTTTGCTTCTAAACATCTTAAATGGGCCAAGGCCTATAATAATTTCTAAAAAATGGAGCATGGTCTAGGTATATGGGTTAGAGGAGAACCTACTAAACCTTTAAACCTTTTCATTCAGCACAAAAGGTTCATGGAACAACAAGGAGTTGTGGCCACATTGGGAACTCTCCATATAGACGTTGTATAGGTTAAAATAGAATATTTCTAGGATATTAAGGAAGAGGCCCTGTTGGCAGTGAAACAGAGGTGGAAAGCTTCTACTAACAATGTTAAAACTGGGAGTCGTTCGGTTACAGAAATTTCAAGGTTGTTGCTTCTCGTCTAAATTTGTACAACAATATCATCCTATGCATGGTCCCTACCTGGATAGGATGTCGTTACAGGTGTCCCATTTTCTGGTATCCCCCTAAAGGATATTATTTTGATTATGATTTACAAGAATGTCATGAGATTCATG
Organism: Pinus albicaulis; assembly: GCA_034641835.2. Classification (NCBI taxonomy): domain Eukaryota; kingdom Viridiplantae; phylum Streptophyta; class Pinopsida; order Pinales; family Pinaceae; genus Pinus; species Pinus albicaulis. The sequence continues at coordinate 1,154,266,727 of CM076581.1, forward strand.
CTTTTGAAATGCTTACACAAAATAATTTTGAGTATAGCGTGTTGATCGAACTTCTCTCTAATACCATTTCATTTGGTATTAACCGCATCATCATAAGGTTAGACTCACAACTTGTGGTATTACAACTTACTAGTGTTTATACAGTTATAAATCCAACACTGCATCATTTTTTCCTAAGAGTTTGACTTTTGGAAAGACACTTTGATTTTATTCAATATCAACACATTTCCAGAAACTTGAACACATTGATTGATTCTTTAGCTAATCATGTTTTAGACAAACATTTGCAACACATGTAAAGATACATTCACATAATTGAATAGGATTATGCAATAAACATAGGAAAACGCTGAAATCAAATAGATAGATAGTTATAGGTTTTTACAAAATTTGTGCCCAAGACACATTGATCATCTTACCTCAAAATTTATGAAACATTTCAAAAGTAAACTAGTGATGCTAATGGTAACATGATATAGATATAGCTATCCTATGCAGTAACCACATCCAGCAGTTAGGAACACCTATAGTGTGGTGCTGCAATTGCATGGTGTTGAGGAGGTAAATCCCCTCTGCGGACAGAGGCGATCCCTACTAGCCCAGCAGGGGTCTAGAAACAATCATCAAATGTTACAGCGCAAGTTCCTAGTTAAGAATAAAATACCAAAGATGGGGGCCTACCTGGAATCCAATGCTATGATCCGTAGAAGAGAGCGTTCCCATTCCTCAGCCTCGGCAGATCACGATCTCCGCGGATGGACACCTGCACATGCAAGAAACAACATGAATACAAGCATAAAATCCAGAACACGCAACTATATATCAGTCAGAAAGGATATAACTCATATTAACATAAGTGAAAACAGAGTGGAACCATAACCATAATCATTCATTAAATAACAATCAAAAGAGAGTACAACCAATGTTCTGACACCGCGGTCTCCTTCGGAAGGGTCTCCAGTCATTCACGTCTCGCAAAGCTCGCCAGGGAAAGGGAAAACCTCTCTAGAGTCTCTTGACGATAGTCTCCTTACTTGAGTTGGACTTAAGGGAAGAAAGAGGGCTCTTACAGCACAAAGGCTCTTGGGAATTTGGAGATTCAAAGCTTAGGCACTTCAAGACTAGTTTGCAATGGAATTGAGCAGGCTTTTATAGATGGGGAAGGAGGGAGTTGGGATCCCTATTATTGTGGGATTGGCCCTATCAACAAGGAAGGTTCCATGGGAGGTGGAAAACCACTTCCCTTCCATGGAACTCCCGCAGCCAAACCTCCCAACTCAAGATAGGCAATGGTTTCTGAGTTTGTTGAAACACAACTTCTGCCATCTTTATTTAAAAAACACTCCTTAAATTGACTGGCGCGACTGCTGCTCTGGGATAGAGCGCCAGTTGGCGCGGCCTCTTTGTAGGATTTTCCCCATTGGCGCGAGTGATGAACTGTCTGCCCGCGCCAATGCAAAAAGGAGATGTTTTCATGATTTTTTGCAAGGAGATGTCTTTAGGGCAATTAAAGCTCATGCTTATAGGAATGCATTGATGATGGTTTCAAGGCGTGACAATGTTCACAGGTAACAAAATGGGTCCTCCATTGTGCGGGATGGGGAATGGTAGGGACAGTGACAAATTACTGTGTAACAGATGCCCCCTAAAGTATGAGGCCCGAGAGAGAGAGGGGTGAAATGCTTTACGAGAACATGTTCAACTGAAGCCCCGTCGTCGGAAAACCTGCGTAGAAAAATACAACTGATATCTCAAGTACATGATGTGTATGCGGTATGGGCACAGCCATCCAAAACAGAGTACACTATAATCCAGATCCAGGGTATGGGCGCAGCCATCCAGCGAGGATCAAATAAATAGACTCAGGTATGGTCGCATCCATCCAGTCAGTGAGTCATGTACATACTGATAATAATCCATAATCGCAGCTTGGATTACAACAGACACAATCCAGGGTCTTGCGCTCCATCTCGACCCAAACAAAGTACAATTTCAAGCATGCGAATATGTGAGCTGAAGTCGAACATGCAAGAACATCGTCTGATTACCAGCCAATGATGAGAGCTGTTAACAGACGCGAGAGGAACCACCAATAATGAAAATGGCCCTCAAGGTACTACAGGTACAATCTACGGCATGTGAATCAATGAGTTGGCGTCGAACACCCGTAGAATCACTCGATCAGAGGCCAATGATGAAAACCCCATGTCGAATGCGACGAACCTGCCATTGAGGCATGCAGGCTCCAAGGTACCATAAAGGAGTCTCTAGATCAACTTCCTGGATAATGAGCTGAAGTCGACAGGAAGTGACCCCGATCGAAGGTGGGCCATAATGTATCCCACATCATCGACACGAGACAGAGGAACATGATGTTTTTGTTGTGAATCAGAATCGTATGAGAATCAGAGGAAGGTTGATATTCACAGAGGCCAACTTCTCTTGAACATATAAACGGCACGACAATGGACTTGGCAGTATTTGACATCAACGGATCAGAGGTCATGGTGACGAAGAAATGAACAGGTGAGAGGTCAAAAGGGATTATCCAAACCCATGGAGGCAAAGTGAAGAAACGAGATGAGATGTCCCCAACCCGACACGAATGCAGACAAGTGCCATGTTCAAGAGCGACATACTGCCGACGACAACGATGATGGTTCCATTTTTCCCCCACCATTTCTGGCGAGTACCCCAATTATTTCTGATAACAAGCTTGAAGGGGATAGCATATGCTTGTGATATAAGTCCGCCCTTCGGGCGAATCCATCCTAGTGCATTTAACGAGTCCTAGGAAGGAGAAACTCGGAGAACGTCATTTCGACGAAATCCAATGTCATCAGGGTTTAACGAGTCTGACAAAGGAAGAACTCGGCGTCTTTTCATGTTTAGAGAGTTTGAAAGGACAGCGGAAAAGAAAACTCCACAGGTCCCTTTTCGTAAATAGTTCCCCAGATCCGAAAAGGTAGAAAACAATATCCGGGAAAACCTCCTAGTCGCGATAGGCTAGGGTATTCCTTTTTCGTAATCAATCTATCCCAGCCCGAAAAAGGGGTAAACGTATACTGGGTAGATGTCGATTCGTGTCCATTTTAACGAGATCGAAATGACAAGGGCCTCGACAATCTTTTCATGTTTAGAGAGTCAGAAAAGAGCTGAAAGATGACTCCAAAGTGACTTTTTCGTGTATTTACCGAGTCCGAAAAAGTATAAAATACAACTCGTTTCCATCGTTAAAGTCGCAAAAACCTGCTGCTGCACATACCAAAGAAGCGTAAAACCCATTTTCGACATAACATATTAAAATATTCGATAAAAATAACTTTTTAAAACTCATTTTATGTCAAAAAAGTTATAAATATGCCAAAGTGGTAAAAATAAAATTACATTTACTATTTACCGTGGTAAAAAGCAGCAGTGGTCCATTTGGAGTGGAAACTTCTGACGGCGATTGCGACAGATCCGGTTGACTATTCAGATTCTCGTCTGCTATAGGTAAGAGGCGCTTCCTTGTGCTTCATTTCAATCCATTTTTTAATAGTTTTCCCTTATGTATCAGCCCTCTGTGGCCATTCTTTAAATTTTTAGGGCCGCGCTCATTGGCGCGGGTATCGGGCACGGACCCGCGCCAATGGGCTCTTTTATGCAAAGGGCTCGTGCCACGTGGCGTGACTGTTCACAAAACAGCCGCGCCAGCGGCCGAACCTAAAATTCCGCCTAAAAATTCGAGATTTTAACCAAATTGAATGGAATTTGAAGCCTACCAGAGATCTAACTAAGGGTTTATGACCATGTGGAATGGAAAGAACGAGAGCATGGAGAAGACGATGAACAGGCCATAGAAAGTGAGGCTTGCATGAATGCCCTCAGAAACTGTGGGCTAAAGAAGTTCTTCCTTACACCCTGTCTACGAGCTCAGCCCGAGCTCCTCCAGTATTTGATCATTATTTGGGACGAACATGAACAAGTGTTCAAGTTGCGAGATCAGGTATTGGAGCTGGAGGTTTCTGATGTGTATTTCATCACCGGATTGTCTCGCAGAGGTTCGATCCCCGTCTTGACTAGGAGTAGACCATCTGGCGAGAAGATGGAAGAAGTGATGGCACGAGTGTGCTAAGGAGCACAAATGGGATCAGGGAGCAAAAAGGTGGATATCCACACTATCCCCGATCTAGCACTGAGATTTGTCCTACAGACCATCACGCGGGCTGCAGGGTCGCAGGCCCTGCACGAGGCCACAAAGGCCCAACTCCTGCTTGCCTCAGAATGCATGAGTCCCTTACTGTTTGACTGGGCAACAGCAGTAACAATAAACATGAAAAGACAGCTCACAAAATGCAAGCAAGCTAAACTGAAATAGTTTGGCTATGGTTCCATCCTAGTATCGTTCATTCTGGAACGCTTACCAATCTTCCAGGGCCAAGGGGCCATAGTAGCAGATCCGATACCACGCGAGCCAAGAATGGCTCGCTGGGCAGCACTAATGCCCAGAGCTGGAGGCGGCCAACAGATGTCCTGGAGGCCGAAGTTCTTTAGGTGGTTACGGTGCCAGTTGATTGTAGTGGAGGACTGGCCATATGCAGGAACTGACTTCACCGGAGACCCAGATCTCCCACTGCCAGAAGGAGATGACTGGGAAGAGGAGTTGGGTAAGACCTCATGTTTTTTGATTTTTATGTTTTATGTTTTTTTTGTTAATACACATTCGTCCTAACACATTTTATATATGTATGCAGATGTGGGGCCTGAGAGACCAGCTGGAATGTCTCCAATCTCACGGAGGACTCATCTCGCCCCTGATCCTCAGGGAGAGGGCACAGGAGGAGAGGAGTTGATCCAGAATCTCGAGGGCATTTCCCGAGGGATCCCGGACTATGCTCGGCTGGCAGACGTACCGATGGCGTACCAACGTCATACGGTGGGAGTTCCAAGTCGGATCCACCGAATCCTGAGACGCTTAGTGTGTGCAGTTACATGCTATCATGAGCACCATGCAGATTAGCTCTTAGGGATTATACCACACCTATTTTTTGAGAGACGTATCGTCTCCGGATGTACTTAAGACGATTATGTATATTTTGAATTTATGTGACACACTCTATGTAAACATTTCGATATCTATATATATGTGCATATATATTTCTGGATGGATCTTTCTTTACATGTGATGATGATTTACAAATTGCGCAAATGTCTGTCTAATACCAAATTTTCTACTGCATCTGTTAATGTATTCAAATGCCTGGGTATATGATGATATGTAATGTAGTCAAAATTCCTTTCCAGTAATCGAATACGCATATACAGACGTAAAATGGACAGGTTTCTTACCGAATAGTGTCCGTTCAGCTGTAACACTACAAGTTGTGAATCTAGATATACGAGCAATTCACGGATACCAAGGTTTACTGCGTCGTTAATAATTCTAACACAGCACTATATTCCGTGATGTTGTTCATGGTACGTCCTAGACACACTCCTTGCAGGTTGACCAACTCACCAGCAGGATCATAGATTACCCAGGCTGCTGAAGACAGATTCCTGGTACTGCGGGAGGCACCATCCGCGAAACCAACAAATGGATGAATAGACATCTGCACAACCAGGAAGACCCGATCAGCAGAAATATGTTTACAAGGCACACCACACCATACATGCACACAAATGAAAAACACACACCTATGTACACACACTACACCAAGAAATCACTTCAGGCATAGTACTTTTTGAGGTACAGCCCATTTCTGGGCTGCGCCAGCAGAACTCCTTCATAATCTATAAGCTCGTAGGCCCCGTTTTTCAAAACGCATTTTACTATATAGGGCCCATGCCACATAGGCTGGAACTTACCGGCTCCAAGCTTGTCATGGGCTTGATCGTACAGGAGGACGAGGTCTCCTTCGATAAAGGAACGAGGAGAAACAGATTGATCAAAATGAGTTTTGACCCTCTTCTTTTGTGCTTCGATAACCAAAGCAGCCAGACGACGGGTTTCATCTAACCATTCCAGATACAGAAGACGTTCTTCCTCAATAGAAGTATTAGGTAAAAGTTCCACAGCTAATTTTAATGAAGGAATCTCGCATTCAACTGGAAGAGTTGCTTCCAAACCATACACCAATTGAAATGGTGTGAACCCAGTTGCACTCTTTGCAGATGTTCGATATGCCCAGAGAGATGAGAACAGTTGGAGATTCCAATTGGATTTGTGAATATGAACTGTTCGCTGAAGCATAGTGACCAAAACCTTGTTCACTGCTTCAACCTGACCATTCGCCTGCGGGTAATATGGTGTTGAGCTGTCGTGATGCAAGCCCAACTTTGAAGTCAGCTCCGCCATCATATAATCTCGGAAATGAGTACCGTGATCAGTGACGATGGCTTGAGGAACCCCGAACCGTGCAATAACATGGTTGAATATAAATTGAGCAGTCGTTTTACCGTCAGCAGCTAGTGTAGGCATCGCCTCGGCCCACTTGGTGAAGTAGTCGACGGCGAAAATTATATACGCATGCCCCCCGGCCGAGTGAGGGTTACACGTCATAAAATCCACGCCCCATTTCGCAAAAGGGCCGACGGTAATAACGGGATGCAATGGTAAAGGCGGTGCGCGCATCTTGCGCTGAAATATCTGGCACGCATGACATTTACGGACTGTAGTGATACAGTCTTTGAATATGGAAGGCCAGAAATAACCTGCTCGCAGAATCTTCTGGGCAGTAGCATACCCGGACATATTTCCACCACAGGCGCCACTGTGGCAGTCATTTAGGACCTTTTCAGCCTCTTCCAAGGTTAGGCATTGCCGGAGCACCGAATCTACTCCAATGCGGTATAAGGTATCTCCTACTATACGGTAGGGCTGGGACTGGTGCCGAATCCGACGACGGGCAGCTTTATCCAACTCAGACCGAAATTTCGAGGTCCGAAGATACACTATTATGTCACCGTACCAAGGGTCACGAGTACTGATGAGGAAAAGCATTTCGTCCGGTATATGGTCTTCAGAGTGTGAGGGAGCAGAGTCTGTAGGGAGAGAGCATATCAGATCCGCGAAGACCAGTGATTTAGTTGACTTAGCGGTAGTGAACTCTAATTCAAACTCCTGCAGGATCACAATCCATTTGGATTACTTGCCCCCCAGTAATTTTCTAGAAAGAATATACGTCATAGGGTTGCAGTCTGAAACCACTGTTATCGTACGCAAAAGGATGTAATGGCGAAAGCGCTGTACAGCGTGTACTGCTGCTAATGCCAACTTCTCGACATGAGCATAACGCGTTTCTGGATCGAGAAGGTTCTGTGACAGGTAATAAACAACATGTTCATCACCGTCATCGTCATCCTGCACCAAGACCATGGCTATGGTGCTAAATGCGGCGGCAAGATATAAAGTGAAGTCGCGGTGGTAGTCCAGAGGACGAAGCAACGGAGCGTTGACAAGAAACGTCTTCAGCTTCTCAAAGGATTGCTGAGCGATTTATACCCAATGGAAGGGAACGTTCTGCTTTAATAAACGAGTCAATCCTTTGGCCACCTTGGCATAATTCGGGATAAAGCGCCGAAGAAAGTTCGCTTTCCCTTGCAGACTCTGTAACTGACATAGGGAGGAGGGTGATGGGAGATTTATGATGGCCTCGACCTTTAAAGGGTCAAGGCGAATTCCATCTTTCGAGACTATGAATCCTAAAAGACGGCCAGAATCAACGCAGAAGACGCATTTATGAGGATTGAGCCTGATGTTGTAGCGCCTGCAACGAAGAAAGATCTAGCGGAGATGCTCAGGATGGTCCTCTCGCTTAGCCGAATGGGCTGGCAAGTCGTCCAAATAAGGTTGAACGATATGGCGAATGTCATGAAAAGCGTAGGACATCGCACGCTGAAAAGTGGCTCCAGCGTTCTTCAAGCCAAACGGGAGCTTTTTATACGCGAAAGTACCCCACGGACAGATGAATGTGGTCTTGTGTTGATCCTCAGGTGCAATATTGATCTGATTATATCCTGAGAAACCGTCCATTAAGGAATAGATCTCACTCCCGGCACATTCGTCGATGATCTGGTCTATAAACAGAGTGGGATAACTATCCTTTGGACAGGCGTGATTGATGTCATGATAATCAACACAGACTCTAATCGTACCCTGCTTTTTATCGACAGGGACAATGTTAGACACCCATTCTGTGAGGGGGATGGGATAAATAAAACCCGCGTTCAGAAGTTTTTCAACTTCTGCCTTGATGGCAGCGGCTTTCCGAGGATGCATGGGGCGTAAGCGTTGGCGCACGGGTTTCGCACCTGGATAGGTTGGAATCTCATGCACTACGATACTGGGATCAATCCTCGGCATTTCCTCGTAGGACCACGCGAAAACATCTCTGAATTCTTTGAAAAGCTCAGTATAGACTTGAATCTCATCGGGAGAACAAGTCACACCCACATGAATATTCTCAACGATCCCCGGTTTAACGGAGATGTTGATCGGGATGGTCTGAGTAATGTTACTCAGGTTACCCTCCGAAAAAACCTCGTGCGTCAAAATGGGTGTTTGAAAAGGAGGGGTAGGAACCTGAGTAGCATAACGCTCCAGACAGTCAGTCATTGCCCCCAAGCTAGGCATAAAAGAGGAGCGATGATGTTCATCGCCCCAAGGCAGCTCCTCAAGAGACAAAGTTTCAATGATAGCCTCATCTGAAGGAAAAGTCTCTTTGAGAGGATCAGGTGAATCGGCCTGACCAAGCCAGGGGGATTGAGAGTAGACGTCGAGAGCCATGCTCAAAGGAGCATGCTGAGGAGGTGGAGGATCAGATGCGGCAACAATTTCACAGTAGCTAATCTCTACTGGCGTCAAGGGCATTGATTCTCCAAACTCAAACACCTGCTCAGGCGTAGGAATAAGCCAGGGGTCATCGGACCTGGACATCATGTTGACTTGAGCGGTGTGCGGTGGCGGTGCGGGAAAAATGCCCATGAGGACCGGGTCTTTGAAGAGACCAGGTCCCACACTGTCGGGGGGATTCGGAATCTGATCCACGTATGGGACGTTGTTCTCAGAGGTAGAGGTGAAAAATGACAACTGATCCACCGTGACAATTTTTCCCTCGTGAGGGAACTTAATGAATTGAAAGACGGTGGACGGCACGCAGAGCATGGCATGAGTCCAGCTGCGGCCAAGAAGTATATTGTAGTTGAGTTTAGCGTCAACCACTTCCACTTCCACGTTGACATTTTTCCCCTGTAATGTGATCGCTAGACTCTCGAGAACACCCAGGGGTTTGGATTCCCGACAATCAAATGCCTCAAGGGCATTGGGGGATGACGAAAGGGCTGGAGAGCCGATGGCCTTCCAGCAAGCGGAGGACATAACGCAGGTAGATGAACCTTCATCCATGATGGCCCTATGAATGTTCAGACCGTTAATCCCGGCTTGAATAATAAGAGCGATTTGAACAGGAAGCCGGGGAGTGAAATTCTCTAAATCGAAGGTGAGAAGACTCGAGTCGGCGGGATCAATGCCCCCGATCGCAGACAGTAAAGCCTTCCATTACGAAGGACAACTTTGAAGAACTTCTAGCACAGACATGGCAGACGGCACCTGTGCCAAATCCTCAACAATGCTGTAATGTTGAGCGGCATGAGCATTCGTATTATAAGAAGATCTTCGAAGGACACCTTTAGAGGGTGGCTTCACAAGGGGTTCAGGAGTAGGCTTCTCGATTTCCAACGAACCGGAGGCAGGTAGGGGAGGCGGTCCATCCGCAACTGCCTTCCCGGGTGCCTGCCGCGATTCGTTGTAATCCTTCGACCGCGTAGCGACAGAGATAGGTGCAACACTCTTCATCATGAAAACCTGAGACCCAAACGATGCAGATGGTGACGGCTGTTCGACCATCTGGGTCTGCTGAGATGGAAATGGCTCTTTTAAAACAGCCAGAGTCCCTTTAGGGCCCTTAATAAGTTGACTAACCTCGGATCTTCGTGGACAATCCTTAGTATAATGGTCCCCTTCACCAATTTTCGTCTCATTTAGAGAAAAAATGGTCCTCCAATGGTCCACAAACATGCTAAAAACCACCTTTCTGCCCATTTTTCAGGGCTGGCGTTGTGCCCTTAGCAGCCCTGGGAGTTTTGGTTTTTGGATAGGAAAATGGAAACCAAATAAAAAACCAAGGGCAGTTTTGTAAATTATACTTGATATGATTTCCAACGAGCCATCATGGAGCCCATTCCGACATCAGGAAGGCCTTCAAAATTCAGCTGCAAGGTGACCCAGTTTTCTTGTGCAGACGCTGCGTCCTTGGACCTCAAAGTTGCGTCCTTGAAAAAAAGGAAACAAAACAAATTAAGATATTTTTGGAAGTTATTGAGGGCCTCAAGGTCATATTTTTTTTCCAAAGATAGGTTTTAGGAGATATTTTTCATTTATTAAAATAGGATATTTGTGCCTTGGGCCTTGCATGGTATCAAAGGAAAAAATTAGTATTTATGAACAATTAATAGCCTCCAAAACCCTAGTTATGGTTTTGACTCTCCTTTGCATGATAAATACTGGATGAGGGCCTCATTGATCATGTTGGTTGTTGTTTGTTTTTTACTTGTTGAACTAAGCATAGGCCCTGAGTTGTAAAGAGTTTTTGGCCTTGGAGCCTTGTAATCTTTTTGGACTAAATGGAAATGCAGCCAAGAACTTTGTAGGATTCATGAACATGGAACATGGTGATTTTTTTATTGTTTATTCTTAATTTCTTATGTTTTACATATTGTTTCATCCTTCTCTTACATTTGAACAGAATTTTTAGGTTAAGGTATGTTGTCAAAAGTTCATTAAGTATGTCTGCTTCTCTTGCTCTCATGTTTTCCTCTGCTAGATCAGTTTAGAGAATTCTTAGTTGTTCTCTAAACCCACTCAGATTTTTTATCTCATGAATTATTCAATGGATTCAGTGTCAAAGAGTTTTATGGGTAGCCCTGCCCTTTGGAATCACTTTAAAAAAAAAAAATTTGAGGTCTTTACTTTGAAGTACTGCTAGTTAGGGTTTAGATGAAGAGGTTTATGATTTTCCATGCCCTTTTTCTCATCTTAAATGGTTGCCTAGAAGTTTCTTATAGATTGATTAATGAAGTTAGGAGTTCCCTCTTCTTTTATATCTACTATGTGTTTCTCTTATATGTTTTCTTTGTCTGAAGGTATATTAGCTGGAGAGGTTAGGAGTTCCCTCCTCTCTAGGGTTTACTGGATTGTTGTCTTGATGTTTGCTTGCTAGGGTTTGGTCAAAGAAGTATGGTATGCCTTGTTTTTGGTTTTGTCTTCATGCACAGTATTCTTAGAGGCCCTTCTTGTTGTAGTATTTGAAAAAGGATTCTTAACTACCCTTTGCACCTACTATGTTCACAATTTACTATTCACTCCACTCACCTAAGCCTTGAAGATCCATTCAGCCCTATTAACTTGGCCTCTAAAGCATCCTTGACCTATTTTTGTACCTTTATATACCTATTGCAGACTCCATATCCCAATGATCTAAACCTCTCCTAATCTATCTGTTTTCCTTGACAACCTACCCAACCAATAAAAACAAACAAACAAACCCTAAACCTAATAACTAGCCTAAAATAAAAACCTAAAAAATATCAAGCTACATCTTTCACACAAACATAGAGAGAGCCCTCTCTGAGTCTAAGAAGGCTAGGTCCTAGGACTCAAAAGTTGGTTCGATGTGACCCTTGTAAATTTTCCCTCGCCAATCTGAGAAATTACGGGGACTTAACAAAATCCTGAAAAATAACCATAAGACTCATTAGACTCCTTTTCATGCAAAAAATTAGGCAAATTTTGGGTACAATGAAGGAATCAAGAATCTGAATTGCACCCAACGCAGTCTTGAAATAGGGACAGTGCGTTGCATATGTACCTAGGCTTCAATTTAGGTGCTCCACAATGTAGTTTTCGATGCTCAATGGTGCGTTGCCCTCTTTTGAAAAATAATTTACCCTAAGGGGCCCAAATACCTAAAAATTTGTAATGAAAGAAAATTAATTGACTACTGAAAGAAAGAGAGGTTTTATGGCACCAACCTGTATCAAATGGCGATGAAAACCGTCCACAGAATTGATCGCAATCAACGGCTGAAGTTCGGGGGAAAAAACAAGTTCAGAGCTCCAAAATGCAATTAGTAACTTTCAAATGGTAAAAATGAATAGTAAAACTCTTTTTATTAGTAATTTGATTTTTTGAAAATCATAATTATTGCTGTGACTATGGTTTTATTCTATTTTTTACTATGCAATAGGTATTTTTAATCCATTTGATGTTGTTTTGAATAGGTTTTGGAACTGATGAGTAGATTAGTCATGCAGATTTATTTCAAGAATTATTTGACCACAAAGCATACTTTTATCCTTATTTTTTGAGCTTTGTTAAAAATGAAAAAGGACTTGAAGTTATATTTTTTTCAATATTCGATAACAACGAAAAAGGAACCCCTGGAGTCTTATTTTAGCTCTTTTCAGACTCCAATAATGTGAAAATATTGTCAATCTGTCTTTTAAAGCTCTTAAAAGTAAATGAATTGATATCTACTCAGTATAAGTTTAACCCTCGGTATTTGAGATAGATTATTTACGAAAAAGGAATGCCTTAGTCGAACATGGCTAAGAGGTTCTCTCAGATATCATTTTACACTTTTTCAGATCTCAGCGACAACTTTACAAAAAAGTACTTATGGAGTTTTCTTTCATCCTCTTTTTCAAACTCTATAAACATGAAAAGGACCTGGTTTTCATTGTTGTTAGGCTCGTTAAAACATAAAATAGCGACAGGCTTGTCGATCATGGCAAGAATCAATTTTCATTCATCGCTAGACTCGTTAAATTATTAAATAGTGATACATTATTCACCTGAAGGGTTGAATTATAGATCAAGCATATGTTATCCTCCTCAAGCTTGTTAAAAAATAAAGAGGTAATGGTCGACAAATGACCGGAGAAATTTTGGGAAAGTGAACATAACTTTTTACAGTAGCAGGTCGCTCTTGAAAATGACACTTCACTCCATCATTGTGACTGTTTGGGTTGGGTAATATTCTTGACTATTCATTCATACCTATGGTTCATCATACCTTCAATTCAGTTTTGGGTCAATGCTACCAACTCATCTCAGTGTCGTCTATATGTTCAAGAGAAGTCATCCAATGAATACTCATCCTTATGCAATACTCATAAACCTTCATTCTCATGACAATCATCCCTGAACATTGTTATATCAAGTCATACTTAGTCTCCAAAATCAGTATCTCCTGTTTTGCAATATAGTGGCTTCCTGTCGACATCAAATCATCATCCAAGAAGTTTACTTAGAAACATCATCTTCCAGTACCATGAGGCTTGTTACAGCATCGACAAGATCCTCACTTCCGGACTTTTGACCAAAATATTTTGTTTTTCTTTCGACATCAAATCATCTATTCCTTAAAAAATGAACTGCAATACCTTGAGGGCCATTGACATTAATGATGGCTCTCTCAAATTTGTTAATAGCTCACATAATTGGCTAGTAATCAAATGATGTCTTACCATGTTCAACTACAAACCATATATTCGCATGGTTAGACTTTTACCCAAATGATGAGTGAACAAGATAAGAAGATCACAGATCTAGTTTCAGCCATCTGGGCTGCATTTTCAGGATTGTTGTACACATCATCTGTACGATGACCTTACATAAATATCGTCATCCGAACATGGGCACATGTACGCCCAGAACGTAATAAACGTGGGCAACATTCCAATGTAGACGACTTTACGCACTATGTACATGTTATTAGATAGTTTATGTGTAGAGCATGGGAATGCCTTCCCTCAACAATTTGTGACCATGAGAATATATCATGATGTAATGTATTGTAATATTGATGCAAGTCGCCACTCCGCTTCAGCTCTAGCCCATCACAGTGTAAAGAATCTCATTCAAAAAATATTGTTATTATTATTCTGACTTCATGATTTAGGGGGAAATATGTTATAGGTCAATTTGGGCACCATTCCCAATGAACTGGTTAAACTGGACATCATCCCCAGAACCAATGAATAGGGTATATCATCCCCTATCATTTTGCTACATGCCCTAAGACAAAGAACAAGAACAAATCGTCCATGACTTACATTGCAAGGTTTCCAAGATTTGAAGTACATGTTATATCACCTATGAGCTCACCAACGCAGCCTCTCAAGGGACTAACTGTTCTGTAGGTCTCGGTTACTCCTTTCCAACCCGACATTGAGAGTGTGTTGGTCGGTGGGAAACAAAATTCTCACATTGTTTTGAAATTTCCACAGCTGGTACCCCTTTATGAAGTCCATGTGTCAAAATTTGAATCCATGTGTCCATCTAACACCTCTGAGCTTGGGAACACGTCTTTCCTATTATTAGAAACTCATTGATTCTGAAACTACCTTCAGCTGATCTATAAATTAAGCACAGATCCTAGTGCTTGAGAAGGAAGAAATTTGGTGGAGAAATGTTGTTGAATTCTCAATTGAGTGTTTGATTTGAGTGATATGCTATTGGAGAGATGTTCATTGTGATGAAGTGGTAGTTGAAAGGTAAATCCTCTCTATGAAGAGAGATGATCCCTCTAGCCCTAGAGTGGGTCTAGCAACAAGGGAACAAGCTAAGGTGTAGGTTCCTAGCTAACAAATGAAATAGGTTAGGGTAGTTTGACCTACCTGAAGTCCAACGCGATTGTTGCAGCTATAGTAGTGGCAGCCTCTTGATCTCTGTCCCGACAGGTGGCAATCCTTCAGTAATGGTACTCGTATTCCTACACAAAGATCAAAGACAAGAGAAATATACAAGACAATAATTTCATTCGTAGCTAAATATTCAGTCAAGGAGGACTAAACACTTTGCATAAAATAAACCATATTAACACAAGATGGGAACCATACAATAGTCATGTATATATAAATAGAAGAAAGAGATTACAACCGGAGCCTTTACGTCGCAGCCTCCTTCAACAGGTTCAGTCGAAGTGCATCTCGAAGGATCGTCGGGGAATTGGGACGAGGCAAGGACAAAAGCCTAAGCTCTCTCT
Organism: Pinus albicaulis; assembly: GCA_034641835.2. Classification (NCBI taxonomy): domain Eukaryota; kingdom Viridiplantae; phylum Streptophyta; class Pinopsida; order Pinales; family Pinaceae; genus Pinus; species Pinus albicaulis. Next base: position 1,154,281,816 of record CM076581.1, read on the forward strand.
CGACAAGGTCTCTTTCTACTCTATCTCACCAACAAGATGTTCAACAATTCTCTTTAGCCTTTTAGCTATAAATTGTTCAACTAGTGCATCAATAGGAGATGAATTTATTTATAGAGGGAGAGGAGGAGGTTGGGCTCCCTACAATGGTGGAAGGGAGGCCTTATCCTTTGGGAGGTTTCCCCAAAAGGTGGAAACAAGAGGCCAAAGGAGGGTGGTCGTAGTTATTCAATCGAACCACTCGGACGCTCGTTTCTTACCTTAGCATCGACTTCACTTTAAAATTAAAAAAAACATTCAAAAAAATCTTGGCGTGGGTATATAGCGGGACGGAGAACCCGATGGGCATGGGGCCCGATGTTAATCTTAACGAAGGGCATAACGGTCTACCGGAGCACTAATGTAAAAACATGTGTTTTTAGGGGTCTGCTCAGGAAATGATCAACAGAAGGAATGTTTTCCTCATGGAAAGGGATGCAATGATGGTATTTGCAAGGCATGACACTGCTTATTGGTCACAGAAACGACCCTCCAATGGGCGAGATGGGGATTGCAAGGACGGTGAAAGGGTGTTGTGTAATAGTGGGATAATGCTAGAGTTGGTGACATCAAATCAATCGTTGGTTGTAACCTCCCCCTTTTATCCATTAATAAATATTGTTGATTACTTTCCCACATATGTATCTGTATAAGCTTCTATCTTTCATATTATGGATTCTTAGCTGATGTATATGTTTCTTGTTTCATTGATTTAACTGATTAAGCTAAATAGCCATCTGTATATTGAAATCTCTTTTTTGTTTAGTGTTTATACTGGCAGGAACTAGTCTGGTGATCAAAGTTGGATTAGAAGCTACAGCAAGAGTGACAGAAGGAGAATAGGAAGCACTTGGACCCAAAGTAGGTTTATCCATCTTTCTGTGTCTATTTACTCTTAGGAAAAGTGTCTGCAAATTCTTTGATCTGTTGTTCTAAATGCATAGCACCACATTTAGGGAATGTGTTTTATCCATAATCCATAATCGCATAACCTTCGTGGAGATTTGTAATTTCAAGCCTTCCTTTCTTTTTCTTCTAACCAAATTTAATGGGCCAAGGCCTATAATACTTTCCAAAAAAGGGAGCATGGTCTATATTTATGGGTTAGAGGAGAACCTATTAAACCTTTACACCTTTTAATTTAGCACAAAATATTCATGGAAAAACAAGGAGTTGTGGCCACATTGGTACCTCTCCATAAATATGTTGTACAGGTTAGAAGAAAATATTTCCAGGATATTGAGGAAGAGGCCACGGTAGCGTTAACCAGAAGGTGAAAGCTACTAACAATGTTAAAAGTTTGAGGTACGTTCGGTTACAAAAATTTCAAGGCAGTGGTTGCTCGTCTAAATATGTACAACAATATCATCCTATGCAAGGGCCCTACCGAGATAGGATGTCGTTACAGGTGTCCCATTATCTGGTATCCACCTGAACGATATTATTTTGATTATGATTTACCTGAATGTCATGAGAGTCATGCTTTTGCAATGCTTACACAAAATAAAACAATATTGCTGAGTATAGCGTGTTGATTGAACTTCTCTCTTATGTCATTTAATTTGGTATTAACCGCATAATCATAAGGTTAGACCCACAACTTGTGGTATTACAACTTACTAGTGTTTATACTATTAGAAATCCAACACTACATCGTTTGTTCCTAAGAGTTTGACTTTTGGAAAGACACTTTGATTTATTCAATATCAACACATTTCTAGAAATTTGAACACATTGATTGATTCTTTGGCTAATCAAGTTTTAGACAGAAATTTTCAACACATGTAAAGAAAACATTCACATCATTGAATAGGATTGTGAAATAAACATAGGAAAACACGGAAATCAAATAGATAGATAGTTATAGGTTTTTTACAAAAAAATTTGCCCAAGACACATTGGTCATCTGACCTCAAAATGTATGCAAAACGTCAAAAGTAAACTAGTGGTGCTCATGGTAACATGCTATAGATCTAGCTATCCTATGCAGAAACCACATCTAACGGTTAGGAACACCTATAGTGTGAATAGTGTGGTGCTACAATTGCATGGTGTTGAGGTAAATCCCCTCTGCGGATGAGGCGATCCCTACTAGCCTAGCGAGGGTCTAGCGACAATCATCAAATGTTACGGCGCAAGTTCTAGTTACGAATAAAAGACCAAAGATGGAGGCCTACTTGGAATCCAATGCTATGATCTGTAGAAGAGAGCGTTCCCATTCCTCAGCCTCGGCAGATCACGATCCTCCCACGATCTCCGCAGATGGACACCTGCACATGCAAGAAACAACACGAATACAAGCATAAAATCCATAATACGCAACTAATATTAGTCAGAAAGGATATAACTCATACTAACATAAGTGAAAATAGAGTGGAACCATAACCATAATCATTCATTAAATAACAATCGAAAGAGAGTACAACCAATGTTCTGACGTCGCGGTCTCCTTCGGATGGGTCTCCAGTCGTTCACATCTCGCAAAGCTTGCCAGGAAAAGGGAAAACCTCTCTAGAGTCTCTCGACATAGTCTCCTTACTTGAGTCGGCCTTAAGGGAAGAAAGAGGGCTCTTACAGCAAAAAGGCTCTTAGGAATTTGGAGATTCAAAGCTTAAGCACTTCCAGACTAGCTTGCAATGGAATTGAGAAGGCTTTTATAGATGGGGAAGAAGGGAGTTGGGATCCCTATTATTGTGGGATTGGCCCTATCATGAAGGAAGGTTCCATGAGAGGTGGCAAACCACTTCCCTTCCATGGAACTCTCGCAGCCAAACCTCCCAACTCAAGATAGGCAATGGTTTCTGAGTTTGTTGAAACACAACTTTCGCCATCTTTATTTAAAAAACACTCCTTAAATTGGCTGGCGCGACTTCTGCTCTGGGACAGAGCGCTAGTTGGCGCAGCCTCTTTGTAGGATTTTCCCCATTGGCGCGAGTGATGAACTGTCTGCCCACGCCAATGAAAAAAAGAGATGTTTTCATGATTTTTGCAAGGATATGTCTTTAGGGAAATTGAAGCTCATGCTTAGAGGAATGCATTGATGATGGTTTCAAGGCATGACAATGTTCACAGGTCACAAAATGGGTCCTCCATTGTGCGGGACGGGGAATCGTAGGGACGGTGACAAATTACTGTGTAACACATGGGTAACTCTTCGATCCAGAAATCCAGAATCCTGAAGGTCAACCCCTCTATGTGTTTTCGAAGTTCAGATAGAGTCTCAGCCATGTATAAATCCTAAAGGGTTGCTCTCGTGACAGCCCCCTCTGCTAGCTCATCTGCTCCATGCTCCGGTTCCTCCACTGGTTGAGCTCGAAAAACATTTGCATTACATTAAAAATTTAGTTTAGACTTGGGAAAACATAAAAATACAAAAACATTGTATAAACCTTAGGAAAAAAAAAAAACATGGTCAAAACATTCTTACCTATTGCACCCCACTAAACGCCTTTTGGTAAAGCTAAGTCTGGATCTCTGTGGAAATTGATGCCTGCATATGCATACTCATCGATGGCGATAACCTGTCACCTAAACCAAGCAAAGAATGAAATCGAGGACACAATGGGAAATTGGCCTGCATGCCTAGCCATTAGTTCTACCCATCTCTGCATCCTCGGATCTCTAAGGAATAGACACACTGAGTGTCACATGTTGAGGTTGCATCAGTGGAATCCATTCTAAGGAAAATGAAATGAAGATAAAACCATAACTAAAGTTTTTTTTCCTTCCTCCCTTTGCCTTGTTCAATTGTTCTTTTATCTGAGAAAGTACAGCTTCAAACAAGTTGAAGAGTGTTGGCTCCATGCACTCTATCACATACTGAATATATGTTTTATTTACTACATGTAGTGTAATGGTGCCGGAAAGCTTTGCGATCATGAAAAGAATGGTTCTCAAAGGAAAATCACGAACATCACGGATGTTATTTTCCCATCCTTGCTTGGCTTTGCCCCTGGATAGCAATATTGCAAAACATAATCTCTCACGATCTCTCTTCCGAGAGCAGACCCTGAGAAGGAAATGGGCAAGCCTCTCCTCGAAAACCCTATCAGAAAATACAAATCCTCCACTGTAATAGGAACCACTTTGTTCCTAATGTGAAATGCCTCAATAGTCGGATCCCATGCTTGAACTAGGAACTCCAATAGTTATATTTGTTGCCTCATCCCTCACAAGCAGAAGTACTTTAATAACACACAATCTCTTAGGGCTCTTACTGTACCTGGATCATTTAGGGAAATCATATTTTGTTCTTCATGCTCTCTTTCTCTCCAAGTAATCGTCATTCTATTCCGACGAAATCCTGAAACATAACCATACGACTCATTAGACTCCTTTTCATGCAAAAAATTAGGCAAATTTTGGGTACAATGAAATAATCAAGAATCTGAATTGCTCCCAACGCAATCTGTATCAAGGGAAAGTGTGTTACATATGTACCTATGCTTCAATTTAGGTGCTCCACAACATAGTTTTCGATGCTCAAGGGTCTGTTGCCCTCTTTTGAAAAAAAATTTACCCTAAGGGGCCAAAATCCCTAAAAATTTGCAATGAAAGGAAATGAATTGACTATTGAAATAAAGAGAGGGTTTATGGCACCAACCTGGATCAAACAATGATGAAAATTGTCCACATAATTGATCGCAATCAACGGCTGAAGTTCGGGAGCAAAAACAGGTTCAGAGCTCCAAAATGAAAATGGTAAATTTAAAATGGTAAAAATGAATAGTAAAACTCTTTTTATTAGTCATTTGATTATTTGAAAATGATATTTATTGTTGTGAATATGGTTTTATGTTTTATATACAATTTATTTATTTATTTATTTATTAATTATCTGGTTATCTTATCTTAAATTTAAATTTCTTCCCCCTCCCTATTACCTATTTTATTTATTACATAATAAATTTATAAACCCCCTTTTAATAAATTTCCTTCTTAATTAATTAATTTATTATTTAATTTGACTTAATTAATAAAAAAAATTAACTAATTGTCTATCTAACGGCTAGTTCTTAACAGCTAGTCTGAACAGCTAGTTTTTAACAACTAACTCTCAACGGCTATTTTCGGGCATTGATGCATATCCACTATTTATTCTTCGAGATCGATTATTTTCTCCACCTTGTCCTAAGGATGAACCACATTAGTTGGTCTGAAACGTCAACCTAATCCTAATAATGTGATTAATCCAAAAGACATTTCTATCTCTGTTATGGATCACAAAAGTCTTAGATCTAACATTATTACCCTACACGGAAGGGAAATGGATGATAAGGCTCGTCAGTTTGAGTGAGTGTGGTTACAAGTGGCTAAGAAGAAATCTGATCTCACTTTCCTTAAAAGATGTAGTGATGCATCCTTGATTCCGGTTTTTTCCCATGTCTCCCACCCTCTAAACTTCTCTAATAACAAGAATATCTTTCTTAAAACTAGTCTTGCTTTGATCAAATAAGAGATCAATAAATTGAGTGATTTAGATTTTATTGCACGCAAAAAATTTTCTCTCCACATGGATCTCGCAAATGGTATCTCTGGTTACCTTTGGAGTATTCTAGATGGGGTTTCATTTTCTAAAGCTCTACAGGTGGAGGAGGTCTCGAAGAAAAGCAAGCCTTAAAGTTTCAGAAGCTTGTGCTGTCTTAGTATCCGTCCCTTGCGATGTCTCATTCTCCATCCTCCTCGCACCTTGAGCGGTCCAGTATTAGCGAAGCCCAGGTCTCAGCCCTCAATTCTTGGGTAGAGAGGAATTTGTTAGCTTCAGTTTCTGCATCTCCCTCTATCAGCAATGAAGTTTCTTGTTCAAATGGAATTCATGCGTTTCCCTCTAATAGCAATGGTAGGTTTTATTCTGCCCCTGAGGTGAACGTTATTAACTCTGATCAACTCTCGGTCTCCGATTTGAACATGTTCAAGATCTCTGTCAAGGCCTGTATCTCAGCTCCAGCAATTTCGACAACAATCTCCAACAACTTAGACGTTTGTGCTTTAGGTGGGTTTTCTTCTAAGTTTTGTTCAAACCAGGGTCTGGCGAATCTCACGCGGCCATCTAGTTCTGGATTTTCCTCCTCGCTTCCCTTGCGGTGGGTCATTATCTTTCGGAGCCTCTTTCCCTCACATAGTCAGATGGCAGCTCCATTGCTTTCAGCGTGGATGGTCACAACACTCTCAGCGTTAATGATTCTGCGGAAATTCCTAATGTGATCATTGGAGAAATTTGGAACGTTGTTGATGGATCCATTACCCATCGTTTGCCATGCTCGGTAAGTAATGGTTCTGTTAATAATTTAGCCTCTATTAATAATTCAACCTTAAATAGTATCGGTATTAATAATTATAACAATTATAAGAATAATGATTTAGTAATAAATAATTCTATTAATAATAATGATTCAAATAATGAATTAATTTCATAAAATTGTAACAATATTGAGGCTTATAACAATGGTTCTTATAACATTAATATAATTAAAAATAATAACTCTACTTATAATAATAATAATAACAACTTTATTGATAGTATTAATAATTATAAAAATTATAAGAATAACGATTCAGGAATAATTAATTCTATTATTAATAATGATTCAAATAAAGAATTAATACCATACAATTGTAATAATATTGAGGCTTATAACAATGGGGCTTATAACAATACTATAAATAAAAATAATAATTCAGGTTATAATAACTTAAGTAGCATTAATAATAATAATAATAGTTTTAGGGATGATGTCATTAATAAGGATTCTAATAAAAATGTAGTTAACCTTTCTAGTTTTTCTTTTGATTCTTATGTTTTCAGTCTTCTTAATAGAGGGCATAATTTTTCCCTTGCCCCGAAGAAGATCCTCGGTGATGACATTATTTGTAGCCTCGAATATGGCATCAAGGATCTCCCTGATATTGTTAAAGAAACCATTAGTCAAGATTGCTCCATTATTCTTAGGAAGGCTAAGCCTCCTAAAAGAAACTTGAGTAAGCCTGAGTTTCGCACCCTCAAAACCCTAAGAGACAACCCTGACATTGCCATCCTTAAGGAGGACAAGGGTGGGGCCATAGTCATTATGGATAAATCTGACTATGTCAGCAAGATGGTGTAGAAATTTGAATAATTTGCTGAGTTATTCACCGAGATTATCCTGATTATACACTATTTAAGCTTCATGCATAATACATAACCTCTTCTACAATTGATCATCAATATGCAGAAATAGAAAGCAGTCGCATGCGCTCCTTAAAACATAATCAAGCACACATATCAACACAGGATGTAATGGGGAAAGCAATAGCTGAAAACCCCCAACTATCTGTATATTATAATGATGGAGAACATGTAACAATACATAGCACAATACTCCTCACAAGTACTCAGTACTATCTCCAAAAGCTACACACAAACTATATGAGATTTGAACAAGTCAGGGGTTCAAATCTCCTCCACAAGTCTGCCTGCCTCTACTGCGCAATCCAAGTTGATTAATGATGAGATCCAAGTTCGAATCCCACTAGCTCCAACTGCGCAATCCTCATTGGAAATCTCCATCAATGTGTGTGCAAATCTCATGCACATCCAATAGTCACAACTGATAGTAGACTCACCCTTTCACCCACCTCTAACACTGGTCTCCACTGAACTATCCATGCATTGCAGTTAACTGATGTGTTCTTTAGTTGATTTATGAGTTAATAATTAGTGAATTAATTAATAATTAATTCACAACACTCATCACTAGTGTATTTCTCAGTTATACTAAATACAACTAGTTCAACTAAGTTAAACAGAACACAACTCCACCAACTGTCTCATCAACTCCACCAAACTCTGCCACATGAGTTCTAACTGAAGTCAACCATGAAATAGCTTAACTAACCCTTAGGAATAGCGTAATTCCTTCTGTCAGCTGCATGTGCCACATCCAAGCATCAAACTGAAGTGCTCCAAGAGGATAAGATAATGTTTATAGTCTAAATATTATTAAGGGTTAATAATATTTGACTGTTCTATTTTTAGCCCGGGAGTCTAAAAATAGAAACCGCCCAATGTCTAAAAATAGAGGTCCATCTATTTTTACCAACTCGACCAATCATCCACAAATAGCATCCTGCAACTCATAGACCATGATCCATATGTCTAAAAATAGACATAGTCTAAAAATAGACTTTGCGCCAAAAATAGCCTGCGGGCCCACTTAGTGAAGGCGACTTCATTTCACTAAGCTCCATCATCTTATTGCATTTTCAACACTCCCTCTCAACAAGATATGGATTATCTGCAACCCCTATCCTGCCTCTGTGGAATTCGAATTTGCTCCTGGTGAGCGCCTTCGTCAAGATGTCGGCATCCTGATCCTCCGTGGGAATATATGAAAGTAACATGATTCTCCACTGCACACAATCTCTGATATGATGGTACCTGATGTCGATGTGTTTGGATCTATCATGAAATATTGGATTAGCCGAGAGTTTAATGCAACTCTAGTTATCACAATAAATCACAGTAGGCTCCAAGTGCAACCCGAACAATCCAACGAGGATCTTCCTCATCCAAATAGCCTCGCATGCAGCCAAGCTTGCTGCCATGTACTCGGCCTCTGCTGAACTGAGTGCCACGGATCTCTTCTTCCTGCTGTACCAGGAAACTGATGTTGACCCAATGCTGAAAATACCTCCAGATGTGCTCTTACGGTCCGTTGGGCACCCTGCCCAATCTGCATCAGTGAAGCCGGAAAGCTTCGCTCCATCCTCCTGTCTGTACCATAGACCATATCCCGATGTGCCACTAAGATAACGCAATACATGCTTTCCTACCTTCCAGAAGAGCTTGGTAGGCTTAACCATAGCTTGTGAAAGCTGGTTAACAGCATAGCATATATCGGGTCGTGTATTGACCAGATACATAAGCGACCCCACCAATTGTCGATAAACAGTGGCATCCACTACCTCCGCTGAAGTAGCATCCTCCTTCCTCCAACCTCCAGGAAGAGGAGTATCAACAGGCTTGCAGCCATGCATGTTGAACTTCTCCAGTATCTCCCAGGCATACTTACCCTGAGAAACAAACAGTCCATCACTGCGCTGCCAAATTTCCAATCCCGGGAAATAATGAAGGAGGCCCAAGTCCTTCATCTCAAACTCTCTAGCAAGATCCTCCTTGCATGAAAGTATCAACAGCTCATCACCCGTCAAAATCATATCATCTACATACAGTACAATGATCAGCAACTTCCCCTCCACCACAATCTGGTACAGGTTAGGATCCGCCTCACTCTTGGAGAATCCAAGTCTGGTGAAATAACTGTCTATCCGTGTGTACCAAGCACGAGGTGCTTGCTTCAACCCGTACAATGCTCTCTTGAGTCTGCACACATGCGACTCACTGCTGAAGATCTCGAAACCTTCGGGCTTCTCTATGTACACCTCCTCCTCAATGACTCCGTTGAGGAACGCAGTCTTCACATCCATCTGATGGATGTGCCACCCCATCTGCGCTGAGAGAGCCAGGATCGTCTGTATGGAAGAGTACCTTGCGACAGGTGCAAAAGTCTCCTCATAATCGATCCCCTCGATCTGAGAGAAGCCTCGGGCAACAAATCTTGCCTTGTACTTCTCTACACTCCCGTCAGCCGCCTGCTTCACTTTGTAGATCCATCGCGAACCCACCACTGATTTCCCTTCCGGTCTTAGGACAATCTCCCATGCACTGTTTCTGACAATCGAATCGTACTCTTCCACCATGGCATCTACCCATGCTGGGTCCTCCACAACTTCCTCGAAAGAGGATGGCTCCGTCACGACACATTTGCTCACAAGAGCCATGTATCCAGTGTACCGATCCGGTGACTGTCTCTGTTTGCGCTGTGCTGTAGGTGGTCCTACAATCTTCTCTGCATGTTGAGCCAGTTGCTCAGCTTCTGTAGTGCGCTTGCGCCCTCTGATGGTTGGCACTGCATGAGTGGTCTCTTCCACTCCATGATCTTCCTCTTGTGGCTTATCCACATCCGGAAGCTAATCCTTAGGAACTAATAGCTCCTCATCTGCATGCAAGTGTGGCTCCCTCTCAAGCGAACACTTCATGGCTTTCTCCTCCTGAAATTTGATATCCCGTTGCACAACAGTCTTGTGACTGTCTGGCAAATACACACGATAGTTGTGGGGTGTATCGATTATTACCCCAAATATTCCCCAAATTATGAGTCGGATCCGACTTCTTCCCCGGCACCCTTAGTCACATGCATGTAGACGGGTAGACAAAAATCCTCAAATGGGAAATATTAGGTCTCTTGCAAAAAACGCCTCCTCAGGTGTACTCATGCCAAGTATCTTGTGAGGACAACTGTGGTTTCACCACATATCTTTGTGAAGTGATGTTGCATGCCTCCGCCCACAAGTGAAGGGTAGGCCACCGATCATGCAACATGGCAGTGCGGCACCCACGATCGTTACGTGCTTCCGCTCCAACAACCCCATTCTGCCTGGGTTATGAGGTGCGTGAGCTCTCTCAGAATCCCTTACTGTAGTGCAAAACTCCTTGAATTCAGCGAGATGAATTCACCACCATTGTCACTCTAAGAGCTTTCACATGCTTCCCAAACTCTTTCTCAACCAGCGCCTTAAACTCACAGAACTTTGAGTATGTCTTGCTCTTCTTCTGCATGAAGAAGATCCAACACTTACGAGAAAATTCATCAACAAATATCACATAATACTTGTGCTTTATTGTCGAAGCTACTAAGAAAGTTCCACACACGTCTGTGTGAATTCTCTCAAGGATTGTCGTGGCGTGACTATCCTTCTCATGAAAAGTCGTCTTCATAAATTTTCCCAAATTACACCCCTTGCACTGATCTGACTGCGCAAGAGTGCCCTTAGGAAGCCCAATAGAAATCTGCTGCAGTATCTTCAAAGCTCCATGGTGAAGGTGGCCCAATCTCCGGTGCCACAGCTCGCCATCATCCCGGCTCACCACTCCTCTCGCCTTGCATGCCATTGCTACGCACCCATCTACTTGCAACTGATAAAGGTTCTTGACTCGAACCCCTATCTTCCGGGTCTCTCGAGTTGTCTTACTGTGCAGGAAAGATTTTCCCTCGCTGAAGACAACATCATACCCCTTGTCTTCCAACATCGCCACATAGATCAGATTCTTCTTCAATCCTGGAACATGCATCACTTCCTTCAACACAAAGGGTTTACCAGACTCCCTCTCAAAGGAAATGGTACCGATACCGGTCGCACTGTATCTAACATCATCGCCCATCTCGATGTGCACTCCAAGATCTTTCTCATTTAGATCTGAACAGAGATCTCGATCTCCCGATCATGTGAAAAGACGCACCCTTGTCCAAGAACCATACTTATCCCATCACACTTGATACCAAGCATGCGATCGCGAAAAATCCAGCTCAATTGCCTGAGGCTAAGGCCTCTCCCGTGAGATCAAGCTTATTTTCTTCTGCGGACAATTTGTGGCATAATGTCTGTGCTGGTGACAGTGAAAGCACTTCACCTTGGACATGTCCTGCTTCTTGCCTTTCGCACCGGAATGAGAAGCTTTCTTACTCTTCCCCTTCTTTGCTTTGGTAGCCAAAGTGCAATTTTCTTCATCAGATGCCTTTGATGAAGATCCGTCCCTGGTACTCCGCCTTATCTCCTCTTGCACAAGATCTGACCAAAGTCGCTCCCATCCTGGCAATTTCTCCTAACCATTGACAGAGTCCTGATAGGAATGCCAACTCTTCGGAAGCCCAAGGAGAGCCAAGCTCACCAAGTCCTCATCATCTACAGTCACCCCCACACTTCCCAGCTCATCCCTACATTAGATGAACTTCGTGAGGTACTTGGGCATACTGTCGCCTTTCTCCATCTTTATGTGTCTGAGTTTATCCTTGAGCGCCAACTTCCTCTGGTCGCTCTTGCTTTGGAATAAATCTGTCAACGCTTTCCACATCAAGTATGGAGAAGCTTTTCCATGCATGCTGGATACAATGTGATCCTTCACGCCCTCCAACAGAATTCTTCGACATTTCGCCATCTTCTTTTGCCAAGCCTCAACTTGAGCAGCATCAGTAGGCTTTGGGATCTCAGCTTCTATGAACTCCTTCAGCCTGTTATCATCTAATACCGCCTCCATCCAGTCCTTCCATGCAACATAATTCGAACTGCCCTCAAGGGCATATTCCAGTCGCAATCCGTTGAAAGACATTTCAACTTTGGCACCAAGAAAACTACTGCAAATTCGAATTCCAAATTCTGCTGCAAATTCTAATTCCAAGCTCAAAACTCAGCTGCTTCTGGATCTGTGAGAACAAATTATTTCTAGCACAGAGATCGACTGTAAGGGAATTTAATAGATATATCACCTTTCAAAGAAAGGATTGATCCAGAGGCTACCTGGCCCGTTACAGACTTTGTCTACCGAAAATAATTGTAATCACTGTAATAGATCCGATGATCAATTATGCTCTAATACCATGTAGAAATTTGAATAATTTGTTGATTTATTCACCGAGATTATCCTGATTATACACTATTTAAGCTTCATTCATAATACATAACCTCTTCTACAATTGATCATCAATATGCGGAAATAGAAAGCAGTCGCATGCGCTCATTAAAACATAATCAAGCACACATATCAACACAGTATGTAATGGGGAAAGAAATAGCTAAAAACCCCCAACTATCTGTATATTATAATGATGGAGAACATGTAACAATACATAGCACAATACTCCTCACAAGTACTCAGTACTATCTCCAAAAGCTACACACAAACTATATGAGATTTGAACAAGTCAGGGGTTCAAATCTCCTCCACAAGTCTGCCTGCCTCTACTGTGCAATCCAAGTTGATTAATGATGAGATCCAAGTTCGAATCCCACTAGCTCCAACTGCGCAATCCTCATTAGAAATCTCCATCAATGTGTGTGCAAATCTCATGCACAGCCAATAGTCACAACTGATAGTAGACTCACACCCTTTCACCCACCTCTAACACTGGTCTCCACTGAACTGTCCATGCATTGCAGTTAACTGATGTGTTCTTTAGTTGATTTATGAGTTAATAATTAGTGAATTAATTAATAATTAATTCACACCACTCATCACTAGTGTATTTTTCAGTTATACTAAATACAACTAGTTCAACTAAGTTAAACAGAACACAACTCCACCAACTGTCTCATCAACTCCACCAAACTCTGCCACATGAGTTCTAACTGAAGTCAACCATGCAATAGCTCAACTAACTCTTAGGAATAGCATAATTCCTTCTGTCATCTGCATGTGCCACATCCAAGCATCAAACTGAAGTGCTCCAAGAGGATAAGATAATGTTTATAGTCTAAATATTATTAAAGGTTAATAATATTTGACTGTTCTATTTTTAGCCCGGCAGTCTAAAAATAGAAACCGCCCAATGTCTAAAAGTAGAGGTCCATCTATTTTTACCAACTCGGCCAATCATCCACAAATAGCATCCTGCAACTCATAGACCATGATCCATATGTCTAAAAATAGACATAGTCTAAAAATAGACTTTGCGCCAAAAATAGCCTGCAGCCCCACTTAGTGAAGGCGACTTCATTTCACTAAGCTCCATCATCTTGTTGCATTTTCAACAAATGGTTGACCATCTGACCAATAGTGGCAGTTATATTAAGCTTAAAAATAATCCCCTTAAATCAGTGTGTAAGGATGTTTCCCTTGCTATTAAATCAGATTCTTCTCTTTATCCTCTCTCTAGGAAGCTTATTGAAAGAAATCCCCTTACCCCGTATCTATGGTCTCCCGAAGATTCATAAACCGGGGACCCCTTTAAGACCTATTTTTAACACAATAGGTGGTCCCTATTATCATCTCGCTAAATTCTTAGCTTAGAAGCTTAAACCCCTTGTAGGTCAAACTGATTCCTTTGTGAAGGACTTGGCTTCCTTTATCAAGGAGTGGATGAACATCAAGTTGCATCCTGGTGAGCTTTTAGTTAGCTTTGATGTTGTGTCCTTATTCACCAAAATTCCCATCCAAGAAGTCGTTGATGTCATTAAACGGATCTCTAATGAGGACACATCTAAATTGGTTAGCCTCTGCCTCACCACAACTTTCTTCAGTTTTCAAGGCGAGTTTTATGAGCAAACCTGTGGTGTTGCGATGGGCTCCCCTCTTTCCCCCATAGTTTCTAACTTATTTATGGAATATTTTGAATCAAAGGCCCTAGCCTTGGCTAAATTCTACCCTAGGAAGTGGAATAGGTTCATGGATGATACTTGCATCATCTGGGCCCATGTTTGGGACAAATTAGATATATTCCTTGGGCACCTGAACTCGCTTTATAATTCCATTAAGTTCACCATGGAAGTGGAGGTGGATGGTTTGTTAACAGCTTACATCATTGGTTGGTAATCAAACGATGTCTTACCATGTTCGACTACAAATCATATATTTTCATGGCTAGACTTGTACCCGAACGATCGAGTGAACAAGATAAGAAGACCTCGGATCTAGTTTTACCCATCTGGGCTACAATTTTAGGATTATTGTACACATCATCTGTATGGTGACCTTACATACATATCTTCATCCGAAAATGGGCTTATATCTATAGGCATGTCTATATTGGGCAACATTCCAATGTAGACGACTTTATGCACTATGTACATGTTATTAGATAGTTTATGTGCTGAGAATGGGAATGCCTTCCCTCAAAAATTCATGATCAAGAGGATATATCATGATGTAATCTATTGTAAGATTGATGTAGGTCGCCACTCCACTTCATTTCCAGCCCATCACAGTGTAAAGAATCTCATTCAAAAAATATTGTTATTACTATTTTTACTTCATGCTTTAGGGGGGAATTGTTATAGGCCAATTTGGGCATCATTCCCAATGACCTGGTTAAACTGGACATCATCCCCATAACCAATGAATAGGGTCTATCATCCCCTATCATTTCAGTTGCTACATGCCCTAAGACAAAGAACAAGAACAAATCATCCATGACTTCCATTGCAACGTTTCCAAGATTTGAATTACATTTTATATCACCTATGAGCTCACCAACGCAGCCTCTCAAGGGACTAACTGCTTTGCATATGTAGTTACCTCCATTCAAGGGTGCTCTACAAATCACTTCTCGACATTCAAGAGTGTGTTGGTCAATTGGGAGTGAAATTCTCATTGTTCCAGAATCTCCACATGGCCAGTGCCTTCTAGAAGAGTCCATATGTGTCAAAATTCGAATCCATGTGTCCATCTAACACCTCTGAGCTTGGGAACATGTCTTTCTTATTATTAGAAAGTCATTGATTGTGAAACTACCTTCAACTGATCTATAAATTGAGCATAGATCATAGTGCTTGATAGGGAAGAAATTTGGTAGAGAAATGTTGTTGAATTCTCAATTGAGTGTTTTATTTGAGTGATATGTTGTTGGAGAGATTTTCATTGTGATGAGGCTGGGATGATGCTGGAGTTGGTGACATCAAATCAATCGTTGGTTGTAACCTCCCCATTCTATCCATTAATAAATATTGCTGCTCATTTTCCCACATATGTATCTATATAATATTCTATCTTTCATATTATGGATTCTTAGTTGATGTATAGGTTTCATGTTTCATTGATTTAACTGATTAAGATAAATAGTCATCTGTATATTGCAATCTTTTTGTTGTTTAGTGTTCATATTTAGAGGAACTAGTCTGGCGATCAAAGTTGGATTGGAAGCTACATCAAGAGCGACCAAAGGAGAATAGGAAGTGATTGGACCTCAAGTAAGTTTCTCCATCTTTCTATATGTTTATTTACTCTTAGGAAAAAAATTTGCAAATTATTTGATCTATTGTTCTAAATGCATAGCACCACATTTAGGGAATGTGTTTTATCCGTAATCCATAATTCTGTATAAAAAATTGGTGACTCTGCTGGGGATTTTACCTTCATCCTTGGTGTATTTTTCCTTTGTTTATCCACCCAGTAGCATCTACTCTCAATTATTAGGCATTTGAAACAAAGACTTGCATTAGAAGTGTGTTTAGTAGCTTGAATTTTTTTCTCTGTTGCGCCCAACGCACTGTTGGTCAAGACACAGTGTTTTGCATAGCATTGTCTCCCACTCATGGGTGCTTTTAAACGCACTATCTCCCATTAGAGATTGTGTTTCCCCCTAAGCCAACCAAATTCCCTTTGAATTTTTCATTTGGATCACTTTCAGCCTTTTTTTTGTTGTTTTTTCAACTATCTGAAGCCTCATAGAGACCATTGAATTTACCTGAATCTTCCTCCTTTGAAAAGTAAGTTTTTTCAATGTCTCTTTAAGTGTTTTTATTTATCATTGACAAATCAAATTCAAAGTATTTTTATTTCTGCATTAGATCCATTTGTTTTCGTAGATGAAATTGTCGTTAAATTCTTTGTTTCCTGTAGGAAAAATTGTAGTTCCATTATTCATTTTTCCTAAAAGAGAAATTGTTGTTAAATTCATCGTTTCTCAAAGAAGAAAGCATTTTCTTTTGTTGATTTTATGCATATAGTTTCCTTTTTTCATTCACAGTAAGGGGACTGAAAAGAAAAACCTGCATTTGCATATAGTGGATTGTGTGTTTTGCATAGGAACAAATTAGGAAAGTTGTATATTAGTTTGTGCTCTTTGTTGTTTTCTCTCAAAACTGATTGCTCTTTCCCTTTAGTAGCTAATATTTTCACTAAAAAAGCTAAAATTGAAAAAATTTCTTATCATTTTAGTTTTCATTTTAGGAATTTCCATCACATCATCGCGGCGAACCTTGAAAGGTAAATTGATAAACAAGACCAACTTAAAATTTACATCAATTTACCTAACAAAGCATTGGAACCATAAAGATAACATTTAGAAGGTCTAGGTTAGAGATGTGTTCCAGCGTCATAAAACATAGCCATTTTCGTTAATTTTCTATGATACATTCTGAGTGTTATACTTCACTCCATGCACATAAGTATATCGTAGCTCGTCCACATACTTTCGGGTATATCAGGCAGTGTTATAGTGAGAAAAATATAAAGGGGTGCTCTCACTGTGTCATTTCGCATCAAACAGAGCTAATATGGACTTGGGCCTCCACGTACCTTCGGGTATATTTGGGTGGACAAATTTAGGTTGCTATCCATCCATAGTGAACTGAGTCGGTCACCTTGTAAATTGTGATACACCGAACACAACATTCGGGGAGATTTCCTGCCCGTACTTCTTGGTTCTCCAGGAGGTATTCTGAAGTTCATAGTTTCTTGGTAAACCTTTTTCCTAGCATTATATTTTATTTTATTTTTTTATTTTTGGTCATTAAATAAATCATTCATCGTGGAAGAATAAAATCCCTTTCCCTGTCGTTCGCGTAGACTTGCATTGAAACCACCTTTACCACCGGAAGTTACTTCTGGTAGGCGAAGGTGACATCGCTCTACCAAAACCAGTACCATCAGTACCTCTGGTGAAGCATCATCTTCCCATATACCAGAGTCGACACAAGTTATTTCTACAAATCCTGGTTTGTCTACTGTTGTCGAGACGAAGTCCTCACAACTACCCGTGGTCACGATCCATCCAATTAGTGAGACCATACCTACTGAACTCGACATTGTTCAAATGGAAGTTGATCCAGATCCTCTCTCTTTTTTACTATAACATCTGCATCCAGAAGTTGAACGACCGAAAGTTGTTCTTGTATTGGTCCCCCACAACCTATTGTAGCCATTGAGTCTCCCATATCGCACAGTCAACCTCATGAAATATACTTTTGGCTTGACGACGAAATCCTTCCACCTGGTTTAATTTCAATTGAATGAATCCCACAAGACGAAACACCTTTAACTCCAACCCATTTTGGGGAAGATCTTTACTTGTACAAGTCTTTTCCTCAATCAACATCCTCTAATTTTTTTGATCATGTACCTATTCAAATTCTCATCGATTCAAAAGGGTATACATTCTGACAAGTAACCATGCCTAAACCAACATATTCAGTTGGACCATTATTCTGATTGCATCAGCACCTGCTCTCGCTACCCCATCAATGTTCACAACTTCACTAGAGTCATATTTACATGGTGGCCCTATGGTCCCATCAAGTTATAAATATTTATCTAGAATTTTCTCTGGTGCATCTTCAAACCCATGGACTTCACAAATGTCATCATCTGGTATTCTAACTGGTAAACCTATAGTGATTACTGAACGGCTTGATCCTTTATAACCATCATCAAGGAAATATCAAGTTGGTCTATCTGGGTCTATTCCATCCAGTACCATCTCAACTGGACTCCCTGCATTTGGAGAAAAAAAAAATTGTCTTATTATACTCCTCATACTGGGGGGAAACCTATGGTCACCAAATTTGACAGTACTCCGTCATTTTTTGGTCAAACTAATGTTTAAATGAATGTTTTTCAATGGAAACCCACTCTGCCTATCCAACCACAAACAGTTTCACACTCATATCAACCGGTTCAACCTGTCACACCCACATCAATTCCACTTTTTAATACATATTTACCCCTGTTACAGACTCAAACTGTTGTACAGCAACCGTTTCATGCAAGTCCTTCAACTCATTACCCTCAAGTATTGGGTCCTCAAAATCCAACTCCTTCAGCTAACTTACAACAACAACCTGTACCCAGAATAATTTATTCACAAGCTGGGTTACCATATTATGGGATGTCGTGGCCACAACCAGGTTATACCTATCTTCACCCAAATCCAAATTATTCTAATTTGGGTTATAACATTGGTGGAAAGACCCCTTGGCAGCCACAGGCACAAATGCCTCAACTTTCATTTCAGCAAGTATCATACCCAGGTTTTGGTCAATAGAATCCTCAAGTGTTTGCTTATCAAAACAACCCCTATCTGGGTTACGAGCAACAGATTCTTTATGTTGGTGCTCAAAGGCCTATTGCCCAAGAAATTTCATCATACCCCAGCTATGCTTAACCTGACCTCAATAGACAGTTGTCATTTGTCGCAACTTTAGAGTTACCATATTTAAATTGGCTCACCAATGATCCAATCAACTATGCTCCTTGGTGGCCGATGATACCCCATAAATTACCCTCAGATATTCCTAAGTGAAATGGAAACCCTAGCGAAGACCCGTCGACTCACATTATGACTTATCATTTGTGGTGTTCATCAAACTCCCTGAATGATGACTCTATTCAGCTACGTCTTTTCCAGCATACGCTCACTGGTCCGGCTGCAAAATGGTACATTGAGTTACCTAGAGCTTATTTTGATAATTTCACTACCCTAGCTACTATCTTTTTGACTCACTTCTAGTCACCCATATGATATGAAACTAGAATGGAACTCTTGACTAATTTTAAACAGACTAATGCTACTCACATTTATGATCATATTCATGAGTGGCGTTGTCATCGTAGAATGGTTAAGACATTTGTTCCTAATCAGCTTCTTGCTGAGTGGTTCATTAATGATCCAGATTTATGTAGGAATGCAACAGAATACACATGTAACCATAAATACAAATATGCAGCGGAAATAACACTTCATTTCATTAATATCAAAGAACTGAATTTTTCTTATAGACAGAATAGAAATAAACTAGCTAGGGTGTTGGTAGCTTATCTCTGAGAAGCGATGTGGTGGATACAGGCCTCTAAACTGAGTTAAATAAGGCTCAAGGGCCTATTTATTATTTAGAAACAATGGAAAACCCTAAACATCCAAAACCCTAACCCTAGGGGATGAAGCGCCAAAACTGTGGGCCCTGTTTGCGTAAATTGGTGTTTCAACTTCCTGGGGACATAACTTTGGCATGCGATCTTTGTTTGACATGCACCATACCTCGTTAGAAATATCTATCCGAGGAATAAAACTTTTGATGCAAGAAAAATAAATAATTTTTCTCTCAAGTTTCCCAAAAAATGTCGTTTAGGGCCTCAAAATGGCTCCGGAAGTTCAAGACCCGAAAAACTACCAAAAATAGTAAGTTGTGCCGAAACTGAAAAACTGAAAGAGACAATGGTGGGGCCCCAAGTGGAATAGGTGGGTGGCCACCAATATCCACCTAGATCATTCCTCCCCCCTTAGGAATCAATGGTCTCCATTGCGTTGAGTTCCTCCATGAGATGAGGAAACTTCTGCTGAACTTGGTCCCTGGTGAACCACTTGCCTTGGTGCAGGAGTTCGCCATCTTTGACAACCTGATATAATTGGATCTTCTGTTGGCGATTTTTCTTGATTTGCATGTCCATGATACAATATATGGTGGCCTATTCCATGCAGCCTGGGTTTAAACCTATGGTTGTGATATGTTCTGCAATGTCAGAGGTGTCCAGTAGAGGTGGGAAGAAGGGACGAAGGCGGTCCACATTGAACACTGGGTGCAGACCAAGGAATGGTGGAATACTGAGCTTGAAGGCATTGTTCCCTATAGCCTTTATGATGGTGTAAGGTCCATATCAGAGTGTGTGAAGCTTGCGGAGGGGTCCAATGAGGCACTCCTTCTGCAAATGTAGCCACACTTTGTCGCCCACCTGGAATTTGTGTGGTACCCAATGTTGGTCATGTTGTTGCTTGTACTTAGCATTGGCTCTATCCAATATGTCATGAACTTGTTGGAAGATGTTTTGAATGCACTCAATGAAGTTTTTTTCTTTTTCAGCTTCAGGCTAGACATGAGCATAGTCAGCAGAGTAGCCACAAATGGCATGGCTACGTCAATGGGACATAGTGGCTAGAATCCCAAGCCCACATGAAAGGGGTTGTGGTCAGTTGAGTTGTGGAGAGCCCGATTATAACTGTGTTGTACATAGGGGAGGCTCTCTTCCCATGTGTGTGAATGCCTTGAATTGTACATGCACAGAATGTGTACAATCATCCTATTGACGACCTCTGTCTGGCCATAAGTTTGGGGATGGAAAGTTGTGGACTTTGTGAGCTTAGTGTCCAACATTAACCAGAGGCTGGACCAAAATGTGTTGAGGAACCTGATGTCGTGATCTGATATGATAGACTGTGGGATCCCAAAGTGCACCCACACTCATTCAAATAAGAGTTTAGCAGTGGCTTCTGATGTGATATTCTTCTTGCAGGCCGCCATAATGGCCATCTTCAAGAATCTGTCGACGACCATGAAAACACAGTCATTTCCATGCTTAGTAGAAGAAAGGCTTGACATGTAATTCATGGAGATGGATTTTCAAGGTCGACTAGGGGTAGGTAGCGGAGTATCGAGGCCTTGCTTCTTGATGGTCGGTTTGGCAATGGCACAAGCAGTGCAGGATCTAATGTACTTCCCGACATCCTGTCGAAGGTTCGGCAAATATAAATACTTTTGTAGTACTGCCACTATTTTCTCGACCCTGAAATTCCCAGCGACACAACTATAGTGTGCTTCCCATATCATCTTTGCATGCTCGCTTGAA
The DNA here is from genome assembly GCA_034641835.2 of Pinus albicaulis. NCBI lineage: Eukaryota > Viridiplantae > Streptophyta > Pinopsida > Pinales > Pinaceae > Pinus > Pinus albicaulis. The sequence goes on from CM076581.1 coordinate 1,154,303,279, forward strand.
GGAACACAAAGGTGTCCCAGGTGACATAACAATGTATCTTGGAGGTAAAAATTTTGAACTTGTGTACCCCCCAAGGGTGCCTTGTATGTCTGGCCGAATTCTGGATCGTTCTTGTAGAGAAATGGCCAATTAGAAGTCTCGTGCCCACAAGAGTTGATAACGGTGGTTAGTGCCACGATCAATGGTCGGCTGAGGCAGTCTGTAACATTATTGGTGCTACCCTTCTTGTACTTGATGTTCAAATGAAACTGTTGTAGATATGTGGATCACTTTTGATGGTGATCGTTCTGCAACTTCCCTTTTGTATGTATGAACTGTAGGGGTCAGTGGTATGTGTGGATGATTGTTTCCTTCCCCAAAATGTAATGCTTCCATTGTCGACAAGCCTGCACAATAAAATACATTGCTTTGTCATAAGTGGGATACTTACGAACTGTGTTGGACAATGTCTCACTGTGATATGCCACTGGATGCCCCTGTTGAGTAATAACTTCCCCAATAGCATAGTCAGAGGCATATGTCTCGATCTCAAATGGTTGTTGCAAGTCTGGTAATCTAAGTATTGGGGTAGAACAGAGGCAATGTTTCAATTCTATGAATGCATTTTGTTGAGATTCTGACCAAAATAATTTTGCTCTCACTCCTCCCTTGGTGACTTGTCTCAAGCGCCAAGTGATCTGAGAGAATCCCAACATGAACATGCAGTAGAAATTAGCAAGACATAGAAATATGTGAAGCTCTGTTAGAGTGGTTGGGGCTGGCTAATATAGAATGACTTGGATCTTGGTTGGATCCACATGCACCTCCCTTTCATCAATAATGTATCCCAAATATTGAACCTGGGTCATGCCAAAAGTGCACTTCTCCAAATTGGCACACAACTTGTGTTGTCGTAGTGTTTGGAGGACTTGTTGGATGTGGTGGAGGCGCTCTTCCCAAGTCTGGCTGAAGATCAGAATGTCATCCAAGTACACCACTAAAAATTAGTTGGTGATTGGCCTCAAGATGTTTTCCATCAACCTCATGAAGGTTGCGAGAGCATTCGTCAACCCGAAAGGTATGACCAACCATTCGAAAAGGCCCTACTTGGCTTTGAAGGCAGTCTTCCACACATTGGAGGGTTCGATGGGTACTTGGTGATACCCAGACTTCAAGTCGATCTTGTTGAAATATTTCGCCCCTTTGATTTGGTCTAGAACTTCATCAATCTGTGGGATCGGGTACCTATTCTGGACAGTGATCTTGTTCAGCACCCGATAGTCAATACAAAGACTCTAAGTCCCATCTTTCTCTGTTATAACACAATCAAGCTCCCACAGGGTGATGAACTTAGTCAGATGTGACCTTTCTGCAGCAGCTCCTAAATCTGCCTCTTAATTTCATCGTTCTCTAGAACAGAGCACCGATAGATCAGTTCGTTGGGTAGCGGCGCACCTGGAGTCAGATCAATGGGGTGCTTGACCTGACAGTGCAAAGGCACCCCTGTGGGTGAGGTGAAAATGTCCCTGTACTCCTCCAAAACCTTGTCCATTTGTTGTTGTCATGCAGAGGAGCCATGTTTGGAGGTCGTGGCTATAGTCTTCTTCTTGCCCTGGGGGCGGATCATCAAGAAAAAAAATTTCCTAGTTTCAGAAATGAGCTTATTGCATTGTTTTGCAGTAACCAAAGAGATAGTGGTAGGCGGTGGTACCTTTGGTATCCTGTACAGCTTATTTCCCAAGGTAACAATAACAGCATGAGGCCATGACTCATACACGGCATGTCGCTTCCACAAGTATGGGTGGCCTAATAATACATCAGAAACATCAAGAGGATAAATGTCACATAATACCTCATCCGTGAAGGGCTTGATGCTATAGGGAAGGTGGCATTGTTGGCTGACACGGAGATCATGTCCTTGGTGAAGCCACTCAATGGTGTATGGCTGTGGGTGCACTATGGTCAGCAAGCCCAATCGCTTCACAACATCTACTTAAATGAGGTTCTTTTGGCTCCCATTGTTGACAATGAACTGTAGCGGGGAACCCTTTACTCACATCTGGGAGTGGAAGAGACATTCCGCCTCCTCTGGATCTTCTAGTTCCTCCTTCTGGATCTTCACAGTGGCAACAGTGGTGTTGGGCTTCGCAGCAATAATATTTTTCCCTTTGTCATTCCCCTTGTCAGGTTTTGATTTAGAGTCAGAGCCTGCATCTAATTCATAAGCCCTCATCTCAGCCACGAGCGACTGCTTGGCCCGACACTCACTTGTGTTGTGAGTGGAGCTCTTATGGAACTCACACCACTTTCCCGTGTCCTTCTTTGGCTTCGTGGTGTTGTCTTTGCTTATGCCTTTGGCAGGTTGTCTTGGCTCGCCATGCCTTGGCTTTTTCCTTTGTTCTATGGTTTGGGGGAACCTTTCCCTTGCTTTTGATTCGCAGATCCAAAGTCTCGCTTCTTCTGCTTGAATTTCTGCTCAATCTTGGCAGCATATCGATATGTTGTACGAAGTGAGGAGATGTTGAGGAATTCCATTTCCTCCTGAATGTATCTGTGCAGACAACTGCGATACTTTAGCACCAAATGTTTCTCCAAATATTTGATACCCAACTTTGTGCGTAGGGTATGGAGCAGATTCGTCAGCTAATGCACATCTTGATCCCTTTTTTGCCGTAGCGTGGTCCATTGTATGTACTTCTATGTACTTGTACTTGTATGTACAGGATAGTATTGTTTTTTGATGGCATCTCGAAAATAATTCCAAGTGGGTACGACTGAGAATAGAGAGGGTTTTGTCTCATCCTTTTTCTCACAGTAGGTTTCCCACCAGTCCTTGACATGGGGGGTAGCTTTGAGGAGTGAAAAAATAATCTTCTCCCAGTCAGAAAATTCATGAACCGAGAAATATCCTTCTAATATATTCAACCATATATCTATGACATATGCATCTATTTGACCCTCAAATATGGGAATATCAAAGTTTACTTGTACCTTAAAGGGATTCGCGCCTCCAAAGTGGTTGTTGGATGCAGATGCATCGTCGGTGGGAAATCGTTGAAGGATCTGGGAAAAGTTATCCATCATCGCATTCCTTTGTTTTTTGAGGGCCTCCTCGAGCAATATTTTGATAGGATCTCCTGCTCCCTCATCTTTATTTTCATCTCCCATGGGCAGTCGTCGAGGTCTGTGAGGCTGATCTTGAAAAGGTTCAACCAGATTGATCCCTAATTCTTTATACCACGACCTTGTTGGGGACAAGCAAAGAAGGATCAAGAAAAAGCAGTCCGCTCTGATACCACTGATCCAGATTTATGCAGGAATGCAATAGAATACACATGTAACCATAAATACAAATATGCAGTAGAAATAACACATAATTTCATTAATATTAAAGAACTGAAATTTGCTTACAGACAGAATAGAAATAAACTAGCTAGGGCACTGGTAGCTTATCTCTGAGAAGAGACGTGGTGGCTACAGGCCTCTGAATTGAGTTACAATGAGGCTCGAGGGCCTATTTATTATTTAGAAACAATGGAGAACCCTAAACATCCAAAACCCTAACCCTAGGAGATGAAGCGCCAAAACTATGGGCCCCGTTTGGGTAAATTGGTGTTTCAACTTACCAAGGACGTAAATTTGGCATATGATCTCCATTTTGCATGCACCATACCTCGTTAAAAATATCTATCCAATCTCCATTTGACGTGCACCATATTTCGTTTAGGGCCTCAAAATGGCTCCGGAAGTTCAGGACCCGAAAAACTGCCAAAAATAGTAAGTTGTGTCGAAACTGAAAAACTAAAAGAGACAATGGTGGGGCCCCAAGTGGAATAGGTGGGTGGCCACCAATATCCACCTGGATCAATTAATTCCCTGTTACCATCTATAACTGAGGATGTAGCTAAGGGTGGTGTCATCACTGAAGAGCAGGTCATTCCTCGTGCCCAATATTTAGACTTCATTTATACTTAGTCTGGCACACTCTATGAGGAAATTCCTAACGCGTCAAGATCTAATTTTATTGTTCCTCCTCCATCAAAGGACTCTCATGATAGAGATGGTATGATCGGTAATTCAAGAACACATCATACTACTTCATCTGATCCTATGCCTTCTTCTGAGAAAAAAAAAACTTCTAACCCACGGGAAAGATCATCTGATCAAACATCTGGAAATAGGAAACCTCGTTATCCATGAATAATCTGTAATGAGGAAAATTTTGTTCAGGATTTTCCTCACCACGCTAAAGTCTCAAAAATGGTTAAGACTTCACATGCGTCAGTTGTGTTGACAGCTCTGTTTCCGAATCCAGACACAAATTTGGTTGCTACGGATCCAGCTTCTAGTTCCCAAGTGTTTATGCTATCTGTTACAAAGCCAACATGTAATAAATATTACGGCAGTTAGGCCACTGATCAACCTACTACCTTGAACACGAATCCATCTACGGAATCGGTACCACCACCTGCTATTCCTGAATTGACAATCAAGCCACCGAAGGGAGTCATTCATAAATTGACATATAATCCTTGATCAAGAGCTACTCAAAATTATAATATAGTTGAATATTTGGCTCAATCCCTTTTAGCTATGTCATCTCCTGAGGTATTACAAAATTTTCCCTCCCAGAAACAAGCTTTATTGTCCGCTATTGGTGGAATTGATCCGACTGATTCTAATATTGTAGTCTTTAATCATATGGGCTATGTTCCACAATTACCAACAGAATTGGCATTCTCCATCCAATTAAATTTTATGAATCACCTTGTTCATTGTAATATTATTGATGAGAGAGCATCTACATTCATTATGTCTCTAAATTGTTGTAAGTAACTTGGCTCGCCATGCCTATCTCAATCATCAACGACGTTGAAGGCTTTTGATAGACGTGCATATAAGCCTTGTGGTATTATCAATAACATGCATGTTGAACTAGGGGGAAAAACAATGAATGTTGACGTTGAGGTCGTTGACGGACCCCTTGACTACCATATTTTACTGGGAAGGCCATGGGTATATGCTATGACTACAATTGTTTCTACATATTTTAGAATGATCGCCTTTCCATATAAAGGTGTTATCACAATCATCAATTAGCTATCCTTAGTTGCCTCCACTTCATAGGTAACTGGAAGTGTTCCGTTCGTTAAAGCACCCCAACTCGCATTTCAGAATATTGGTGTAGAACTCTTATTAAAGGATTCCACTCTCATGGGAACCTTTACATTACCACCGCCTGCGACGTCGGCAGAAATTGCAAGCATAGAGACCTACTACATGATCTCTTCCACTCCATATGGCTTAAGGAAGAGTACAGGTGATTCTGAACTTGTTACATTGGATGATTTTCTTCCACCCAGCCCTGTTGAGCTGGCATAGCAGTCAATCTATCAAGCTTGGGCGTTGAATCTGAAATCATCATCTCCAGTTGATTATGAAGAAAAAAATCATACTGAACTATATCAACCATCAATCCAAACTTTATTTTTGAATTATTTTCCTATTAATGCAATCGATTTTGAGTGAAATTTGTCAAATATTGAAGAAACCATTTGTATCGATATTTCGACCAAACCTGGCATTGTAGAAAATATTCATGTCAACATATCTTGTTCTCCATCAGAACTCGAAACATATCACTCTCTCTTTCGTGAATTTTGTGATGTATTTTATTGGTCTTATGAGGAAATTCCAGGCATACATACTAGTACCGTTGAACACTCTATTAATATGTGCCCTAATGTCAATTCGGTGTGTAAATTCCTTTGTCCTATTCATCCAAAGAAGGTCGATTCCATTAAAGAAGAAGTTGAAAAACTTTTGTGTGCTAGTTTCATTTACCCTGTTCCGCTAAATGACTCGGTTTCCAACATCGTTCTTGTTATGAAAAAACAAGGAACCATCAGAGTGTGCATCGATTATCTGGATGTCAATCTTGCTTGTCCAAAATACAACTATCCTACTCCCTTTATCAACCATATTATTGACGATTGTGCTAGATGCGAAATATTTTCGTTCATGAATGGATTTTACGGCTATAATCAAATAAATATCTTCCCAGAGGATCAATATAAGACAGCATTCATCTATCCCTGGGGCACATTCTCTTATCGTAAACTACCATTTGGTTTAAAGAACTTCGGGGCCACTTTTCAGAGAGCAATGGATTATGCTTTCAACAACATCAAGCACATTGTTCAAACCTATCTAGACGATTTACCTGCACATTCACGAAATCAGATTGATCACCTGATGCATTTGAGAGCCATATTTTTACACTGCCAACACTATAAAATATGCCTCAATCCACATAAATGTGTGTTTTGTGTTGGTTCTGGTCTTTTTGCTTGGATTCTTCATCTCAAAATAAGGAATTCAAATCGACCCATTGACGGTTCAGGCCATTCTTTATTTTCCTACGCCATCAAATTTACTTCAGATACATAAACTTCAAGGAAAGGCTAACTTCCTAAGGAGGTTCATACCCAACTACGCCGAAATGGATAAAGGATTTACTCAACTCTTGAAAAATGGGATTCTTTTCCATTGGGACCAAGTTGTGCAAGCTTCTTTTGATGCTGCAAGGGTACTCCTGTCCGGGCGTCATTAATGTATCCCCCCAATTATCAGAGTAATTATTTCTTCTATATCGCCACGGCTGATACGACCATTGCTATGGTATTGGTCCAAGTAGAAAATGGGATAGAACATCTGATCTATTATTTGAGTCATAATCTCAATGATACGGAAGTTAAGTATTCGTACGTAGAAAAAATTTCCTTGGTAGTTGTTCAAGTTGTCCAAATTTTTCACCACTATATCCTGTTCTGGAAGACCATTGTCATTTCGGATCGCAACCCCATGACTTATATCTTATCACGTCAATTTCTGGGGGGAAAGTATTTAAAACAGATTGTCATTTTGCAGGAATTTGATTTGGAATTCACCAAATCCAAGTCAAAGAAGTCTTTATTTTTGGTTGAGCTTCTCTGTGACCTTCCCTATGAAGTGCTGCTACTACATTGGAACCATCTATTCCTGATGAGTCTCTGTTTCTCATCAGATCATCTGATCTTGGGTATGGGTATTTTATCATTTATCTCCATACCCATACTTTTTGGCCTGATACCTATCACTCTGACCAGCGACGTATTCAATACCAAGCCAAATATTATCTGATCGTCATTGATACACTTTATCGTCGTGGTGTCGATACAATTTTAAGAAGGTATCTCGCTCATGAGGAGGTCGTAAAGGTTTTAAATTATTTTCATGATGGGGCTTGTGGTGGACACTTGTCTGGATACACTACTGCGCAGAAGATACTCCACGCCGGTTACTTTTGGCCTACCATGTTTTGCCACTGCATCCTCGTGGTATGAAGTTGTCATGTGTGCCAGATATTTAATCGTAAAATCTGCAAACCGCCAGTGCCAATGCATCATGCTGTCTCTATGGGACCATTTTTCGAAATGGGGCATTGACTTCATGACCTGTAACCCTTGTTCTTCGAGGGAGCATGGTTATATTATTTTCGTAGTAGACTACTTTATCAAGTGGTCCAAAGCGATGCCTCCATTCAATAACACAGGAAAAACAGTTGTAATTTTTTTCTTTAATCATGTCATTGCACGGCTTGGGGTCCCATAGGCTATAGTTATAGATCATGGGAAGCATTTTCGCAACCACATGATGACTGAATTGACTACCAAGTTAGGATTGTCACATGATAATTTTACTCCTTATTATCCACAATCAAATGGACAAGTTAAGGCTATCAACAAGATTCTTAAATGTATGCTTCAACGATTGATAGGAGTTCGTAAAAGAAACTAGAATTTGATCTTGTACTCGGCCTTGTGGGTGTACCGAACCTCGGTGAGAAACGCAACTGGATTTACTCCCTTTCAATTAGTGTATGGTATATCCAATGTGAAATACCGTCGTTAAAACTCGCAATCGACTTGTTACCTGACACCTCAGATGAATAAGCACGTCTTTTTAATCTCATCCATCTTGATGAAATGTGTCGTGAAGCTCGATTGGCCAACGAAGTGCATAAGAAACGTATAAAGGCACAATACGAAAAAAATTTCCAGCCTCGCATTTTCTCAAAGGGTGACTTGGTCCTTCTTTATGATCAAGAGGTTGATGTAATAGGTACAAGGAAATTTGAGCCATTATGGCATGGCCCCTATATTGTCAAAAGAGTTTTTGTTAAGGGTGCCTACGAGCTGGTGGATTACAATGGAATTCCATTGGCATAGCCCCGAAATGGGTTGTATATGAAACGTTACTATGCTTAATCATGAGCGTAGTAATTTTTTGTATTATATTGTATATATATGATGTTGATTTTCATTCACTATATTAGTTTTTTTTTCAGAGTTTTCTTGACGTTAGTAATCCGATTTACATTTTATCACAGATGTCTGAATCTTTGGAACCATTTGTTGGATATGTTGATGATGCTAGTCGTAGTACGCATAATCTATCCTCTGCAGTGTGGGCCATTTTCGCTCCAAACAACGATTTAGTGAGTTTTCAAGGGACTTGTATCGGTAGATCGACAAACAATATCGTTGAGTATAGCGCGTTGATCTAACTTCTCTTTGAAGCCATTTCATTTGGTATTAACGGCATCATCATAAGGTTAGACTCACAAATTGTGGTATACAACTTACTAGTGTTTATACTGTTAGAAATCCAACATTGCATCATTTTTTCCTAAGAGTTTGACTTTTGGAAATACACTTTGATTTTATTCAATATATTAGTGATGCTCATGGTAACATGCTATAGATCTAGCTATCCTACACAGTAACCACATCCAGCAGTTAGGAACACCTATATTGTGGCGCTACAGTCGCATGGGTAACTCTTCGATCCAAAAATCTAGAATATTGAAGGTCAACCCCTCTATTTGTTGCCGAAGCTCAGACAGAGTCTCAACCATGTCTAAATCCTGAAGGACTGCTCTCGCGAAAACCCTCTATGTTGGCTCATTTGCTCCATGCTCTGGTTCCTCCATTGGTTGAACTCGAAAAACATCTGAATTACATTAAAATTTTATTTTAGTCTTGGGAAAAAATCAAAATAAAAAAACATTGTATAAACCTTAGGAAAATTAAAAAAAAAACATCGTCAAAACATTCTTACCTATTGCACCCCACTAAGCGCCTTCTGGTAAATCTAAGTCTGGATCTCTATGGAAATCGATGCCTACGTATGCATACTCATCGATGGGGATAACCTATTTCCTGAACCAGGCAAAGAATGTAGTCGAGAACACAATGGGCGATTGGCCTGCATGCCTATAAATTAGTTCTACCCATCTCTACATCCTGGGATCTCTAGGAATAGACACACCTAGTGTCACATGCTGAGGTTGCATTAGTTGAATCCGCTCTAAGGAAAATGAAATGAGGACCGAACCATAACTGAAGTTTTTCTTCCTTCCTCACTTTGCCTTGTTTAGTTATTATTTTATCTGAGAAAGTACAGCTTCAGATCAGTTGAAGACTATTGGCTCCATGCACTCTAATGCATACTACATATATGTTCTATTTGCTACATGTAGTGTAATGATGCCGGAAAACTTTGCAATCGTGAAAATAATGGTTCTCAAAGGAAAAAAAACGAACTTCATGGATGTTTATATTCCCATCCTCGCTTGGCTCTACACCTAGATAGAAATATTGAAAAACATAATCTCTCACTATCTCTCCTCCGAGAGCAGACCCTAAGAGGGAAATGGGAAAGCCTCTCCTTGGCAACCCTGTCAGAAAATACAAATCCTCCACTGTAATAGGAACCACTTTGTTCCTAATGTGAAATGCCGCAATAGCTGGATCCCATGCTTGAACTAGGAACTCCAAGAGTTCCATTTGTTGCCTCATCCTTGACAAGCAGAAGTACTTTAATAACTCACAATCTTTTAAGGCTCTTACTGTACCCGGATCATTTAGGGAAATCATATTTTGTTCTTCATGCTCTCTTTCTCTCCAAGTAATCGTCATACTAGTTCGATAAAATCCTGAAACATAACCATAAGACTCATTAGACTCCTTTTCATGCAAAAAATTAGGCAAATTTTGGGTACAATGCAAGAATCAATAATCTGAATTGTGCCCAACGCAGTCTATAACAAGGGACAGTGCGTTACATATGCACCTAGGATTCAATTTTGGTGCTCCACAACATATTTTTCGATGCTCAAGGGTATGCTGCCCTCTTTTTAAAAATATTTTACCCTAAGGGGCCAAAATCCCTAAAAAATTGCAATGAAATGAAATTAATTGACTAATGAAAGAAATAGAGGGTTTATGGCACCAACCTGGATCAAACGGCGATGAAAATTGTCCACAGAATTGATCGCAATCAATGCCTGAAGTTCGGGGGAAAAAACAGGTTGAGAGCTCCAAAATGCAAATGGTAACTTTAAAATGGTAAAAATGAATAGTAAAAATCTTTGTATTAGTCATTTGATTATTTGAAAATGATATTTATTGTTGTGACTATGGTTTTATTCTATTTTTATCATGAAATAGGTATTTTTAATCCATTTGATGTTGTTCTAAACTGGTTTTGCAATTGATGAGCAGATTAGTCTTGCAGATTTATTTCAAGAATGATTTGACCACAAAGCATACTTTTATCCTTATTTTTTGAGCTTTGTTAAAAATGAAAAATGACTTGAAGCTCACTTTTATCTTTTTTTTCTAGCTTCAATAGAAGCGAAAAAGGAACCCCTGGAGTCTTCTTTTAGCTCTTTTCAGACTCCGATAATGTGAAAATATTTTTGAGCACTTGTCTTTTCGATCTCGTAAAAGTAAATGAATTTATATCTACTCAACATAATTTTAACCCTTTTTCGGACTGAGACAGATTATTTAGGAAAAAGGAATGCCTTAGTCGAACATGGCTAAGAGGCTCTCTCAAATATTCTTTTGCACTTTTTCAGATCTAAGCGACAACTTTACGAAAAAGTACTTATGGATTTTTCTTTCATCCTCTTTTTAAAAATCTCTAAATATGAAAAAGGACCGGGTTATCATTTTCGTTAGGCTGGTTAAAACATAAAATAGTGACGGCCTTGTCTACCATGGCAAGAATTGATTTTAATTCATCGCTAGACTCGTTAAATTATTAAATAGAGATACAGTATTCGCTCGAAGGGTTGAATTATAGATGAAGCATATGTTATCCTCCTCAAGCTTGTTAAAAAATAAAGAGGTACTGGTTGACAAATGACCGGGGAAAATTTGGGAAAATGAATAGAACTTTTTATGGTATCAAATTGCTCTTGAACATGACACTTCGCTCCATCATTGTGACTATTTGGGTTGGGTAATCTTCTTGACGGTTCATTCATACCTATGGTTCATCACACCTTCACTTCGATTTTGGGTCAATGTTGCCAACTCATCTTAGTGTAGCTGATATGTTCAAGAGAATTCATCTAGTGAATACTCATCCTTATGCAATACTCATAAACCTTCATTCTCATGACAGTCATCCCTGAACATTGCTATATCAAGTCATACCTTGTCTCTGAAATCAGTAACTCTTGTTTCACAATAAAGTGGCTTCCTACTGACATCAAATCATCATCTAGGAAGTTTACTTAGAAACATCATCTTCCAGTACCATGAGGCTTGTTATAGCATCGAAAAAATCCTCGCTTCCGGACTTTTGACCGAAATATTTTGTTTGGCATTCGACATCAAATCATCTATTCATGCCTTTCAAAATGTATTGCAATAGCTTGAGGGCCATTGACATTAATGATGGTTCTCTCATGTTTGTTAAAAGCTCACATCTTTAGCTGGCAATCAAACGATGTCTTACCATGTTCGACTACAAATCATATATTTGCATGGCTAGACTTGTACTCGAATGATCGAGTGAACGAGATAAGAAGACCCCGGATCTATTTTTAGCCATCCGAGCTACGATTTCAGGATTGTTGCACACATCATCTGTACGGTGACCTTACATACAGATCGTCATCCGAACATGGGCCTATATCTGTACGCATGTCTGTATTGGGCAACATTCCAATGTAGACGACTTTCTACACTATGTACATGTTATTAGATAGTTTATGTGTTGAGAATGGGAATGTCTTCCCTCAGCAATTCGTGATCAAGAGGATATATCATGATGTAATGTATTGTAATATTGATGCAGGTCACCACTCCACTTCAGTTCCAACCCATCATAGTGTAAAGCATCTCATTCAAAAAATATTGTTATTATTATTTTTACTTCATGCTTTAGGGGGCAATTGTTATAGGTCAATTTTGGAATCATTCCCAATGACCTGGTTAAATTGGACATCATCCCCAAAACAAATGAATAGGGTCTATCATCCCCTATCATTTCAGTTGCTACATGCCCTAAGACAAAGAACAAGAACAAATCATCCATGACTTCCATTACAAGGTTTTCAAGATTTGAAGTACATGTTATATCACCTATGAGCTCACCAACGCAGCCTCTCAAGGGACTAACTTCTTTGCATATGCAGTTACCTCCATTCAAGGGTGCTCTGCAAAGCACTTCTCGACATTCAATAGTGCGTTGGTCAATTGGGAGCGAAATTTTCATTGTTCTGGAATCTCCACATGGCTAGTGCCTTCCAGAAGAGTCCATATGTGTCAAACTTCGAATCCATGTATCCATCTAACACCTCTGAGCTTGGGAACATGTCTTGCCTATTATTAGAAAGTCATTGAAAGTGAAACTACCTTCAACTGATCTATATATTGAGCAAAGATCTTAGTGTTGAAAAGGAAGAAGTATGGTAGAGAAATGTTGTTGAATTCTAAATTATGTTTGATTTGAGTGATATGTTGTTGGAGAGATGTTCATTTTGATGAGGTTGGGATGATGCTAGATTTGGTGACACCAAATCAATCACTGGTTGTAACCTCCCCCTCTATCCATTAATAAAGATTGCTGCTCATTTTCGCACATATGTATCTGCATAAGCTTCTATATTTCATATTATGGATTATTCGCTGATGTATATGTTTCATGTTTCATTGATTTAACGTATTAAGATAAATTTCCATCTGTATATTTCAATCTCTTTGTTGTTTAGTGTTCATATTTGCAGGAACTATTCTGGAAATCAAAGTTGTATTTGAAGCTACAGCAAGAGCGATAGATGGAGAATAAGAAGCATTTGAACCCCAAGTAAGTAACTCCATATTTCTGTGTGTCTATTTACTCTTAGGAAAAGTGTGAAAATTCTTTGATCTGTTTTTCTAAATTCATAGCACCACATTTAGGGAATGTGTTTTATCCGTAATCCATAATTTCGCATAACACCATTCATTAGGGATGTTCAATTTCAAGCCTTCCTTTCTTTTTCTTCTAACCAGCTTAAATGGGCCAAGGCCTATAATACTTTCTAAAAGGGGAGCATGGTCTAGGTTTATGGGTTAGAGGAGAACCTACTAAACCTTTACACCTTTTCATTCAACACAAAAGGTTCATGGAACAACAAGGAGTTGTGGACACATTGGGACATGCTACATAAATATGTTTTATAGTTTAAAATAGAATATTTCCAGGATATTAAGGAAGAGGCCCTGTTGGCACTGAAACAGAGGTGGAAAGCTTCTACTAACAATGTTAAAAACAGAGAGTTGTTCGGTTACAGAAAGGATGCTGCTGCTCGTTTAAATTTGTACAATAATATGATCCTATGCATGGTCCCTACCTAGATAGGATGTCGTTACAGGTGTCCCATTATCTGGTATCACCCTGAAGGATATTATTTTGATTATGATTTACCATAATTTCATGAGTCGTGCTTTTGCAATGCTTAAACAAAAGAATGGTTTTAGGTTGTATCAGGAAGAATTTTATCCTACCTACTCTCTGACACAATTACACCTCAACTATATTATTGCATGAGGACATGCAAAAAGGTAAGCAGAGGAGTATGTTGAATCATAGAAAAGGTATGGTTTTATCCTGCTATTATCTTGGTTAATCATTTAATTTTATGTTTTTATCTTCGTTTTTGGGAAGAATATAGAAGAAAAGATTGTGAAAGTTTAATAAAATCAACTGTCAACAAATTTTATGATTATAGAATAAAAACTAACTTATGCTTGCCTTTATGTGCAGAAATTAGAATTGGACAATTGTTTTTCAATCAATGGAACAATAGCGGCCAAATAAATAAAGAAGACCACTTCTTGATCACGTGGGCTAGAGAAAGAAAAGGAGAATCAAGCTAATTATATAATGGAATCTGATTATTAGTTGTGAAATACTCAAGATCTCCTGATCCTGAGGATTCGCTCTCATCTATTAGTTTCCCATTAGGTTATATAAGGCTGATAGATGAAAAAGAATAAGACGGGAAATCCCGAGCTTTAACTTTCATTTTGACTTTGTTATATTTGTATTGAAGACCAAGTATTTTCACTACAGTGATGTTGTATCTTTACTACTTTGATTAATGAGAAAAATATTGTTTTCTTCGTAATCGTGTTCTAGGTATTTTTAGCAGTAACTTATGGGGGCTTTGGGCCTAGTCAATGGGAGATTTGCTGCTTCTTTTGTGCCATAATTATTTCCTTTGTTTCTGCAATTATTAATTACTGTATCTTGCATAATTGAGTTATTTTGAGTGATGTCTGATTTTAGAATTAATTTTCATAATTTACCTTTACCTTTTGGGATAAATCTTAGATGTTGTTACTTTTATATTTGCATATTTTTATTCAATGAGTTGTTCAGATTAGTCAAAGCATTACATTTAATTGTTGTTCTTTCTGAGTGATGCCATTATAGATATTGAGTGATTAATAACTGTCATTCTCAATTAAAGGCTTGAATATTTGATTGTTGTTCATTTATTGTAGTTGTTTTCTTTTGGAATTATTTTAGATTGAAGTTTGAGACTTATAGATTGGTTATTGCAACGATTTAGAATCATTTTATTCTGAAATAGCCTCTGATCTCACTTTCATAGACAGTGCCAACACTCTTGAAGTAAACAGACGTATCCTTGGTTGATAATTAATGTAGGTATTAAGATTTATTTTCATATTCATATTAGTGCACCAACAACTACCAGGCCGATGAAGATATTTTTGGAATAACACGGGGGGAAAGTGAAAGTTTGGAGGACTATGTTGAGTGATTTTGACACAACCTTCAAAAATCAAAACATAAACATAATTTGGAAAAAGAGACCTTGAAAACACTCCTACTCAAAGGAATTAAAGATGATTTTGTATAGCCTTTAAATATGATAGGAGCAGAGGATGTTTTTCACTTACCATACGATGATGTTTGTGAATTATGCATTAATTATTCAAGAGGAATCTCCAAGATCGGTAAGAATTCTCGAAAAAATTCTTCTCAATTTTTGGAATCTGCTACAAAAATAGGAGTTACAAAAGACTCTAATTTTACAATTGGATGATTAGTAGGAAGAACAAAATAAGTGCAAGGAGGATCACTCAATAAACTTACCATCACTTCTAGGGTTTCAACAAGTATTTAAGGAATCAAGTAAGGAAATAAATCGACAACCAGGTATAACTCAAAACTCACCGTCATTTAATACTTGGAATATTATTTATTATCCTCAACAGGTTCCTAAGCCGATCTATAACCCTACCATTTTATGGAATAATTATAATCCTCCTCTAATTCAATACCCCATCTTATGGCCACATTAGACCTCTTCCTCGAGTCATATATTCCCACAACCTCAAGGATGGTTTGGAGCCTCCTCTCTAGGGAAATTCCCCATGAAAACTACATTACCTATGCCACAAAAACTGTTATTCGTGTCCAATGCACCACCATCTTATCCTTCTCTCTAGCCCCAATCATTTGTGCAACCAAATCTTAATTTTGATTATCAAGCTGCACATCAATTTAAAACACCTATGTTTTCTACTCACTCCCCTACTGAATGTAATGTCATATCTTTTAGAGAAGGGAGAGGAATGAATTCAAAAACTTCCCCTATTACCACACAACATTTACCTTGGGAAGAAAATTTAATTCATAAACCATTAGAGGAGAAAAATATAATTGGAACTTGTTCGAAAACCGATGTTGAAGCTCACCAAGAAGAAAATCCTATAATTTCCCTTAACCATCCTTGTCAATCTGAAGAGAGAAAACATCAAGTGGTGGAAGACTTGTACAAGTTTGAGAACCTTGAATATGTGGGTCCTATTGAAGCCTGGTTCCAAGAAATTCTTAGCACATCCCATTCCCTCATTAACTGGAAACTCTTGGTACCATATCAAGTAAATAAGTTGGTTTCTTATACTCTAGTATGCATTGAATTTTTCATTTTAAATCTGAGTGTGACTATATTTAGCCTTTTCTTATGCACCTAGTTACATCGGAAGTACTCCTACACTTGAAGGAGATCTTCCTTTATTTAAATTAGTGTAGGGTACTATGAAATCAATGAATTAAAATTTCATTTGAAATAAAAATTTTATAGCAACACTCCTGAAATTTTAACTCTCTAAATCGAAACTTTTGAAGTTTCTATTATTATGCACTTGCGTGGTAAGACTTGTTAGAAGAAATTCACTCTTAATGCCTCATATTTTATAAAGTGACTTTTATTATTGACTAATAACTATCATCCATAAAAAAATTAAGTTCCTCTTTGAAGATATTGATGAGAATCCTCCTATGGTGGACCACGCCTACAAAACTATAATAAATTTTCACAAGAACCCTGGCATGATAAATTAGAGAAATTTGTATTCATTATCTAAGATTTTTTATTTAAAATGAGTATTTAGGGTAGAAGGAACAACCAATAATTAAAAACTTTTCACGCCATCTCGTGCTCTTAAGGAGCATAATCACCTCCCCAACTATTAAGTAACCTATTTAAGGTTGATTCTAATCAGATTTTTTATAAAAACGATTAATTAATGGATAGGAGGACTCATTACAAGCCGACCTACAATGGTCATGAGTCCTAACAAGATGGACATTACCGCTACTAGTTACCAATTCAGGGTAGTGGATTTCAGTTGAAAATCTAGAAGACAAGAGGTCTCATCACGAGTCGACTTGTCCTTTCTTGTTAGTTCTTGTGAATGGAACTGTTGTTAGCTAGTTACCAAGTCGAGACACTAACCTTCAATTAATTACAAAACAAACGTAAGTTATGTTTGAAATACTCTGAATCTATATCTAATGGTTGGGACATAGGAATTTCGGGTTAAAAACACATCTTTGTCAAGGTTATTAACGCGTGCCGGCAACAGGGTCATGTTTGTAGTATTAAATTTAACTTTACACTATGAGTTACTTGGTTGTTTTTTTCTCTTTTGAATTCATTATCATATATCTTTGAGAATGGATTTAAGATCCTTCTGGTGTTTTTCCTTGGAGTTCTATATTTTTGGAATAATTTTTTTTTATGGATGTGTGTGAGAGCCTAACCTAGGGTCCTACAACTAGAACTATATTCATTTACCTTAATCACGATAATAAGGAAAATATCATATCTATAGGTCAACATTTATTTGATTATAACATACAATTATGTATCTATATCTTAACATTTATTGACAATAAATGCGAGTAAATTTTATCTGTAACAAGTAAAGTAAGAAATTTCATTTTCAATAATTTATATGAATAATCAATAATCGAAGAATACATGTATGCCCTTTGATTTATCTTGAGATGCTCCTGTTGCGTTAACCATCTGGATTTACCTCCCAGCCAACTAAGATTCATTTCCTAGCCCATGGAACCTCCATAGGCTCCTTATCCCTCCAGACCCAAGTCCAACCAGTTGTAGTGTGTCCAAGTTGGAATCAACACCCTCCAATACCAAACAAATACCAAAGATCCTTTCCAATGCCAAACAAGACCAAGGATCTCCTCCCCTCTCCTCTCATCCTCCTTCCTTTTTATATCTCTTCCTCTCATCCACCTCAGCTACTTACCATTAATTTCATGACTACCCCCTCATCCTTGTAATTTATTAACCTTGAATTTATTACCATATCTTATCAAAATTATATATGAATATAGATATTTTATTCAAAAATAAATGGGAGGAGACCAAAATGTAGATATGAGAAGACATGTTGGGTGTAAAAAATCTAGATGTTTGATTTAGAAATAAATGAGAGAAGGCTATACCTTCTCTACAAGTTGAATTGAGAAGACATATTGGTTGTACAAAATATACATATTGATTTATAAATAAATGACAGAAGGCTACACCTTATCTAAGATTTGATTTGAGAAGACATATTAGAAATTAAATAAATAATAAAAGTCATACATGTAAAAATAAAATAAAATTACAAATTCACAAGTGTATATATTACTTAAAAATTATGAGTCATCATTCACATACTAATTAAACACTAATCAAAATTTTCCTTATGGGGTCAAGTGGGGCATTACATATTCCCCTCCTTCAAAAAATTTCATCCCGAAGTTAGAGTGAAAATGACACCAGGATTTTGAAAATAAGGCATAACAAAATAGAGATAGAAATAGTAGTCAAATTAAGTCAAGCAATGATACCACCTCCCACCACGAGTCTCTAATCTAACTTATAGCCTCCTATCCTTCCTACTTCTGCTCCCAACCTATCCGTCTTCTGCTGCAATATACTATGGCATCAGCTATACCGATCTAACTACTGATAAAACCAATATGGTGGAAGCGTCGACTATATCGACCTAACTTCCCCAGTAGGAAATTGGAAATCGTCATCACACGTCTAGGGGAGTGTGTCCATCACTGCCCTCGTACGATTTCAGGCTTGGAGGTTACAGTATGCGAAATGCCTCCACCCCTCCTCATAATTAGGGTCAACACCCTAACATGGACCACACTACAACACTGGTTGGATACTTGTCATCGAATAATCTAGTCAGGTAGTCTCGTCACCTGTATCATTTACACTTTACCCATGTCATAATAGTGCATATCAATTAGATACAAAATGTAAAAGAACAATGTAAATCATACCATTCCTCGTCGGATATGTCAACATTTCCCATCGAAAGTGTAGATCTTAGTTATCATATATTTTTTTCCAATATGCAGGTTAGTTCTCATTCATGTGTATACATAACAACCAAAAAAATATATAGATAAGTGATCTTAATCCTCATGTTATGAAGTCCAACATCCATGTCTCAATTTTGCACTTTGTAAAAACATACTGGAAATAAATCTTACATTAGATAAATCACAAGTTTTATAAGTCATTCATTATATAAATCATATCCCCTTAAGTCATACGTCAAACAACAATAACTCTAAGAAGTCATACACTAGATAAATCATAACCAAGTAAGTTGTACATCAAGTAAATTGTACATCAAATAAGTCATACATCAAATATTTTAATCAACAATACCTAATATATCTATTGATTTATATAAGTAGTTTCATTTGTTCAACTAAAATGAAACAATATTACATAGTATTCATAAAATAACATGGAACTACAAATAGATTCTTAGCATAGGTAATTATCTAAATCAAAATGGGCATCACAAATGCTTGAAAAGTGAGGGGTAGTCACGACGTATAGTCTTTGCATCCTCCCAGGTAGTAGATCCTAGGCTATACTTGTCCCACTAGACCTTAACCTGGTCCACCATGTGACATCTGAGATGTCAAACCCTATGGTCCAATATGTGTAATGGTTCGACCATTATGATTCCCACGTCTAAGACCTGCAATTCCCTCCAATATAGTTTTTAAGATTCATCATAAACATAATGTCGTAAAATAGATACATGAAAAACATCATGAGTTTTATGCAAATGGGGTGGCAGCACAAGACGATAGGAAACTGGTCCAATCTTCTCCTTGATTCTAAAAGGTCCTATAAACCGAGGTGACAACTTTTTCCCTTTCCCAAACCGTATGGTGCTTTTTTTGGGTCGAATACAAATACAAAATTGGTCTCCTACCTGATAACTATGATCAATCCTATGTAATATTAAAAAAATGGAAAAGAAAGGAATATAGAACATATGAAGCATTCCAAATAAAGAAAAACAAGAATATAGCACTAAAATCTGGAAAATGTCAGAAATATGTTGCAACTAAAATTTACATCAAGACATTATAACTATGAGCAGAAATAGCTGAGTCATATCATTATAAACAACAGAAAATATGAATGTACATAGGGCTCCAAAAGGAATGCACTCAAGCCACAATATGGTTGAAATACATTAAAGAAACCAAGCACTGGAAATGTTCTGATGCTATTGTTGTTGCTGCTGGAAACTGCTGCTACTGAGGAGAAGAACCATGTGCAGAAGTCTATTAGAATGCTCAGAATAATCTGAGATTTTAACCACGAATTCTACTCAAAAAATCCAGAAAACCCCATAAATGGTTTGGCCATATTTTAACTTTGTTTTTTCGGCCCTTTTTGGGTTGCCCACTGCAACAGCTCACTAAAATAACAAAGTTTTTGTGGTGGATTTGGTGCACGGATGTACGAAATCACACCAGTTTAAGGGGTGTGGTTTATCCCTTCAAACTATTAGTAACAGGAAGAAAGTGGTGGAGTTCATAAGCATACAATCTAGAGGAAAAAGCATGCAAATGTATACTCAAATTAAACTAAAACTAAAACATAAATAAACAGAAGCTATTGAAGAGAGTCAAACAATAATAATGAAAATGGTGGCTCTAGGCCCCTTCTTATTAAGCATTTGATACGAAGAATAAATTTTACCCACTTTCCAAGGGGCCCATAGACAATGGTTCTAGGTCCCGATGCAAGGATGTTGTTCTCCAAGCTCGCCTTGGTGCATTCTCCCTCTCTCTCTGCTATGTTGGACTAAGATTTTTGGATGGCCAACAATCGAGTCCCCTCAATCTCGAGCTCTAGGTCACACATTGTTGGTATTTCTTGGGAAATTCTGGCCAGCATAAAAATGTGATCACCCATTCTTCATCTCATGGTCGCTTTGTATAGGGGATTTCAAATCCTCCTTCCCTCCCTTGGTACATGGTGTATGGTGACCCAAAGGAGAGGTATGATTCCATTTTGTGCTCCAAATATTCCATTTTGTGCTCACATAGTGTCTAAAGAGGTGTTGTTGGATGTCCTTAGGCGGCTTCATGCAAGGAGTAACTTGTCCTTTGCTTTGTGTGGTCCTGGATAGTGACATTTTGCCACGTTCAGGAATGCACGCTTATCAAGCAAAAAGGCATGCAGAAGGCGCTCTTCTCGAAGGATAATGTGCACAAATAGTGTTTTATGACTAGTTCAAATTATATTTTCTCAAAACCTCAGAGATTTTAAATACTTTGTAAATTCTATAATGTCTTCCTACCCTGCAAATCCTTTGGCTTGACATTAATTAATGTCATCTTCTGCTGTATGATTTTCCAGTTTTAACAGTTTCCCCCTAATTTGTGAGGTCTAGGAAGGACTGTATAGCCGAAATACATTATAGTTTATTTTATGTATCGTGCGTAGAGAGAGAAGGAGACCTGCGTGAAGATTTGGAGTTGAAAACACCCTGCACTAGTTCCAAGAATGACCACGCCTAAGGGATCCCTGCAAGAAAATACAATTTACAATATATGTACAAAGTTTCAACAAGGCAGGCATGTCCCATGCTCGTGATGCTATGTCTAGTTAAACAAAATTGACAGATACATGTTTTTTTATGTGTCCTACTATGGTAGTGATGTTGGCGGTTGTTTACGACAACTGCCGACGCCCTCAGGGGAATTTTTTCTTTGACGATAGGTGGAATGTGGTAACCATATGTGTAAAATTGGTATGGAATATAGTTTCACAATGTATGCATAGGTACTGGCTGGGACCTTCTCATGTAAGCATTGTTGACAAGGATGCTTATGGAGGCACGAGTCTTCGACGGATCTGATCAAAGTGCAATGGTTGTAAGGTATGATACCATCTTGACATGAAAGCTTTTGTCGTAGTCGAATGTCAGGAGGATCGATGACATTTGTGGAAAATGATGTCTCCCACATTGTCACCCAAGGATGTCCCTTTGCATGGCAAGGGGTGATCCAAGGTACCACTTCCTTTTTGGAATGAAGGTGTTGAAGTCAACAAAAAGGAAGCCTCAACCGAACGATGGGTCGCCAACCTGAGGGGTTGAGGACTTGGATGCGATGGGTTTAACATAGGCATGTTGGGGAGTGGCGACTAAAAACTGATGATGGGGATTCAGTGCCCCGAGGTCGGAGTATACTTAAGCAACTTGGAGGCAATCATAGTTATTTCTGAAGGGGAAACTCCCTGGGGTTGGTAGGACTTCTAGGGCAGGTGTAAACCAGCTATGAATGGCATGATGGTGCATGCGTGGGGGTGAAATACTCCGACCAAGGAGGATTAGAAACTATTTCCATGGGAGAAAAGATGAAATGAGAGGGTTAGGGGGCGAATTGAACCATTTATGGTCTTTGTACACTTACCAAAAGAATAAAATAATGGGGTTTGGTTTGTACAAAACACAGGGATGGGTACCCCAAAACATGAAAGTGTTCGCTCAATTATGGTGTGAGGAAGGTGTTTTTCTGGGGGTGGGGGTCCCATTGGTTGGTATCATGTGCGGGGTTGATGAAGTGGATGAAAAAGTGTCACAGATGGGATTATGTTGGTGGAGGTATCGTGGGCCAAATGTGATGCGAGGTGGTGCACGTTTTATCTTCTTGTAAAACCTGGTCGTCTGAGAAGGGGGTTTCAATTTGCATGGTAAACTTGACCTTATGCATGATAAATGGATGGGCATGAGGTGCTTCCCAGACTAAAGTGGTATGGCCATGGCGTCACTGCTGCTGTGATATATGGTCTACTTTGGGTGACGAGCGCCATGGACAGGAGGCTCTACCAACCAACGTGGATGTTTATCATGTGCAAGGTAAGGTGATGATAAACATGGTCGGATATGAAGACCCTATGGTTTATTTCTGATGGAGAAATGATGTTAGAATATGCAAAGTTTTCTGGGACTCTATCATGCTAGGGGTAGAATGATACCTGCTCTGGAACTTTCAGTAGATGGTGCTGTGAATGGTTTGCGAGTTTTTCCTGCAAAAACAACTACCTCAAGTGAAAGCATCTTCTTTTCATCAAATATTATTGAAAGGCATGAGCTTTAAAAAGGAATATGAGAGAGGGCATACATGTCAACACTAAAAATTTATTTTTCTGGAAAGAAAATTTGTGGCATTGCTTCCGTTCATCATGGAGTATTGAAGATGGTGCAACTTACGGTTCACGGAATGGAACTTCTGATCTCTCGTTATGGCCCTATAAAGTTTTTGAAAAGGACGATAAATAGGTGAATATGGCCCTTATTTGATTCATTCGTACTTACTGAGTTTTGAGAGTTCAGAGGCATTTGCGGAGCATTTCTTGCCGTTGCGGTCAGCCCGTGTACTAGGGATTAGCGATACTATGCCAAGGTAACTTCCATGATGTCTTGTATTTTAATTTTTACAGTTTGATGGTGCCGAGGTCCATACATACTGGGTTTGTACGGATTCTGGGTGACTTTTTCCCTAGATTGTGTGGGCGATCTGGGAAAAAGCGTGCCTTCCTTGCGTGCAATTTTGAGGGACAGGCATGTGAGGGTGCTCTTCTCCCCAATTTTAGCATGTCTTAGGTGCGCCTGTGCAAAATATAGGCTTGCAAAGGCTGAGGTGACAAAATTTTATGGTTTTTTGCCCCTTTTTTGTGTTTTTCCTCTGTACTATTGGGTGTATGTTTTGGTGACAAGTTATTGTGGAGGGAACAGGACTGGCCTGAGATCTGAACTACTTTAGCTGCTAATGTTGGGGCATGCCATCAGTTGGAATTATGGGGCCTTCTGAAGTTTGCTGAGAATGATTTTCTTCGGTCTCATGACCGACTACTACAATACATTATCCAACACTGTCGTAGGAGGCGCAATATGTTCGTGTTGCGAGGTACGAACCTGATCATCTGACCTGAGACGGATATATATTTTGTGACCGAGTTACTACCTCAGGGGGAGGCCCTGAGATATCCACTCTCTGTTGAGCGATTGGACCTTGAGAGGTTTAGCAGATGCCACTGTCGTGGAGCGCCTCTTACGGAGGGTTGCATCAACATTGCGTCAGTTACAGATGTGGCAAAGCGATGTGCTCTGGCAATGATCGTATGACTAGTGAGGTCGGTTGCTTCGCATTGGGCATCTAGCCCACAGGTTGGATTTTTGCGCCGTTTGAGGTCCGAGCATTTTTTCGACTTAGCCCGCTTTTGTTTTGATGGGATGGTGTTGTAGTTGAGCAAGGTCCAACGTGGATCTAATTCATTTGCGTACGCCAGCATCTTGTGCATCATCATGTACGAGAGGGTGGTGCTACTGAGGCCGATGGTGGCGGTGCCTATTGGGGGGCCACGGGAGCCATGTATGAAGAGGTGGGCTCCGGTGATGTCGCGAGGTGGTGGTGGTATGGTGGGGCATTATTGGAATGCCACGACAGAGGCCTGGTTCGAGGCCAACCCACAGATGTTCTTGCCATACGCATATGCGGGAATGGACTTCTAGGGTGACCCAAACATAGGTCTCCCTTTTGGTTATGTTTGGGGACCCGCAAGTATGTGTTATATATTTTCTGCATTTTTTTGAGTATGTATGTACTTATGTGTTTCGCTAGTGACACTGACATTATTTTGGTTACTTCGTGCAGATGTTGGCGAAGTAGGTCGCCCCGTGGCTCGACTAGTGGGTCACGATCCTCCGTGAAGACCTCGGGGTGGTCAGGGAGGAGGTGATGCAGGTGGACCAGGTGGTGGTGCTGGTGGATCTAGTGGTGGTGTTGGCCCTTCTAGGGAGGGCAGGAGCTCGGCTGCTGGAGAGGTTGCAGCCAAGCAAGCTCGTGCTGATGCAGCAGAGGCGCGCATTGCAGAACTAATAGCTCAGGTGATTACTCTTGAGGACTTCCAGGGTCGAGTGGACTGCTTGACCCAGGGGATGCCTGCTCAAGGTTTCATGGATAACTCCGAAGAGATATGGTTAGAGACAGTGATGACCTGCGAGAGGGATTATCGGCCCACTCTACGTCGGGTGTTGATCGCAGTTGTGAAGGCAGCTCCGGTGGTGGTATCGGGAGAAGTGGTGGGTCCAAGTGCCCCTCTTGAGGGGGCACCTCCCTAGAGTAGTTTTGTACACAGGGAAATCACTCATTATGAGGATGCTTCCCTTATTTTTGATGACTTTTGTATCTTTCAGCTGGAAATTGGGCCAGTGACACTATTTTTTGTACTCAGATATACATATTTTGATATATATATATATATGAGAGATATTTTTTGCGGCTCTACATGATGTATCACTTGTTTCAGTTTATGTGTTTTTGTTATGTTGATGGATATCTATATTTTTGGTTTTATGTATGATGGTTTATTCGAGATGCATTCCAGTTTAGGATATTTTTATCTATGTGATCAGCTATTTGGTTTTGACTCCTTGGTACATGTGAAAATGTGATATAGTCAAATTGTCTGCTTAATCTTTTGGCACGCAAATATTTTCTAAACAGATGTGTATCTCTTGTCTCAAATGCTTGGTTTAGTTGTGATACTACTAACTGGGAATCGAGGTAGATATGTATATGGTTAATGCCCCGATGGAGGGCATCGCACATAAGTCCGATGATGGCGTCATATTCTGCCTGATTGTTTGTTGTTGAACTGATACACACACCGTTTGAACACAGTGGTGACCGATCAGGGTGATATATGACCAATGCAACTGCGGCTAAATTTTGAGACCATCTTGATGCTCCATTAGCAAGTCCAAAATAGGGTTCATTTTGGTGATCCATGGTGATACTTTGAGCACTTTTAAATAATCCTTTGGGTCAAAAATTTTGAGTGGTTGGGTTTTTGTGTACTCTCACTCTGGGGGAAGGGCTATCAGGGCCCTTATGGGTAGAATTTGTTGAGGTAAAGGCCATTGACGGGGTTAGTGATACAAGTCTCATCCGGTTTTGTCAAGATGTATGCCCCCTGTCGGAGGCAGTGTTTAATGATGTAGGGTCCTTTCCCCAAGGTTTCAAACTTTCCTAGCCCTAAGGCCTCTTTTTCAACATCGTAGCGGAGGACTAATTCTCCCTCGGTGAATGAGCGAGGGGTGATGTGGCGGTCAAATGATGCTTTTACCCTTTTCTTGTGGGCCTCGTTTTGTTACAGTGACTGTCGTCGATTTTCTTCGACAAGCTCTAGTTTTACTAGGCGCTGCTCTAAAGGTTGGGTGTCATTAAGGAGTTCGATGGAGGCATGTGGGATTTTGCAGAAATCTATGCAAAAGCACAAGGTACTATTGATTATATCATTCACCCCTTAAGTCCTAAGAAATATTATAAAGGCAGATTGCTCGATGGTGTTAAAAGGCTAATTTTTCAAAGGCTGTGACAGAGAAATAAAATCAAAATGAGCCATATATATATAAAGGGGGAAAGTGCGCTTTATAATAAAGGGAATGGACATCGAAGGTCTTAACTGAAATAACAAAAGTCTAAAATGCGCAAAGAAAATGATATAAGGCGAGACCCGCTCGTGTTCGGCACACACACACATAACAAAGGAACACAAGAACCATTCCAGGGGGGTCACGGATGGTAGGGGAAGGTGGATGCTTCCCCCCCCTGGGACCTCTAATGACGTGACAAGACAGATGCTAGGAGTCAAGCGCTCTATGGGGAAAACGGCTGTGGGTTTGAAGCTGTTATAAAGATCATCTCGTGTTCTTCGTGGGACTGATCCTAAGGTGTAGTTGTCACCACGATCCAATGGTAAGGTAAGTCCTAGGACACACGGTACAAATTAAGACCAGTACCGGCATTTAACCAGACGCACGATATCTACCTAAATAAATTCTAATACCCAATCCCCTATGCTGCGTGTCTCAATGTCAGCGTCCTTATGACGTCAGCCCTCCTAGCCACACCGTGTCATCGCTTCCCAAGCTATTTTCGGCTTGTATAACCGTGTTCCGTGAGTTACTGCGGTAAAATACTCTCTTTTTATGGCTACTGTATAAACGAAAGTGAGTGCCCAGTAGCAGGTCTTACTAGTCATTTTCAATCTCCCTATGTCATTTTCTCGAGCATTATTCCTACTTTGCAGGTATTCCATCCCTTTTATACTATCTAGTTTCCTTTCGCTTTTAAATTTTTATAATGGTCATGGGTAAAGTCGCAGTCAAGAAATCAGAGCCTAAAACTCTCCAAGCTCGTGAATCCAGGGCTGCCCCTGGACCCGAACCTTTCACATATTTTCAAGCTGATATCCAAGACCCGCAATACCCATTTTTCATTAGTAGCGTCAAGCCTGAGCTTTTCAGGAAGCATGTGGAAAATAGAGATAGGTTTCGAGTCGTTTTGTTTGGACTTTATCATCAAATTACTCCCCCTTTCTACCCTGTGGTTGAATTCATTTTTTGGCTCCGGGATGCTTACGATGAAAGCCGAGGCATATTCCTATCTTCTCAGGGGAACAATATATTCAACATATCCCCCGAAATCATTAGAAAAGCTCTTTGTTATCGTACCAGTTTGAACTACGTCAGTTTTAATGAAATGACATTGTCTCATCAGTTTTCTAAACTTCCATGGAGGCAACAAAGAGATTTCATCGTTGCCATTACTGACTCTCATTTCACAAATCTCCCCTCTGCAGATTCATTACCCCTGATTTTATTCAAGGATGACCTTCAGCCTACCCTTGCTCTTATTGCAGGTCTCCTAGGTGTGGAAGGGTTTGTGCGAGTCTCAAAAGAATGCATAGATTTTTATGGTTAATGTCGCAATCCGGTGTCGTCTTAGATATTCCTGGTTTTTTGGCCTCCGCCATCCAAACTCATTTCTAGGAGCTCCTAGATACAAGCCGTTTTTGTTTTTGTTCCATGGACTTTTATCTTTTCCTTTTCTAGCAGGCCGATAAGTTTGAGGGTTTGGGTTTAGAAAATGTCTATAGGATAAACTCTCATCCAAGACCAGTTTTTGACTGGAGTCCCGCAACACATCAGTTGGAAAATGGGGCGGGTTACTCAAGTTTCCTGAATGATTTCATGCCCATAACTCATACTATTATCCATGATTCTCCTCCGCCTAGGATGTTTCCTCAGCAGAAGAAATTGTTGCAGTACAGTGAAGCTGAAAACACTGGAGACTGGTATCTTTTTTATCACTATACTGAAATCAGGGTTTATGGAGCCGAATTTTCTCCCTACCAATTGCCAGTTTTTCCCGCCCATCGAATTTATGCTTTGGACTACCTTCGACAGACCTTAAAGGCTGACCAACTCCACTTCCTCCCTACAAAAAAGGGGTTTATTCTCAAGCTTCCTACAACCATTGGCCCTTTCATTGTTAACTCGAGGCACGCCCTTCTCGTGGTGGAAAATATGCTTCAAGGCATGGATTTGAGGCAAGGGAAATCTTGGCCCTATGATCTGACAGGAATCATTTCTAACAAAAGGAAGAATATTAAATCAACCCCTTATAATCATGAAACAAGGCCCTTCATCGAATGGCGAGCTAATCTTGAAACCTAGCCTTTGCTTTCAGAGATGGATATTGATTCATCTGCGACAGGGGAAAAGGCAGACACTGCTTCAACGAGAGAATCAGATCATAAATAGGTATAGGAGGTCGGCGTGTCAGGAGAAGGTTCCCCCCCTTCTAAAGGCAAAGAACCAAGACCAGTGAAGCAGAAGGCATGGGAGATGAACAGCTGCTGCAAAGCGAGACACTTTATGGTCAACCAGATAGGGGCAAATCAGATTTTGTAGTGATATGAGATAGCACGGCTTCTTCTTACTTCTCAGAAGTCTCGCAAGAAATCTCAGCTAGCAACTCTAGAGGAGAGAGCGAAAGCAGGATAAGGAACAGAACAATCAGGGAAAAACACTTGTCTGAATTAGAAGGATATGTCTATAAGTACCAGACCAGGTTTTCATCTGAAATTGACTTGGACACAGAACAACTAATACTGGCTATGACTGAAGCAATCTTAAACCCAGAGGTTGGTACCACCAGTTATAGAGCCTTGGAAATAGCAATAAATATGTCGCAAGTCCCACCAATCGACAAGTGTAATTTGTTCCAGTGTTTCAGTGATATGTTAAAGGATGAGGTAGTAAAGCTCTCCCTCACGTTGAGAAAGTTACAAACCAAGCATAACCAAGTGCTTGAAAATCTCATAAGGGAGAAGATCAACTCTCATGCCCTCTCAAATGATCTACACAATCTCCAAGAAGTAGTAAAAGGGAAAGAAAAGGGTAAATTAGACCCCCAAGGCCATCTCATTGCCGAATTGCGAAAGAAGGTTGCGGCCCTGAAGCACAAAGTGAACATACCTAGCACTCACCACGTACAAACCACCTAACTAGTCCAAGAAGAGAAAGATAAGGCAAGCCTAGCAGACTCCCTCGCAAAGGAAAGGGAAGAGAAATCTAAAATTTCAGAGGAGATGGTTGCTCTACAGGGAAGAATGGATGAACTACAGATAAGTTGGGATACCCACGTGTGCGCTCCACTAGCTCCGGAAGGGACTAGATCACTATCACAATAGTTGACCACGACACTGGCCGGACTTCAAGCGGAAAAAAATCAAGTCTCAACAGCACGTTGGAGGATCAGCTAGCTCGAGGCCCTCCTCGCAGAGAATTCCAAAAAGGTTGTTGCTATCCAAAAAGAGATAGAGGAGGGAAAACAAGAGAGGGCATAGCAAGAGAAAATTATTCGAGAGCTCACCAACCGAATAAAGGGAAATATCACCCTCTTGGATGCTAGGTGTTTGATTTGGACTGAAATTATCATGGAAATGAAGAAGCGCTGGGCATTCTTGAATATCATTGAGGAAAAGAAGGCCGCTGTATGCCTTTTCAGAAGAACACTTCATGGAGGTATTGAAGCCTAAAATAGGGTCCAAAATGCAAAGAGGTATATTTCTCTTTTAAAATAGCTAAGTCCATAAGAGGTGGTCAAGCGAGGTATCGGGAGCAGATTCAAGAAGGTTGCAGAATGTCAGAAGGTGATAGATAAAGAGTCTGCACGCAGCATGGCTTTGGGAATTTTTGAAAAGGTGGCGGCCAGTCTGGAGAAGTTCAAGGCATATTGGATAGAGATAACACTTACAAGACTCCCATCATGCTGGGATCCTTCCAATGCAGTCCTACAGCCACCACCAGTGTATGAGGGCCGATTAAAGGAAGTAATGAATCAGACTAATATACCTTCAGAAAAGTCTGCTCGACTTAAATTCGAAACTATAGTTTCAGTCCTCGACAAAGATTTCTCGCTTCTTCATCAAGTGAAATGCAAGATTCCTACTCAGGAAAGTTATGACGATCTTACTGAAGTTTACATCAAGGCAGAAGTTTTCACCGAAATGCCTGAGCCTGTAGCCGACACCTAACAGAGGTGTACAAGTTATGCTTGTTTGTTAGCCATCTCTTCCGCAACCATTGCACCGCCTGCTTCAGCCACTGCCTCAACTCTTTCCAACCATTGAAGATGTCAACTCATGATTTGGCTCGCGAGGCCTCCTGTTTTTATTTTTATCTTTACTTTCAATATCCGATTGAAATTCATATATCACTCTTGAAAATTTTACTTTATGTTAGATAGTTATGATATTTTCTTTAGAAATGGCCATGAGCCTAGATTGTAACTGATGGGAAGAATTTTATTCTCATCATGAATTTTGTTATTTTGATCAGGACTTAAAACTGCCTACTAGCATGCGGAAAATATATTTTCCCAAAATATCTTTCTGCATATGATCATTGAAAAACTCTATAAAAGCAGTAAGCAGGGACTGATATAGGGTTCCAAACTTTCAAAAGAACTGACTAGAAAATAACTGTGTGTATTTTTGTATGAAATTTGATATTAATGTTGAATATCCCATTGGGATTCAGTGATAAGGATTTTTATCGATATTGGGTATTCTGATCGGAGTGCTTCACAGTTTGTAGCTCTTCCTTATGTGTTATAATACAAATGCTCATTTCATTCATTTCCATACTCCTCATATCTGTATTCTGGAATGCGTGTACTCATATGTTTAAATGTGAACTTATCATCGTTGATACTCATATTTACTCATGTCTAGTACTTTAAATATGGCCCAGGCAGGATATTTTGTTTCATTCTTTACTTCTACCAACGTTCTTCTGATATTAGCAGCAATGGAGCTCTGTCTTTAAAATCGTTCTCATATATGGATTCTTATTATTGCATAGGCCCAGTATATGTGAATACTTGTTTCTAGATCGATTTTCCTTGACATTTGATGTCCATTACACTTTCTAACATAGACATCACTCTCCTTTTATTGATCTCTGTGAATTGCTTTAGAATTCAACCCCCTTTTCAGCATTCTGTCTTAAAATTGTCTGATACATTCACATATCAAATTTTACACTCAGTCACTACAGTATTACTCTTACTGTGTCTAAGTTTGAGACTCTTGGTTCTGCTTACACCAAATCTTTTTACTTGAGATATTATAGCATGAGAGCTCCTTCTTGACAACCCTTATAAGTTTAACTATATGCTCCTTGTTGATTAAGATGTCCTAGGCACTGGTCTTTGTACAACTCGAGACTATCTCTAGGAGTGACAACATCTTTCTGGCATCGTTTCCGGGGATACGAATTTGAGAAAAGATAAATCCCTGGGCCTCGAAAAACTTTTCATTCACTCTTCAGAACAGGTGAGCAGGAAGAGTAGAGAGTTGTAGATTCCTCACCTTGGCGACTCCACTATCATTCATAATATAAATTTATTTTGTAGTCCTAGCTTCCTAAAAGCCGCATCTGAGGTCAAATACATCCCAGTCAAGAACACCTTCGGTGTCTGACCCAGAAATATTTTACATAAGAGAGGTTGGAGAGAAAGACAGTCAGCCCATACAGATATCCCTAGATTTTCTTTGGAAGACTCACCATCCTCCTCCTCCCAAATAGCTCAAGATCAAGGTCCTGACTCCACAGTGAGAACCCTTGATTATTCTTCAGATAACCCCTCTCTCGAAAATATTCAAGTCAAAGATGAAGTTGAATCTGTAGATACCACCAGTTTCTTTCTTCATCCCACTCCTAAAGTTGAAGAGGTTAAAGAAGTCACAGAAGTTTCTACTGTTAACATTCCAACATTTCCATTAGTTCCTCAAGCCTTTGTTCAATATATACCAATTGTCATACATACTTCTCTTCCACCACCTACTCTTACTCATCAAGTTCTCCCTCCACCCCCACAACCTCCAATGGCTATTATGGGCTTCCTATTAAACAAATATTCCCCCCTGACATTGCCTCAAGTCTTAAATGACATGCCTCAAGATTACTTGAAAATCCTGCCTCGTTTCAATAGAGAAAATGATATTAAAGCTCAGAAACACCTAGAAGTATTTTGTGCCTTTGCAGAAAACTTCAATGTCGAACATTTGGATGTGGTGTTGAGAATTTTTGTCCAATCCTTAGATGGAGAAGCTAGAAAATAGTTCAAAACTTTGGGAGACCGCTCCATCACTACTTGGGAGGAGATGGAAAATTCCTTTATCAGAAAATGGGGAGAAAAGAAAGACCAAGGATACTGTCTCATAGATTTCAATGCACTCAGGAAAAGACACAATGACGGAGTACCGGAATTCATTAAAAGGTTCAACAAGTTATACTCAAGCCTTCCAGCTAAAATGAAACCTCACCAGACTGCTGCTAAAGTGGTGTTTGTAGCAGCATTTGATTCAGAATTCGAGTTCTTTCTAAGAGAAAGGAATTCTTCCACCCTGGATGATGCCCAGACTGATGCACTGAAGGTGGAGGCTAATTTCGCCTCTACAGGAAAATCAAAAGGGAGGTTAGATCAAGATGCAAGGCAGAGAGGAAAAGAAGAGGTTTCCACATCTGGTCAAGAAAGAGAGGCGACTGAAATTAAAATTGAAGAGATGAATAAATTGATCAAAAATATTTCTAGCAAGTTGGTGAAGCTTGAACTTGAAGCCAAGAACTCATCATCTAATTCTTTCCAAAATTCTCCAAACAGGGGTTATAGTCAGCAATACAGAAAGCCACCTCTACAAATACTACAAAGGGAGTGGAAGGAGCAACAAGACCAGGTACCACATCCACTGTACCTGGAAGGACAAATGGATGGACCTACTGAAGACATTCCAGACGAACAAGATGATCCATATATTGCTTATTCAAATAGTGACGAAGTTGAGTTTCCTTTGCAAGAAGGTGATGGAGTGGGACTTCCATTGCAAGCAGAAGAAGAAAAAGCTAGAGCCACTAAGGATCCAAAGATTGACGATTACTGCAAGCAGTTCATTGACTTCATGCAAGCACAGTTCCATAGAAAATATGATCTTAGATCTTCTAGAAAAAGAACCCGTACACAAGAGCAGGAGGAAGAGATGCCTCAAAAATAAACAATTGTATAGAAAGAAACAACAGTGCAGAAGGGCGGAGATAAAGGTAAGAGGCCTATAACCGAGCCCTTACATTCTAATGATCATATTCCTTCCTCTTCAAAATTGGCCACTACTCCAAATACCAAGCCTGTACTGAAAGAAGTGAAACCTGTAGCTGAAAATGGAGAGTTAAAAGAAAATATAATAGAAAAGTCCTCCTCTGTCTTTAATCTACAAAAAGAGCTTGAGAAAGTCAAAATCCCAGTCCCTCTGACTGAACTACTGAAGCAGCCAACCTATCAGTCTCAGGTCTCCTCTTTCATGCTTCCCCCAGAAATAGCCCCCATCCTAGATAGTCTGAACCTCCAAGAAGAAAGGCCCATGGTCGTGTTTGGTCCTCATGTTGAAGAATTAGATGCCTCGACCCCTCCTTTCTATGTGTCAATAGTAATCCATGATTTTTTATTGCATAATTGTATGTTGGATTCTGGATCGTCCCATAACCTCTTGCCCCTGTTAGTAATGGAGCAATTGGGGCTACAAATCACTCTCCCATACAAAGACCTTTACTCTTTTGATTCCAAAAGGGTCAAATTTTTGGGGATGATCAAGGATTTGGTAGTTAATCTAGCCCAAATTCCAGCCAAGAGTGTAGTGATGGATATAGTAGTAGCTGATATCCCAGCTCGTTTCGAGATGCTGTTGTCAAGGTCTTGGGGAATGAAAATTGGAGGGTCAATAAAACTGGATCTGACTTATGCTACTATCCCTGTATTTGGAGGGAAAGAAAGGAGACTATATCGGGAAACAAGGTTTTTAAAGATGGTTACTAAGGCTGATAATTCTGTCAATTCATCGGTATATAGTAAAGAAGGTGAGTTCTCATGTCTAATGTTGGAGGAAGACCAATATTATGCACAAGAGCCATCATTCTGTCAGATTAAGACCGAGAAATCCTCAGGAAATCAAAAGCCGGAGTTTGGACATTGCACTTTGACGGAGCCAACTCTAAAGAAGGGAATGGAGTTGGGGTTTTATTGATTTCCCTACTGGCCAATGGATTCCATTGTCTTTTAAATTTGAATATGAAGCTGCGAACAACGCAGCTGAGTATGAAGCGCTGCTCCTGGGTTTGCAAATATCAAGGAGCATGAACATTCAGAGCCTGAAAGTTCTGGGAGATTCAGAATTGGTGGTGAGGCAGGTGAGAAATCAATGTCAAACTAAACACCCAAGACTTAGGGCCTATAGGAATGAGGTATGGGATTTAGTAGACAACTTTTTCTTGGCTTTTAATATTCAGTTCATGCCAAGAGAGCAGAACTGAATGGCAGATTCTCTCGCTGTGGCTGCCTGTACCTTTCGTCCACCTCAGAATCCTCTTTTAAGATATGAGATTGAAGTCCACTACCAACCTTCCATTCTTGACAATGTCAAACACTGGCCGGTGTTTGAGGATGAGGATCAAGTAATAAGATTCATGGATACTTTTGGAGAATTCGCCAAGATTGAGATAGATGTCGATGAAGAATAAGTTGAGGACCTCTCTCAAAACAAATGGGAAGAAAGCATGGCTGGTCATAAAGTGCTGCAACTCAAAGGAAATGCTATACCTAGAGGACTGGTCCCTTTGGAGAGGTTGTTCGACAAAAATGACGTCCCATTACAGCCGAGTAAAGTGGCAGAAGAAAATCAGGTCTATGACTTGAACCTCGGCACTGAAGCTGATCCAAAAATTGTTAAGCTATCTAAAAAGGTTTCTGAAGAATATAAAGAGCATTATCAGAAATTATTCCAGACATACAAAGATGTTTTTGAATGGTCTTATCAAGACTTGAAGACTTTTGATATCATCATCATTTAGCATAAGATTCCTCTAAAAGGAGATGCAAAGCCGCATAAACAGAAGCTCAGACAGATTAACCCTTTGCTCCTTCCCTCCATAGAGAAGGAGATCAAGAAGCTATTAAAGGCCAAGATCATTGTACCATTGAGATACTCTGAGTGGCTGGCCAACTTGGTCCCAGTTTGAAAAAAGAATGGAGAAATAAGGCTGTGTCGACTTC
Organism: Pinus albicaulis; assembly: GCA_034641835.2. NCBI lineage: Eukaryota > Viridiplantae > Streptophyta > Pinopsida > Pinales > Pinaceae > Pinus > Pinus albicaulis. Next base: position 1,154,338,778 of record CM076581.1, read on the forward strand.
CGGAATTTAAATCGAGCATCTTTAAAGGATAATTACCCACTACCAAAGATGGACCATATTTTGCAGAAGGTAGTGGGAGCTTCACGGATGTCTATGATGGATGGATTTTCTGGATACAATTAGGTGGTTGTGCTTCCAGAAGACCAAAAGAAAACCACCTTCACCAGTCCCTGGGGAACATTTGTGTATGCTTAGATGCCGTTCAAACTGATCAATGCAGGGGCCACTTTTCAAAGGGCCATGGATATTGCTTTTGTTGGAGAACAAGATAAATTCGTAGTGGTCTACCTCGATGACATAACTGTGTTCTCAAAGGATGATGCAGAACATATTGAACACTTGCGCAGGACCTTTAAGAAGTGTCGAAGGTATGGTCTCTCTCTAAACCCTCAGAAATCACTGTTTGCATTAGAAGAAGGTAAGGCGTTGGGACACATTGTGACAAAGGGTGGGGTGAAAATTGATCCTAAAAGGGTAGAAGTTATAAACGGCATATCTTTCCCCAGAAATAAGAAAGAGGTTCAAGTGTTCCTTGGGCTTATTAATTTCTTGAGAAGGTTCATTCCAAACTATGCAGAGATAGTTCGGCATATAACTGACATGCTAAAGAAGAATAATGAGGTAAAATGGTCTCTTGAGTCACGAGAGGATTTTAACAGGATTAAAAACGCCTTCACAGAAGCTCCAATGTTGGCTAGACTAGATTATGCTAAGCCTTTCATGATTTTTTCATTTGCATCGCCTCACACTGTTGCAGGAGTTTTATTACAAAAGAATGAGGAGGGGTACGAGCAACCCATTGCCTTCTTTCTTCAGGTGCTCCACGATGTTGAGTTAAAATAAAACATCCTGGAGAAACAAGCTTATGCCTTGGTAAAATCCCTCAAGGCATTTCGGATGTATGTTCTGCAGTCCTCCATTACTGCATTTGTACCCACAGCAGCCGTGAAGGATATCCTGATCCAGGGAGATAGTGAGGGGAAAAGGGGAAAATGGATTGAACAGATAGAAGAATATGAGTTAGAGATACGCCCCACAAAGTTAATTAAAGGACAGGGATTAGCTAAAATCCTATCAGAGTTGAATTGTCAGGCTTTGGGGATAAATCTATCTATGATAGAAAACGAGGAGTTTGAAAAAACAGATGAACGATGTGGGATAGAAACAGCTACACAGAAAACGCATATGAAGTACCTCCTCAGTCCATGGTACAAGGAAGTTGTAGAATATCTTTTGAATCTCAAATTCCCCCCTATCTGTGACAAGGAAAAATATAGAACATTAAGGCTGAAGTCATAGAAATTCATTGTGGCCAATGGCCATCTATATTGGAGAGACCCGTCAGGCATCCTGCTCCTATGCCTTACCGAGAATGAAGTGGAGGAAATAATGACAGAGTTCCACGAAGGCATCTGTGGAGGTCACTACAGCTGGAGAGAAACTGCCCATAAGATTTTGAAAGCTGGTTTCTTCTGGCCCAAGCTCTTTGGAAATGTTTTTGCTAGGGTCAGAGCCTACGAAAAATGTCAAAAATTCGTAGAAAGGTAGAATTTTGAACCCTTGCCCATGATCCCTGTACACATAGATGAACCCTTCCAGCAGTGGGGAATTGATTTTATTGGTGAAATTCACCCTGCATCAAGTGGGCAACATAAATGGATATTAACAGCTACCGACTATTTCACTAAATGGATGGAGGCTATGCCGGCAAGGAATGCAACAGACTCAGTAGTGATAAAATTTCTAGAAGAGAACATTATCTCGAGATTTGGTTGCCCTGCCAAGATTGTTACTGACAATGCCCCGGCTTTTAAGTCTGCTAAGTTCATCAGTCTTCGTCAGTAATATAACATCGTGCTGGGACACTCCACTGCCTACTACCCACAGGGGAATGGTTTAGTAGAGTCTTCAAATAAAAATTTGGTGAGAGCACTAAAGAAAGCCATTAATGAAAATCAGAAAAATTGGGATTCCCAGCTAAAATTCGCTTTATGGGCGAATAGGATCACTAGCAAGAGATCAACGGGGAAATCTCCATATGAGTTGGTGTATGGTAGAGCAGTAGTTTTTCCCATACAATTGGCTTTACCAGTGGCTAGATTCATGCAGGAATGCCAAGAGGAGCCGAACAACATTTCTAGGAGATAAACCAGTTAGTAGAACTGGAGGAGACCCGAAATCAGGTGAATTAGTGGTCGACCAAATATTAGGAGAAAATGAAGGACCTATTTTATCGACATGCCAAAGAAAAAAAGATCCAGGTCGGAGACTTGGTATTAAGATGGGACATAAGAAGGGTAGAGAAGGGGAAGCACGGAAAATTCGATCCTTTATGGTTCGTTCCCTTCAAAATTGTTGAACAAGGAGGAAATAACACCTTCAAGCTGGAAAATTTGCAGGGTGACTTGCTCAATGCCCCTGTGAACGGGAAATTCTTAAAACCCTTCTTCTAGTTTTGATTTTGGCCAAAAGGGCCTGATGTATTATATTTTACATTATTTAGCCACTTATTTTAATGATTGTTTGTTTTGAAGTATCATGAAGAAGAAGGAAAGGTGCCAAGGAGCCGTGTCTACACATAAGGGGCTAACAGGTGGTCTGCGGAGTTCTCGACACGTTTGAGGACAAACGTGTCGTCCCCAAATGGAGCCAATGTTGATTATATCATTCACCCCTTAATTCCTAAGAAATATTATAAAGGCAGATTTCTCGACGGTGTTAAAAGGCTAATGTTTCAAAGGGTGTGACAGAGAAATAAAATCAAAATGAGACATACATATATAAAGGGGGAAAGCCCACTTTATAATAAATGGAATGGATGTCGAAGGTCTTAACCGAAATAACAAAATTCTGAAAGGCGCAAAGAAAATGATATAAGGCGGGACCTGCTCGTGTTCGGCACACACACACATAACAAAGGAACACAAGAACCATTCCGGGGGGGTCACGGATGGTAGGGGGAAGGCGGATGCTTCCCCCCCCCAGAACTCTGATGACGTGGCAAGACAGACGCCAGGAGTCAAGTGCTCTGTGGGGAAAATGGTCATGGGTTTGAAGTTGTTATAAATATCATCTCGTGTTCTTCATGGGCGTGATCCCAAGGTATAGCTATCATCACGATCCAACGGTAAGGTAAGTCCTAGGACACCCGGTACAAAGACCAGTACTGGAATTTAACCCGACACGCGGTATCTACCTAACTAAAGTCTAATACCCAATCCCCCTATGCCGCGTGTCTCAGTTTCAGCGTTCTTATGACGTCATCCCTACTAGCCACACCCTGTCATCGCTTCGCGAGATGTTTTCGGCTTGTATAACCATGTTCCGTGACTTACTGCGGTAAAATACACTCTATTTACGGTTGCTGTATAAACGAAAGTGAGCGCCCAGTATCAGGTCTACCCAGTCGTTGTCAATCTCCCTGCGTCATCTTCTCGAGCATTATTCCTACTTCGCAGGTATTCCATCCCTTTTATACTATCTAGTTTCCTTTCGCTTTTAAATTTTTATAATGTTCATGGGTAAAGTCGCAGTTAAGTAATCAGAGCCTGAAACTCCCCAAGCCCGTGAATCTAGGGCTGCCCCTGGACCCGAACCTTTCACAGATTTTCAAGCTGATATCCAAGACCTGCAATACCCATTTAACATTAGTAGCGTCAAGCCTGAGCTTTTCAGGAAGCATGTGGGAAATAGAGATAGGTTTCGAGTCGTTTTGTCTGGACTGTATCATCAAATTACTCCCCCTTTCTACCCTATGGTTGAATTCATTTGTTAGCTTTGGGATGCTTATGATGAACTCCAGGGCATGTTCCTATCTTCTCAGGGGAACAAGATATTCAGCATATCTCTCGAAATCATCAGAAAAGCTCTCTATTATCCTACTAGTTCGAACTACGTCAGTTTTAATGAAATGACATTGTCTCATCAGTTTTCTAAACTACCATGGAGGCAACAGAGTGATTTCATCGCTGCCATTACTGACTCTTATTTCACAAATCTCCCCTCTACAGATTCAGTACCCCTGAGTTTATTCAAGGAGGACCTTCAGCCTACCCTTGCTCTTATTGCAAGTCTCCTAGGTGTGGAAGGGTTTGTGCGAGTCTCAAAAGAATGCATAGTTTTTTTATGGTTAATGTCGCAACCCGGTGTCATCTTAGATATTCCTGGTTTTTTGGCCTCCACCATCCAAACTCAGTTCCAGGAGCTCCTAGATACGGATCATTTTCATTTCTGTCAAATGGTCTTTTATCTTTTCCTTTTCCAGCAAGCCGATAAGTTTGAGGGTTTGGGTTTAGAAAAGGTCTATAGGATAAAATCTCAGCCAAGACTAGTTTTTGACTGGAGTCCCACAACGCATCAGTTGGAAAATGGGGTGGGTTACTCAAGTTTCCTGAATGATTTCATGCCCATAGCTTATACTATTACCCATAATTCTCCTTCCCCTAGGATTTTTCCTGAGCAGAATAAATGGTTGCAGTATAGTGAAGCTGAAAACATTGGAGACTGGTATCTTTTTTATCACTATACTGAAATTAGGGTTTATGGAGCTGAAGTTTCTCCCTACCAATTGCTAGTTCTTCCCGCCCAGTGAATTTACGCTTTGGAATACCTCCGACAAACCTTAAAGGCTGACCAGCTCCACTTCCTCCCCGCAAAAAATGGGTTTATTCTCAAGCTTCCTACAACCATTGGCCCTTTCGTTGTTAACTCGAGGCACGCCCTTCTCGTGGTGGAAAATATGATTCAAGGCATGGATTTGAGGCAAGGGAAAGCTTGGCCCTATGATCTGAAAGGCATCATTTCTAACAGAAGGAAGAAGATTAAATCAACCCCTTAAAATCATGAAACAAGACCCTTCATCGAATGGCGAGCTAATCCTTAAACCTGGCCTTTGCTTTCACAAATGGACACCAATTCATCTGCGATGGGGGAAAAGGCAGACACTACTTCAATGAGAAAAGCAGATCAGAAACAGTTAGAGGAGGTCGGCGTGTCAGGAGAAGGTTCCCCCCTTCTAAAAGGCAAAGAATTAGGACCAGCGAAGCAGAAGGCATGGGAGATGAACAACTGCTGCAGAGCGAGACATTTTATGGTCAACCAGACAGGGGCAAAGCAGGTTTTTTAGTGATACAAGATAGCACGGCTTTTTCTGACTTCTCAGAAGTCTTGCAAGCAATCTCAGCTAGCAGCTCTAGAGGAGAGAGCGAAAGCAGGATAAGGAAAAGAACAATCAGGGAAAAACACTTGTTTGAATTAGAAGGATATTTCTATAAGTACCAGACCAGGTTTTCATCTGCAATTGACTTGGACAAAGAAAAACTAATACTGGCTATGACTGAAGCAATCTTAAACCCAGAGGCTGGTACCACTAGTTACAGAGCCCTGGAAATAGCAATAAATATGTCGCAATTCCCACCAATCGACAAGTGTAATTTGTTCCAGTGTTTTGGTGATATGTTAAAGGATGAGGTAGTAAAGCTCTCCCTCACACTGAAAATGTTACAAACCAAGCATAGCCAAGTGCTTGAAAATCTCATAAGGGAGAATATCAACTCTCGTGCCCTCTCGAATGATCTACACAGTCTCCAAGAAGTAGTAAAAGGGAAAGAAAAGGGTAAAGCAGACCCCCAAGGCCATCTCATTGTCGAATTTCAAAAGCATGTCGTGGCCCTGAAGCACAAAGTGAACATACCTAGCACTCATCACGTACAATCCACCGAGCTAGTCCAAGCAGAGAAAGATAAGGCAAGCCTGGTAGACTCCCTCATAAAGGAAAGGGAAGAGAAAGCTAAAATTTCAAAGGAGATGGCTGCCCTACAGGGAAGAATGGATGAACTACAGATAAGTTTGGATACCCATGTGTGCGCTCCACCAGCTCTGGAAGGGACTAGCTCACTATCAGAACAGTCGACCACGACACTGGCCAGACTTCAAGTGGCAGAAAATCAAGTCTCAACGGCACGTCAGAGGATCAGCGAGCTTGAGGCCCTCCTCGCAGAGAATTCCAAAAAGGTTGCTACTATGCAAAAAGAGATAGAGGAGGGAAAACAGGAGAAGGCACAGCAAGAGAAAACTATTCGAGAGCTCACCAACCGAATAAATGGAAATATCACCCTCTTGGATGCTAGGCGTTTGATTTGGACTGAAATTATCATGGAAGTGAAGAAGCGCTGGGCATTCTTGAATATCATTGAGGAAAAGAGGGTCGTCGTATGCCTTTTCAGAAGAAAACTTAATGAAGGAGGTACTGAAGCCTCAAATAGGGTCCAAAATGCAAAGAGGTATATTTCTCTTTTAAAAGAGCTAATTCCAGAAGAGGTGGTCAAGCGAGGTATTGGAAGCAGATTCAAGGAGGCTGTGGAATGTCAGAAGGTGATAGATAAAGAGTCCACACGTAGCATGGCTTTGGGAATTTTGGAAAAGGTGGCGGCCAGTATGGAGCAATTCGAGGCAGATTGGACAGAGATAACACTTGCAAGACTCCCATCATGCTGGGAGCCTTCCAATGCAGTCCTACAGCCACTACCAGTGTATGAGGGCCAATTAAAGGAAGCAATGAATCAGACTGATACCTTCAGAAAATTATTCTTGACTTAAAGCCAAAACTATAGTTTCAGTCCTCAACAAAGAGTTCTCGCTTCTTCATCAAGTGAAATACAAGATTCCTACTCAGGCAAGTTATGACGATCTTACTGAAGTTTACATCAAGGAAGAATTTTTCACCGAAATGCCTAAGCCTGCAGCCGACACCTGGAAGAGGTGTACAAGTTATGCTAGTTTTTTAGCCATCTCTTTCGCAACCATTGCACCACCTGCTTCAGCCACTTCCTCAACTCTTTCCCACCACTGAATATGTCAACTCATGATTTGGCCCGCGAGGCCTCCTGTTTTTATTTTTATATTTACTTTCAATATCCAAGTGAAATTCATATATTACTCTTGCAAATTTTACTTTCTATTAGATAGTTATGATAATTTCTTTAGAAATGGCCATGATCCCGGATTGTAAATGATGGGAAGCATTTTATTCTCATCATGAATTTTGTTATTTTGATCAGGACTTAAAACTGCCTACTAGCATGTGAAAAAAGATATTTTCCCAAAATATCTTTCCGCATATGATCATTGAAAAACTCTATAAAAGCAGTAAGCAGGGACTGATATAGGGTTCCAACTTTTCAAAAGAACTGACTAGAAAAGAACTCTATGTGTATTTTTGTATGAAATTTGATATTAATGTTGAAGATCCCATTGGGATTTAGTGATAAGGAGTTTTGTCGATATTGGGGATTTGATCAGAGTGCTTCACAGTTTGTAGCTCTTCCTTATGTGTTGTAATACAAATGTTCATTTCATTCATTTCCATGCTTATCATATCTGTGTTCTGGAATGCGAGTACTCATATGTTTAAATGTGAACTTATCGTTGTTGATACTCATATTTACTCATGTCTAGTACTTTAAATATGGCTTAGGCGGGATATTCTATTTCATTCTTTACTTCTACCAACGTTCTTCTGATATTAGCAGCAATGGAGTTCTGTCTTTAAAATCATTCTCATATATGGATTCTTATTATTGTATAGGCCTAGTATATTTGAATACTTGTTTCTATATCAAGTTTCCTTGACAGTTAATGTCCATTACAGTTTATAACATAGACATCACTCTCGTTTTATTAATCTCTGTGAGTTTCTTTAGAATTCAGCCCCCTTTTCAGCATTCTGTCTTAAAATTGTCTGATACATTCACATATCAAAGTTTACACTCGGTCACTATAGTATTACTCTTACTGCGTCTAAGTTTAAGAGTCTTGGTTCCACTTACACCAAATCTTTCCACTTGAGATATTATAGCATGAGAGCTCCTTCTTAAAAACCCTTATAAGTTGAACTATATGCTCCTTGTTGATTAAGATGTCCTAGGCACTGGTCTTTGTACAACTCGAGACTGTCTCTAGGACTGACAACAGGTACCTTGATCATTTGCGACAAGAATTGGATGGAAATGTTGCGACGAGGAGATGGCAGTAATCATATCGCCAATATGAGCTGATGCAAATCGTATATGGTGGATTGTGTCATCGACGTTTGGCGGGGGAAGAATCTCTGTAATGGGATTCTGTATGAGCGCAAGGTTGACTTCCCCACTAGGATGGTCGATTTCCGGTAGGTGGAAATTGTGCCTGCCACAGAGGTGCCTGAATGTTTCCATTAGCGGGCATGACTCTGGTGTGTGATTTTGGCCGGTGCAGATGGTGCATGGTATCATAGAGCCAACGGAGTAGATAGTGTGGGATTCTATGCTACTCATTGTTCCTGATGTGGATGCCCAGAAAGGGTCGGTCCTAGAAGAGGTTGTCTTCTGCTTCCATTTCTGTATTTTTGGCTTAGGTGTGTCTACCTCTTTGGTGGAGTGTAGACTCAACGTAGCTCGTGCCGCTCTCGGCTTGGGGAGATGTACACATTTAATCGCATGGTGAAAGTGTGAAAAAATCTGATAATAGGTGCATGTGATCTTCTCTTGGTTGGAGAGAAGTTTTTGAGGGAGAGAAGAGACTATGCAGAGACTTTTTGCAAGGGGTTTTATTTCTCTACATTGGTTAACTCGGTGATCGTTCAGATCACATAGGCCGCATGATATCCTAGCCTTTGCCGAGGTTATTCTTTGTTGGTGTGTTGTCTTATCTTGCTTGATACACCAATGCGGGGGTGGGGACATTGATCCAGCGATGTACTTTTTATGCCATTCCTGGAGTTCGTCCTGTCTCTTCTCTATGGAATTAATCATGTCGATGGTGGGACGAATTTGCGAGGCATAAGTACAATGTCTCCGATAGTGATTACCCTAACATATCAAGAAAAATATCCTTGATATGAACATTTCCTCAAGTTCAGTTTGAGGTCTTATGGGGAACTAGTGCTGGAAGGCTGCTAAAGCATGGCAATGGACAACTGCATGGTTTGTCTTTTTGCATAACGTACATGATAGTCATCCCTGTGAAGAGCCATTGGGGGTAACTAGGGGTTCCATGGTGAGTTGTTCTTCAACTGTTAAGAACATAATGGATGCGCTCATCTCATCTGCTTGGGTCATGGAGCTGCCCGTGGACTCAACATCCATGTCATCTTCTTGGGAAAGGCAGACTATGGCTAAGCGAAGGCTAGCAAGGGCTAGCCGAAATCAAGGTATGTAGTGACAATCTTCCAAAAGGTGATTGTTGGCGCATAATGGACATGTGAATTGCGCTGCTTGCAATCAAACGTAGTAAACCCTTTCGATTGGATACCATTTATGGATGAGCTCCAGGGATGCGCACTCTTCGAGGAAGTGACCACGTTCATCGCATAGATTACAACGTATAATGGGAATAACTGGGGGTATTTCTACAATCCTACCTTCCTCCTGTAAGTACAGGATGGTACAAGGTTCATCGCTGACAAACTAGATGGAGGGATCCTCTTGATAGGATCGCTCGATCGCATGTAAGGCATCCCTATATCGTGGTATCTCTGGACAATAGTGGGTATAGTGCCCATAGTTGCTGCAGATAGTGCATGCATGATTGGTACGCAGTGCTTTGCCTTCACCTTTGGTGGTAGGTTCCTTTTTACGGGAACGCGGCATCGAGATGTTTGTTTCAGAGCAAAGGAGTGGTTTTAATTCATCCAGCTCCGGACATATATGGGTAGGATGACCTATTACGTCACATATGGCGTAGACTAGTGAATCATTTTGAATGGCGAGGGACACCATCCTCTTTCCTCTCTTCTCGGTTTTCCTAGTGGACATCACTGGTTTTGCATTGGGAATTTCCTTTGCAGGGGTGATCTCAACTGTTTCTTAGACGAGTGAGGTCTCCTTGGGACTGAGGGTCTTCAACCCTGTGGTATTGATGTGGTTGGCTCCTGTTTCAGAAGGGGGAAAGAGGTACCAAACTGGGAATTCCAACAATATGTTGGGTAATACCAGTATTTCCAAAACCTGTTGGGAGACAAAGCTAGTTGGGGGGTAGAGGAAAGGGGTTTGGGGGGCGGCGTAGACTAGAGAGGTTTTCATGGCCGATGCCTCAGTGTCGTTACTACTTGAGTCCGTGTCCTGACTAGCCTCGTCGCTTGATGTGGACATCATGCACACCAGAGCCCCTATGACATCAGGCGATGACTCAGGGATTATGGGAGGATCTCCTAGGAATGACCCTAAAGAAAATGATGGTTTGAATTGGCCAGGGCCATATTCTTGGTACCGTGAAAGACCATCCGAGGATGTATCTACATAGGGTAGAATTACATCTATGTTGGTTAGGGGATGCTTCTCTTTGTGTGCCAGCTGGTCTACAGTAATGATGCGGTCCTTGTGGGGGAACATCATAATGCGGAAGACGGAGGAGGCTATGGCAGACATGGCGTACATATAACTCTTCCTGAGGAGTATATTGTAATCCAAGTCAGCATCCAAGACTTCAATATCTATGTGGACCGTCTTTTCAGCTAAACAAACCGGGACATTTTGGTAGAGGCCGACGGGGGTCGAGGGACGACCGTCGTATGCTCGAAGCATTATGACTGAGGGTTTTAGTTTGGGAGAACCTAACTTTTGCCAAAAAAAATTTGACATGATGCATGTGGATGCACCCTCGTTTATGACACATCGATGGATGGTTATATTCTGCACCGACATTGGTATCTGGAAGGTGACCATGGAAGGAATTTGGGGGGTGGCTTTGTCTAAGTCAAAATCCATCAAGTGCGTATAGGCAAGGTCGATAGCACCTAACGTGGAAATTAGGGCTTTCCATTTGTTACACCATTTTTTGGTCATCTAACCTATTATTATTAGATGAACCCAAGTACACCATGTAAGACCAATTTTACCCTAAGTAAAATTGCTTTCACCATATAAAATAACTTATTTGTTTATATTTCCTGGTCATATTTAACCCAAAATAAGGAACTTAATTAAATAAATCCTTATTTATTTAATTATTCCCTAAGAATAAGTTATTTAAATCATTATTTAAATAATATTCTTAGTTAAATCTGACTAAATCATCCATAAATAATTAAATAAACCATTATTTATTTAATTATATTCCCATCATTCCCCTAAAATGATAAATAAATCATTTATTTATTTATTATTTATAAATAAAGGAATTGACCCAAGTCAAGAATCATTTTCCCTCCAACAAATATAATAAAATATTCCTAAAAGGTGCTTCTAGAATTCGATTAATAATATTTTATTCATGCACCGAGTTCTAGACCGCCCTAATATTTTGCTATAAATAGGGGGTTTTCCCCATTCATTAGTCACCTTCATTGCATTAGATCACTCTGGATCTTCTCCTGGTCACCATTTTCCATTTTTCTTTGTGAACTCCCATTGAGTTCCATGTTTGTTTTTCCACATCCATAAGAGAGAGAAATGCTAGATCTGAAACACTGAGGACTTCCAAGAACCCATCCCACTGAGGAGAATCGGAAAACACCTTTTTTGTTTTCCTCTCAGGTGCCCCATTCTTTAATATAATACAAAATTCTTTCATATACATTCTTCTTGTCTTGTTCATTGGATCCATGGAGCTATGTTATTCTTTATCTGCTTAATATCTTTTGTGCTTAGATCTGAATTTGTTCAGCAATATTAAAGGTATTTTGCAGCGATAATTGATGTTAGGGCTATTTGTTATGCGTAGATAAAGTGATCTTTTACGACGAAAGATTCATACTAACACCGTTGTTTTGGGCACGATTGCAAGAGTTCCAAAGCTGACATGGCAGCGGGAGATTGTGCTAAATCATCCACGATGCTATAATTATGGGCTGCTTTGGAGTAGTTTCCTGCTCGCCTATTAGGACCTTTTTCCATCTTTGGAAATGGTTCTATAGGCATCTTTGAAGTTGTCAAAGGTGTAGTTGGCGCACTGGTACTTTCCCCTGACGTATTGGTGTCTAGTGGGGTGTCGTAGTTGTTATTCCATGTTTGGAAAAACATCTCTTCCCCAGCCATGTAGATTTCATGGCTTCTTTTCCCTGAATCATCTGAATTTTGATGGTGATTTCTTACCATCCCTTGGTTGGGGAAAGGTTCTTGCATCGCGGCAGGTTGCTGGGAAGATCCTCCTTGTCCTCAGTTACTCTATAGCTTTTTTAGCTCAAGGAGATCGAGACAGTGGTGAGTATAGTGCCCGTACTCACCACATATCGAACAGGAATTTTTTGTTCTAAGAGGTGGCCTTTTTCTCTGTCGTTTGGCATTGCTTGGCCCCTGGTTCTGATTCTGGTTGGAGTTACCTCCAGCCTGGGATAGTGGTGGGCACTGTTGGTTGTTTCCCCCCAGTCTAGGGTTCCCTTTTGGCTTGTTTTTGGATTTTTTCTTCACCACATTAGGAGGGTAGTTCTCCTGGTTATATTGGTGTGGTTGATTTTGGGAAGGCTGCACAAAGTTCATCTATGCATTTTTTGCATAGGTGGGTCGTGTGCGGGGGACTGAGCGTAATTCGGTCCCGATTTTTCACCTGATTGTTGGAGGGGATATCTTCCGTCAGTTTTTCTTTCTGCGTATTGATTCCCCTGAGCCAGAGGATAAGGTACTCCCTGGTGATATGCTTGCGCCCTATTAGTCAAATTTTGCTGAGGCATATGATGACTTTGAAATCTGGGTTGAGACATGTTCTGGGTAGAACTATATGTGTAACCGGGGTTTTGACTACTGCTGCCTAGGTAACCTTGGGTCATTGACCCAATTAGCCCATCTGCAGAGTTGAACGCACCTGATACTTCTTGATAAGTTTGCAGGCGCGGGGCGTTAGGCAGGATATTATAAATGTATCCTGACTACGTATAAATCAACTCAAGCTTTTGGGCTTTGCTGATTGTGTCCTCTTCGGATGTGGGGTTTTTTTGTGCCACATCCTTTGAAATATCCGTCATCAGAGTTTTCAAGAAAAAAACTAAGAGAACCCGTCGTCGAATTTAGCTTTACATAAACTGCAATGCCGCCTCCATTCATGGAGGTGGTCCGAGATATGGACGGAGGGGGTTTTTCTAAAATGAGTCAGCAATTCCATTCTAGAATCATGGTGATTGGGTAACTGAAAATATGTGAGGAATGCAGTAGCAAGGGCGCTAAAAGTTCCATGAGAAGCTTAGGGTTGCTCCACGTACCATTTCGCGGCTACTCCTATAAGAGTGTGTTGAAATAGCCTCAATCGAATAGTGTCATCAATGATACTGTTCGATGAGCACCACAGGTGAAAGGTCATTACATGATTACCTGGGTCTTCCTCTTTCTTGCCTTCAAATTTTGGGATATCTGAAGGGAGCTTCGTGGTCATGAGAGGCCATGTAGGATCGTGTGCGATGGGGTCATTCGTTAACTTGGTTAAATCGGGTAGATTCAATGAAGCTAAGAAAGGTGACTAAGAGGTTGATTCCATTGCAATGTGTGAAGACACAAAGTTATGGTTAGAATGAGGGTTACTCTGCGACGTACACTACTGTGTATTCAGCTGGCTTCTCGAATGGGATGCACTCCTCTACCCCCTAGGGTTCGAGGGAGGAATGGTGTGTGGTTTGGTGTTGGGAGACCAACTAGTGTTCCCAACTATAGCTGCTCCAATGAAGGATGAACCAACAACAGTGGCAGTGTTCCATCTTTGACGCCTAAATGGTGAAAGACCAGGAACCCCTCTCGGTAATCGGGGGAGGTCCAAAAGACGTCTGGATTGAAGAGGTTCCATCGGGACCGTTCAAGTGTCAACCAGGTTCGGTTTTGGAAAACTTTGAGAGGATAGATTCTACGATCAAAGAAAAATTATGGCCACACTCATAAAACAAAGAAAAAAATAAAATAAATTTTCCCTTTAAATTAATTTATGTGACCAATCAAGCAAAAAAGTGGTTTTTGTTTGTTTGCATATGATACTCAAAATCCTAGAAGACCTATTGCATCTTCATGCACTCAAAAGTAACTAGGCCTTGAGAAGATTTCTTGTGAGTGCTGGCACAACATCCTGTAAGAGTTGGCGACGCCCCCAGTCAGCCGAAGAGAATCCACCAAGGTAAGGGTAGAGGGTCTGGCGCTTACCTGCACCGTCACCTATAGGGTAAAGGATTGCCTAGTTTTTTTCCACTAAGAACCACTGTCCCACGTGAGCGTTCGAGTCTTGGGCTTCTTGGTAGTCAGCTAACAGTACTGAGTATCAGTCGGGTCAGGTAGCCCCAACTGATATCGCACACACTACGCCTAAGCCTAACCCCCTCTGAAACGGGTCTCTGCCACGCTCAGGTTTTCTTTGCCTTGGCTTGATAGGTGTATTTGAAGCTCCCTAAATACACAAATTCTATGTTTCAATATGAAGTATGATCAAGGCGGCTTATTGGATGCCTACCCCCTTGATCCTAACTTAAGCTATAAATTATTTTATGGCCCCTATGGGAAGAATTTAGTGAGTTTGGTTAAGTTAGTTTTAAGTGTCTTTCTTTCACTTAGTGGGTGAGTGTGTGTGAGCATAAGGTGAACAAGCTCATATTTTGAATGTGTGGATATCGTTGATCCTTTACAAAATCCCCTATTTAAACTATGTTATATTGTTCCTGGCTCAAATGGAAAACATGTGCAGATAATGGGCCGCTTTCAAATTTTCCTAGTTAATCTATGTGACTAATTATAGGGAGATGGCGAATTGCAAATATGGAGCGTTCATATGCTTACCTAGGATCACTGGAGGGTGAAACGGTAGCAGATATTACTTTCTCTTCTATAAAAAATTCAATCCTAGTCCCGCAATTCCTAATGCAAAAATTGAACTAAACTAAAAAATTTCTACACTAGAAAAAATAAAACTAGCTATGCATGTGTGGTCCTGGGCCACTTACTTGGACTAATTATCTAGGTGTGAATACCAAAATTTTCAAAACATAAATTGTACGGAACGCAAGTTAATTTTCCCCCTACTTAAACTATGTGAAGATTTTGCAAAAATCAACTTGAATTAAAACTGACTCTAAGCCTACAGAAAGCAGCTAAAAGTGAATTATAACTAGCTGTGGGGTATCACAACAAGTGATGGCAGATGCATTAGGGGCTGCCAAGAAACTTACAAGTAGGAAAAGGAAGAATCTTGGGAGAAATTTCTCATTCTTTGAATTGTGCGCAAAAGGCTGAGATAGGTGCGCTTTCTATGCACGAGTCAACACTGAATGCTCGCCTTGTGCGTCTATGAGGAACAAACGCGCGTAAGTTCCTGCAAGTAAAAAAGGTTAGGAGCTACTCTTCTTCAGTATGTCACTCAAGGTGAATCTAGGGACTGCAAGATAGATCAGATTACTATCAGCTCCACTCTCCAGCATAGACAAAGGCCTCTTGCGAAAGAAGGCACAACCACATAAACTTGGTAAAATGTTAGTGGAGTCGCCAATCCTGTTGTGGTGGATTTGGTGCACGGATGTACGAAATCACACCAGTTTAAGGGGTGTGTTTTACCCCTTTAAACTATTGGTAACAAGCAGAAAGTGGTGGAGTTCATAAGCATACAATATAGAGGAAAAAGCATGCAAATGTATACTCAAATTAAACTAAAACTAAAACACAAATATACAGAAGATATTGGAGGGATTCAAATGATAATAATGCAAACGGTGGCTCTAGGCCCCTTCTTATTAAGAGTTTGAAATGAAGAAGAAATTTTACCCACTTGCCAAAGGGCCCCTAGACAATGGTTCTAGGTCTCGATGCGAGGATGTTGTTCTCCAAGCTCGCACCGGTGCAGTCTCCCTCTCTCTCTGTTGTGTTGGATTAATATTGTTGGATGGCCAACAATCGAGTCCCCTCTATCTCCAGCTCTGGGTCACACACTACTGGTATTTCTTGGGAAATTCTGGCCAGCATAACAATATGATCACCCATTCTTCATCTCATGGTGGCTTTATATAAGGGATTTCAAATCCTCCTTCCCTCCCTTGGTACATGGTGGATGGTGACCCAAGGGAGAGGTATGATTCCATTATGTGCTCCAAATATTCCATTGTGTGCTCACATAGTGTCTAAGGAGGTGCTGGTGGCTGTCCTTAGGCGGCTTCATGTAAGAAGTAACTTGTCCTTTGCTTTGTGTGGTCTCGGATAGCAAAATTTTTCCACTTTCAGGAATGTGCACTTATCAGGCAAAAAGGTGTGCAAAAGGTGCTCTTCTCAAAGGATAATGCGTGCAAATAGAATTTTATGACTAGTTCAAATTTTATTTTCTCAAAACCTTAGAGATTTTAAATACTTTCTAGATTCCACAATGTCTTCCTACCCTGTAAATCCTTTGGCTTGACATTAATTGATGTCATATTCTAATGTACGATTTTCCAGTGTTAACAGCAGTCATGGACTGGAACCGCATTGTAGGGGATGAGATCACCTTGGCTTGATGCCAAAATATGTCATGAAGCACAAAGACCTTCCTTACTAATTTCCCAATGGAAAGAAACCTTCCTCTACTAAAGACAAGCTTAGAAATGGCCCAATGAAACCTTCCACTGTTGCACCCTTCACTACAAGGAAAAGACCCTCTAGCGGATGTTTTTGAGGAACCCCTTATAAGAATACCCCAGACATCCGTTTCTAATGGAGGTTACTAAAGGATGTTGGTGGGTGGAGGTTCTTTTGTATGTTTCTCGTCCAGTGCACTTAACATCGTAAACCGCACCAGTGCATTCAACAAGAGAAAGCACCTATGCGCACAAAACATTGGCACATCGGACACCGTGCACTCCATACACACCCGCCCGATGCGTCGTATTACTGTAGCGCATCGGTGCTTTACAACTCTTATACATTAGTACCTCATAAAAAAGCGCGCCAAAACAAAAACCGCCCAGTGCGGTATTAAGAAACCGCACCGATGCGCCCATAAAAACCCCGCCCACCAGAACAAGGTTAAATAAAAAAAAAAAATTACGGCCAAAAAACTGCATTTTTTACTTTTGTTAGTGCTCCAGAGTTCTCAAGCACTGGTGCAATTTATCCTTGTCTGAGTCGCCCTGACATCGGTGCTCCCATTACACGCATTGCTACTGTGCATTGCCCACCAATCTCTAGCTTGAATTTTGCAAAACGGTGGGAAAATTTTATTTTGCAAATTCTACAGCCAATATGCCTCCTCGATGGCCAAATGTATAGGTATTTTTCATGTTTTTCCATAATTAATCCTTTTAGTGGATTAGAATTTCAAATTACCTTAAAATTAACCTTTTAAAATATAAAAAAAATATTGTCGTGCAGTGTGCTCAAGCCGTTCGGCTCACACTGGTTCGCAATGCCACCTTTAAATTTACAGGCTGCACCACAACTAGTTCTACCGGTATCTGCACTAGTTCTAGGGTGGTACCGAAGGTGCACCATGTTATTTTAAAATTTTTTAAAAATGTGTGATGCGGTCGTTTACCCAGCCGCACCGTTGACCATGTGGTATAGCAGCAATGCGGTGCGTTGACTTAAATATCCGCCGCCAGGCGGGTATTTTTGTCAGCTTACCACATTCCACATTTCCACAAGGTCAACGGTGTGGCTTGGTAAACCGGTGCTAATGGTATCCGCACTAGTTTCGGGGCAATACCTAAGGTGCACCGTGTTATTTTAAAATTTTAAAAAAAGTGCGGTGCGGTCAGTTACTCTGTCGCACCATTGACATAGTCGAATAGTGGCAACGCGGTACGTTGACTAAAATATCCACCCCAGGATAGGTATTTTTGTCAGTGCACCGCTTTCCGTATTTCTACAGGGTCAATGGTGCGGCCTGGTAAACGACTGCACCGTTGACTATGTAATGATGGTAGGAGGTCGGTCTGCTAACTTAACTATATGACCCGGGGCGTAGATTTTAGTCAACACACCACACTCCTGATACCGTAGATAGTTACTGGTGCACTAAAAAAAATTTAGGAGCATCATTTCTGGTGCATTGAATATTATATGGTGCACCATCGCCAGTGCGCTACATAAAAAGACGCACCAGGACCAGTGCATGACTGTTTTTTTTGGCACACCGACTGTTTTTTTTTTGTTTTTCCAAAAAAATTATATATTTATATTTCTAAATACATGTCTCATTTAATAAAAAAGTTGTATTTAATATGTCAATCATTCAGATACGTGAAAGGAGAGAAGAGGGGGAACAACAGCAACAACTTGCGGACCAGTATAACATGGTTCACTTGTGGGAGGCACAAGAGAAGGAGAGAGATGTGTACCCTTGTCCTATTACAGTAGCTACCCAGGGGCTCCTAAGGCAGGTAGGCCTCCTCAAGTTCTATGAGGAATCTACTTCCCTAAAGGGCCATGGTTTGTTTTTGATACATCTTATCCGTAGGTGGAATTCCCACTGACAGGATTTCCGGGTTGGTCGTAACCAGTGTTACATGCCCACTGAGGAGGATATATATTTAATTATAGGGATATCAAGGAGAGGGTTGGATTTTCCCTCATTCCCAGAGGTTCCAGCTGGCTATGTAGCAGGGAGTCAGTTAGTGTACTCCCAAAGATACATTGGAGCATCAGTACTATCTCCTTCATATTTTCAGGTCACTAGAGGTCAGTTACGTATTGGTACATTTGGTAGTCAAGAGTTGAGGTGCCTCTCACTTCTCATTTCGACCATTTCACACAACACCAGTGACGGGAAACACGTTAGTTGTTCATTTATATATTATGTTGATTCTTTAGTATAAGAGCCATGACTTGTCAGGTGGTCTACCATTTTTTTGTGGCAGTTCTATACAGCTTTAGATAGATGTCGTGCTCATGCACAAGGGAGGGTAAAATTCCCTTTTTCTTTAGAGATTTTTTGTTTATTTTTTGAGAGGTTTCCAAAGACGAGGCCTACTTTTGTTCAATAGCCTCATAGGTCGATGTTCGAGGCACGGATACACATGTGGGGGTAGATGATGCCCAAGAGGGGCAGACTCTGTTTCCAGTGAGGATATCGAATGATGCATTGGAGTTGCTAGCCAGTGTTGACGAGCATCCCTTCATTATGATCTATTGTCCTTATGTGAGTTTTGATTAGCGAGGGTGTCCCAACATCCTCTTCATAATTGATGAGCCGCCGGATGATAGAGGTAATATTATTGTTTTATTTAAATTTATTCTAACATGTTCTTTAACTTGTTTTTATTAAATTGTGCAATGAAATTGTCTAATTATTGTTGTATACTTGTATATATTTTGCAGACATTAGGTCTTTTGATGGCGAGGAAATACCGGCACCACCACATGATCTAGGTGTGGATCCTGATAATGATCAAGGCATGCCAGATGTCGAGGATCATTAGGAGGCCGATGCAGATGATCCTACTCCTACTGGTGCGTCGGTACCACCTTTTTATAGGCGCGGTCAGCTTGATAGAAGCTATAGGATGGAGTTGGGTGACCAACTCATTGCATTGATTGTTGAGACGGGCATCAGGCTCGCTCATATGAGAGACATACAGGTTGATGGTAGGTTTTTACAGATGTGGAGAGGCATGCCACGTGACATGTACAGCCTGATGCGGCATGTCGTAGGAGCTACGGCCTTAGTTGCGTGGTTGAGGAGGACCATTGCACGTTATAGGCATGGTCGAGACGCAGCACGTGATCGATAGTACACGAGCAGCAACTCATCATCTCATGATCGTTCACCTAGCGTCGCACCAGATGAGCAGCCTCCACTAGCATCTAGCAGCAGTCATCATGGAGTTCAGGCTGGACCATCGGCCACATCCAGTCAGCAGCCTGAAGCAACCAGCATTACTCATGATTATGAGCAGGCTGGACCATCGACCATCGAGGTTGTACCATTGACTGAGCAGGCCTCGACTAGTACTGATTTTGATGTTGTACCACCAGCTGATCCATGACATTTATATTACAGTTGTATATTTTTTACATTATTCAGTTATATATATATATATTATATAATTTTAATTTTGTTTTTTCAGATGATCATGATCACAACAATGTTAGAGATTTTGAATGTTTTTTTTAGTCAAATATGATGTTTGTATGATGGTTATCATGAATGTGATGTTTATTAATTAATTTAATATTAAATGATCATGATATTGTAATATTTGTAATTCTAATTTTATATAAAATTCTAAAATTGTAATTGTAATGGTATATATGTAAATTTGTAAAATTGTAATTGTAATTGTAATTTTTTTATTTGTAAAATTGGAATTGTATATATGTAAAATTCTAAAATTGTAATTGTACATGAAATTGTAAAATTTTAATTCTAATTCTAAGTCTAATTCTAATTCTATGTAAAATATTTGTAAAATTTTAATTGTATTACTATGAATTGATTGTAATTGTAATTGTAATTGTATGTAAAATTCTAAAATTGTAATTGTATGTGAAATTGTAAAATTCTAATTCTAATTGTATGTAATATATTTGTAAAACTTTCCTGGATGCGGGTGTATAACTTTGGGAGGTGGACGGCGAGCCCAGCACGTGCCACATGGTCATGCATGGGCTCAGTCCGACCACATTTATAATAGCCATCTCCTTCCTATTGCATTTTCCCCTCTGCAATCTCAGAGCCGAGCTTTTGAATACACATAGGGAGACGGTGCAGCCTCCACTACTGCCTTACGCTCGCCCCTGGATTTCATTTCACCCACATCCTTTACTGTAGCTTCAGCTCTGCTCCTTGGTCTCAAAATTCCCATCCTTCATCTCACTCTGCCCCGCCTCCTCCGCTCACCTGCCTTCCAAACGATTCTAACGGCTCCAACATGCCCATACAGCATCGAATGCGTTGTAGACAAGGCAGTGGGCGAGGTCAAGCATCTCTTCTCCCTTTATCCATCCGTTTTGAACCTCATTCACCATCTCATGAAGAGAATTTCACCCTCTATCCCTCCACATGCCGCGGCAAAGGCAGAGGTCAAGCTTCATGACCGCCTCTCTTTGTTCAACCTGATGATATTCCTGAACATCATCTATCCACTAGCCGTAGCAGAGGACGAGGTAGGGCTTCCCAGCGTCTACAGACCATCTACATGGAGACTCGACCTCTTCTGTCTGAGGAAAATTCAGCGCAATTTCACTATACGTGTGTGCTGAACAAACCCTGGCTCACTGCTACCATCACCATCAGCTTCAAGGAAGAAGCTTCCTTCGAAGCAGACCAAAGTACCAGGAAAAGATAGAGAAAATCCACCATAGCATTCGTGCCTCCACAGCTCTCGCGTAAGTCAGAGGCCTTACCTGTCAAGCTAGATTCCAATTCCTCCAACAACAATGGAAATGGCAGTAGTGGAAGTGGTAGCCCAGAATGGCCAGGTGAAGAAACTTTCAAAGGCAGTGTCAGCGCGGTTCGCACCGCCACAACACCTAAACCAACAACTCATCAAACAACGCATGCGGATGACTCTTCTAACGACTACAGGTGCCTAGTTCTAATTGTATGTAATATATTTGTAAAATTTTCCCGGATGCCGGTGAATAAATTTGGGAGGTGGACGGCGAGCCCAGAACGTGCCACATGGTCATGCATGGGCTCAGTCCGACTGCATTTATAATAGCCATCTCCTTCCCGCTGCATTTTCCCCTCTACAGTCTCAGAGCCGAGCTTTCGAATACACATAGGGAGACGATACAGCCTCCACTGCTGCCTTATGCTTGCCCCTAGATTTCATTTCACCCACATCCTTTACTGTAGCTTCAGCTCTGCTTCTTGGTCTGAGAATTTCCATCCTTCAGCTCACTCTGCCCTGCCTCCTCCGCTCACCTGCCTTCCAAATGATTCTGACGGCTCCAACATTCCCATACAGCATCGAATGCGTTGTAGACAAGGAAGTGGGCGAGGTCAAGCATCTCTTCCCCCTCTATCCATCCGCTCTGAACCTCATTCACCGCCTCATGAAGAGAATTTCGCCCTCTATCCCTCCACACGCTGCGGCAGAGGCAGAGGTCAAGCTTCACGACCGCCTCTCTCTGTTAAACCTGATGAGATTCCTGAACAGTGTCAATCCACTAGCCGTAGCAAAGGACGAGGTAGGGCTTCCCAGCCTCTACATACCATCTACATGGAGACTCGGCCTCTTCTGTCTGAGGAAAATTCAGCGCAATTTCACTATATGTGTGTGTTGAACAAAACCTAGCTCACTGCTACCATCACCATCAGCTTTAAGGAAGAAGCTTCCTTTGAAGCAGACCAAAGTACCAGGAAAAGACAGAGAAAATCCACCATAGCCTCCGTGCCTCCATAGCTCTCACGTAAGTCAGAGGCCTTACCTGTCAAACCGAATTCCAATTCCTCCAACAACATTGGAAATGGCAGCAATGGAAGTGGTATCCCAGAATGGCCAGGTGAAGAAGGCTTCAAAGGCAGTGTCAGCGCGGTTTGCACCTCCACAACACCTAAACCAGCAGCTCATCAAACAACGCATGTGGATGACTCTTCCGACGACTACAAGTGCCTCATTGTGGAGGAACCACCACCTCAACAAAATGACACCTAGCATGGAGAGGTCTTTTTTTATAGCTATGTTTATTTTCTATGTTAAATTGTCTTTCCTGAATATTTTCACAACTCTTATCGATTTTTTGTCTGAATTTGGTTTACCCTCTGAGGGCAGCTATATTATGACGGGTTTCCCCATCTGGGGCAGTTAATATTTTTCTTTTTTGACTTATAATGCCTCAGGAATTGGCTAGAACAACTATTCCAGAGGCCCGACTCTTCCTATACATTATGTTACATTAATAGAATTTAGTCCAACTTAGAAACAATATATATATATATATATCTATATATATGTGTGTGTGTGTGTGTGTGTGTGTGTGTGTGTGTGTGTGTGTGTGTGTGTGTATTTGTAAAATTTTAACTATATTAATGTGAAAATTTTAATTGTATTAATGTGAAATGATTTTATTAAAATTTTAAAGTTTGTAAAATAATAAATCTAGAATAATATGAATTATTGTAACATAATAAATTTTAGAAAACAATGCAAATAAATTCATGTACTTTAGAATTATCATTATTTTATTATGATCTTAGATACAAAAAAAGAACTAATTTATACAGTACACCATTGTTTTTGAGATCAACATAATTGCAAATTATCAAGTGAAATATTGATTTTAACATTAACACAATGCAAATTACCAATTAATTCAAAATACATATTATAATGTTTCGAAAAACCCATCTAATTAAAAAGAATAAATATTTATGAAATAACACATGTACCATATCACTCTCGGTTCTAATGATCACCCTCATTTTCTTCCAACTCACATGGCATGATAACACTATTGTTCTCAAAAATATGTTTTGATCTAGTGTCATGTGTCAATACGAACAACCAATCCGTATCCAACACATATGGGTAGAAAAAACACCTGGTTGCAGTGTTTGGGGAAAACATAGGGCTCCTTAGCTTCATCCCACATCTTTCTATAGTTGATACATATCAGCCTACTATCGCAATATTCCTTTACATTATTCCGATCAAAGGTTTCCCACCACTTGCACCTAAAAATAACACACTGGAAAGAAGAGAAATCCACTTCAATGATCTCATGTATCTTTCCGACGTAACCTAACATCCCTCGTACTAGGTTTTTATCACGGTGGCTAGATAGACTAGATTGATCGAACTCGACTTCCACTCCATAGTCTTGTGTGATGTTTCCAGCATCAGCATTTTCTGTGTGAAAATGGTGTCCATATGCCCACATAGATGGGAACAAATGCACTTATTATGAAAAAGTTTTAAAAAAATCATAGTGTCGTCTATATTATAATAACCCAATAGTTAAAATATGAAATATAGATGTCTTATAAGTTTCAAATTTACATATAAATTAAAAATATTATTACCGAGTTGCTGCACCCAATCCCTACGTTTAGCGCATCCTCTTCAGCACGCAGGTAACGACCAGTTGCACCGTATTTATCTCTAACTTGGTCAACAACCCAACTATTGGGGCATATTTTTGGCATATTTTATTTTAAATGATCAGGATAAGGCACACTTCTACCATTCAACCATCTGAATTCTTTCCTGTCACTATCCCATTTCATCCTCTTTCTCCGTACAATGCGGCCCACGGTTGTGTCACTTTAGAATTGTAAAGAACAAATTTATTGATAGCTTCAATTTATGCATTCATTGATGAAATCAAAATGACATTATATAGTACTTAGAGATAAAAATATAAATTATATCAAAGTTCAACATGAATATTAACTTTGTGTAAATTTGAAAAATTATAAGTCGCTTACTGTTTATCGATCATTTTTTCCACTCGTTTGGAGAAACTCCCCTTCTCTTTTGTCTTCATCCCTTTATCGTCCCAAATCACTGCACCTGGTCTGTTTTCGATCTTCTTGATGTACCCACTGGCATAATAGAAAGACTCATACGATATGTACCCCTCTGCCATAGACCCCTTGGGTTTTTCCCATTGTCGAACAAAACCTTTCAATTTCTTCATGTACCTCTCTAAGAAGAACATCCAACGACAAGAAACCACCCTAACTAATTCAACCTCATCTACTAGGTGGATTAGAAGATGAAGCTATAAGTCCATGAAACTCGTCGGCAGTTCCTTCGCAAACATACAAACAATCTCAACTCTCTCTTGATGCCACCGTGGAATGCTAGCCACATGAATCTCCTTTGACATGATCCAACATACAAATAAAAATAATTTATATATGGCATGTCCTAAGTCTCGAGGGAATTCATTTTTCATACACCAATGCACGAACAAAGGATAATGACACTACAAAGTTTAAACACGTGCAATAATATAAAAATTAGTTATTTTTTATGATCCCCACATGGGATAAAATTTATTAATATAACAAATAATAAAATCATGCATTTGACATTATACGTACTCTTAGAAGATTCAAATGGTCATGATATTTCAACCCCGACAAATGGTCATCCACGGTGAAGAAGTGTCGTAGTGAAGACCCGTATTAAGTTGGCACCCTCACACCCATTATAACTTCCTTTTCCAAATAAATATCATCTTTTTTTAAAATCCATGGGACATCACCTTCCTTGAAAAACCATGAATTAGAGGGACCAGTGCCTGCCTCTGATCCCATAATTTCTAATCGTCTTGGCCAATGTTTCTTTTTAGTTTTTGAAGTAATAAGATCTTTCCTAACAGCCAATGTGTCACTTTGTTTCGATGATATGTGCCTCCATAAAGAAGATGAAACATTTTTAAATATATGCATGGGATCTAATAAGTGGGTAATCTTAAGATGATCCCAATATGGGAGGTTATAAAAGATAGATTTCCTTTTCATCCCAATGGTAAATTTCTCAACATAGGTGTCAAAGAATTTTGGATCATCAAACATAGGCTCCCCATTTGAATCGAACATTTATATGAACTCCTTCTCCTTCTCTCTCTCATATGCTCTAAGCCATTTAGTTGGTGTCATTATTGGAGGCCTTTGGGTTATCCCTTGTTTACCATTGAAATCGGATGCTTCTCTTCTGTAAGGTTGTTCTTCTGGGAGGAATACCCTGGAGCAATCATACACTGGCTTTCGTAGGTCCTTGGACCATCTAGCTTTCAGATAAGGTCCACAACATTTACATCAAAAATACCCTTTTGTTACAAGACGTGAGATTATTGTATACAATTAATATGCATGGCACGTTAAATAATATCATGAAGATCAGAACAAATATTACAACGAAATAAACAACTAATATGTGAAATAATATTGTTACGTATATAAACAAATCAATAAATTAAACATGTAATTTACCAGAGAAAACTCCTAAGCATGGATAATCATGTGTCGTGTAAGAACATATGCCATACAACATAAAACTCCTCTCTGCTTCGATGGGTCTTGATACATCGTATACATATATCCCATCCCATAATTCCTTCAATTCATTTACCAGTGGTTGTAAGTAGACATCCATATTCTTCACTTGTCTTCTACTAGGAACTATGAGAGGCAACATAAGATGTTCATTCTTCATGGAAAACCATGGGGGGATATTGTTATTGATCACTACTACAGGCCAAACAGAATATTTGGTGTTCTGGAGGGAATATGGGTTGACGCCATCCATGGCTCTGCTGATTCGTAGACTTCGTACTTCATCCTTAAATTTTTCGGGCCATGTATCCTCTATATGCTTCATGGATATTGAATCATTTTGGATTCGCATAACTCCCAACTCACTTCTGTGTGAGGCATGCCATCCCTGCAACATAGCTAATTATTTTCAACAAAAGAGCCTTTGAATCCTTAGGATTATAAGCATGTGCCTCAATATCTTAAAAGGAGGACCAGTACGTGATTTTCCCTTCTTTTTTTATTTATCATACATGTCATGCCCACATTGCGGACACATCTCTTTGTCTACATATTCTCCTCTATATAGAATACAATCATTTGGACATGCATGATATGATATGTACTCAACACCCAACATTTTCAACAATTTCTATGCCTCTTCGCAGCTACCGGGCAAGACATTATCACTCAGAAGAACCTTATATTTGAATAACCTGTAGTTGGTGATCATAGAAAAATATATTAATAAATGTAAATTAATGTCGATATAATTATCAACGTTCATAAAATTTACCATTTGTAATGTTCATTGCAATGTATTGATTATATTTCAAATTTATATCAGGAATTAATTTATGGTAACTTACCTCAAAATTTCTGAGAAACATGCATTCGACAAGCCAAACTTTGCTTTAAAGTTGTACAATAACATCGTTGTCCCCAACTGGGTAGACTTTGACTGACCGCTAGGTCCAAAGAGAGGGGTGGTGGAAGCAAATTTAAGGCTTTCGAAAAAGGTTTCAGTGATATGAGCATCATCCCCTAGCTGATCATCGTTTTAGAATGCATCTAACAACATTGTCTCCATGGCAGTCGTATCCCTTAAGTAATCATCCATACCAACCTCTATTTTATTGCCTCCATTGCCAACTTGTGAAGAACTACTATTGCTGTAGTCATTCCAAATTGGTGAATCTAGACGTAGTGGGAATTGAATTGGTGTTTGATTCAACCATTCTTGGTATCGTTCCTCTTCTCTTTTTTCCCTTAATTCAGTATTCTATCGATTTGACATTGTCGTGGGGTGCAACGGAAGATGGTAGGTAGGTCGTTCATCATCACTAGAATCCTAATCATTTAAAAAAAAAAAAAGTGAACATGAATAGTAAAAAATATATTATATCAATTAGTAACCAAGTTGACAATATTGCATGATTATAAATTGGTTTGACATTGAAATAATTACATTAATAAATATACCAAACAATTATAATTATTACCATCATTGTCCCAAGATTGTGGCTAGAAGATGCAATATTGTTACAATTGGCAGGGTGAAGCCGTTGTCCATTTTCATCTACCAAATGCGCTTGCGGTATGAAGCTCCTAATAAGAAGTTCCAATGTTTTGGAGCTGTTTGAATATTTTTTGCATCTGAACTCGATGTTGAATCTGCATGAACCTGCAAATTTGTATACATTATAAATTTAATTAAGATGTGCATGATTGACATGGATAAAAAACATAAATTCATGAGATAATGAAAATATAAATAAAATCTGAAGTAAATATAATGTCTCTAGGGAGAACTCTGCGATGTACTTTGAGAAATATTATGGAACGAGCTGGATTTTGAAGAATTTTCCATTCGATATAATTATGATATTTTCTCCCTGCATTTTAGCAAAATCAACAAATTATTTTGGTACACACACCTAAAATTAATTTTGGTGCCTTAAAAATGGACTTATTGTTATCGGTGCTAATGTACAGATCACTGCACCGGTGCGTTTTTGTTAGTGCACACCAGTGTATTTTTATAAACAGATGCACCAATGTGGTTCTATTAAGTGACGCACCGGTGTGGTTCTATTAAGTGACGCACCGGTGACAAATAACCACAAATAAAAAAACGCAACTCTATTTTCTTTAAGTGAAAAAAAAGTGGTAAATTGAAAAATGGGCGGCAAAATATTTTCGAAAATCTAATTTCATAAAAAATTTCTTTAAATACTAAACACTTTTCATTATTTCACTATTTTTGCAAAAAAAATCAGCCAGAGATTTGCAGGAGACATACCTAGAGAAAACAGAGCACGAGAGCACTGTGGAGCAGGGAAATACGTTCGAACAGAAGTATTCAGACAATCATAATTCCAAACCTCTGGTGATTCAAACCCTGTAGCATAGAATTTCAAACAATCCCGTCATTAAAGTTTATTATTATTTTTTTACTTTTTCTGCAGTTTTTTTTACTCAGTAAAAGAAAAAAGTAAATATTTATTTTTATTTTTACTTTTTCTGTAGTTTTTTTTACTTTTTCTACAGTTTTCAGAAACAAAATAAATAAATAAATCCATTTTTAGAAACAAACACTAGATTGTTTTTGTTTCTGCCCTTTTTTCTCCCTCTTTTTGTGATTTCAGAATTAGGGCTTTTCAATTTAGATTTATAGGGTTTATATTTCTAAATATAGGCATAATACATTCAACCCATGGGACGACTGGCATAGTTGGATCCTAATTCATGCCAGCCCTTGCGTGAATTTAAAAAAAAAAACAGATTTTTTTTCATCAGTGCGCCAGGCGTAACCTAGCGCACCGATCCACTGTATTATCCCAGCGCACTGTGAAAGTACTATGATAAAAAATTAAAAAATATATATATTTTTTTTTATCAGTGCGCCATATGTAAAAAATGGCGCACCACGAACATGCTGTTTTGCAAAAAAAAAATCCATTTTAGAAACAAACCCTACATTCATTTTGTTTATGCCCTTTCTTCTCCCTCTTTGTATGATTTCAGAATTAGAGCTTTTCAATTTAGATTTATAGGGTTTGTATTGCTAAATATAAGCATAAGACATCCAACCCACAGGACGACTTACATAGTCGGATCCCAATCCATGTCGACCCTTGCGTGAATTTTAAAAAAAAAAACAGATTGTTTTTCATTGGTGCACCCAAAGTAACCTAGCACACCGGTGCACTGTATTATCCCAGCACACCGCGAAAGTACTGTGAAAAAAAAAAAAATATATATATATATATATATATATTTCTCAGTGTGCCATATGTAAAATATGTCATCGGTGCACTATTTCATTATGGCGCACCACGAACGTGTTGTTTCGCACAAAAAAAAAATCCATTTTAGAAACAAACCCTACATTCTTTCTTTTTTTTCCCTTTCTTCTCCCTCTTTCTGTGATTTCAGAATTAGGGCTTTTCATTTTAGATTTATAGGGTTTGTATTGCTAAATATAGGCCTAATACATCCGACCCACGGGACGACTTTCATAATCGGATCCCAATCCATGTCGGCCCTTGCGTGAATTTTTAAAAAAATAGATTTTTTTTTCATCGATGTGCCTAGCATAACCTAGCACACTGGTGCGCTGTATTGTCCAAGCGCACCGTGAAAGTACTGCGATAAAAAATAAAATAAAATAAAAATAAATAAAAAAATTATTAGTGCACCATATGCAAAATATGGCACCGGTTATGCTACAAAAACTAACACTCAACGATTTTTATTATTTTCTCTATGTTAATCAATGCGGTGGTTAACATGCAATGCACCGGTGCTCCTTGTTGACATAGAGCACTGTATAGTCTATTATACTGTTTGTGCAGTGCGTTTATAAAACCTCCACACACCGACGTCGGTGCGTACAGAATGAAGGGCGCACCGGTTTCTTGAGATTTTTTTTTTACCTGAAAAGTTGACAATTTATTTATAAATATATTAATGAATAATATGGTACATGTTTTAGATTGATAAAGAAATGAATTACAAGAGATCAAGTAACAAAAATACTGATAACACATCAAGAAAATCAAAAAAGGCAAGTTATTTGTAAATTATTTACAAAAAATATTATTTTTGAACTATATGTAAGTTTAACTAGTATGTATTGTTTACTGTGTATCATGCAGAGCCACAAAATGATGAAGCTCGATAAGATTATTTCTAATCTAGGACCAGAAGAGCATAAAACCTTGATGGAAAAATTGCATAAGGATGAATCAGGTGAATGAAAAAATATTAATGATTCAATGTGAGTTTCTTTTTTTAATTTTCATTAATAATATACTTAAAATTATTAGATAACATGTGTCAAACAATCTATTAATTCACATTTGTTTAATGTTCTACAGGAACCAACAACTTAGAAAAGGAATGTTGTTCTAAGAAAAGAAAAAAATTAGAACATGAAAATGAAAATGAATTGCTCCTTAGCTCATCTGGAGTGGTGTTGGAGGTTAACGAAAGGGGAAAAAACTTTTACAAAAGTTTGAGGGATCTAGTGGAACAAATGTATCGACATTCTTTCCACTTACAATACAAAAACCAATCCAATGATTCCAAGAAACAAAGTTTATCTAAACTACAGGAAGAGTTTCCAGAGAATTGGTCAATGAGACATGTCAAACTTTTAATAGCAAAAACGTACAACAACAAAAAAGAAGGAATGAAAAAGTAATATTCCTTTAAATGTTTGTCTAGAATTATTTATAAATATCACTTTTGTTATATTTATTTTTCATATATCAATATAAAAATTAAATAGTTTATTGTCATGTTACATTTTCAGGAAGATTTTGAAAATCTCAAAATATGAACGAGCTAATATCATAAATATGCCAGTAGGAATGTCCAAAAAGGTGTACAAGGAGATGGTCAAAGAAATGGACAAAATTGCATCGCAGGAGGAGCCATCTCAACAACAACGTGCTTCAAATGTAATATGTAATCATTGAATTTTTCGATCATTAGGTAAAATAAATAAACAATTTAGCATCAAATATTAATTTTCAAGTATTTTCTTACAGAAAATAAAAGAAAATGGAACTCATTTAGCACATAAAACAGGACAAAAAGGAAGAAAAGGGTTGATATCTAAGTTTGTGAGTAATTGTTACTTCCTTATAACAACTTAACTAGATTTCATTTTTGTATTTTTTTAAGTTGTTTTACAAAAATCATCATTGAATTTCTTCAAACAGGTGCTAACATACAAAGAAGAACCATCAGACGAATTGAGTGAAATTGGGTTAAATATGGGTTGTGAGTATATGTTGCCATATCATAAATTAATTGTGGAATTTGTAAGCATCTATCGATCTTGTTTTACTTAGCTCCATCTATAATTAATAAAACAAAAAAATTATTTTATATTAAATATATTATTTGTTATGGGGTATAAAACTTACAAGAAACAAAGTATGGAACTACGCCAACAGATGAAATCTTGAAAGATGGCATGTTCCATGGTTTTGAAAGAATGTGTATAGTTTATGAGTCAATTGTTGCAATGGTACGTCATTTCATTTCGATTTAAATTGATGTATATTATTTAATATTGCAATTTTCATTATTCCCACCCATGTATATACACTCATTACAGTATATTTTTATGTTTGTAGATGGAAGGTGAAGAAGAAGAAAACAATCAACGCTGTGAACAAAACATTCCTAAAAATAACCCCAAGTCATGGAAATAGCTCTAGCAGTGACAGCAGTTCAAGTGAAGAATGATGATCACTATGTTTGGATATCAAAGCAAGGCGTTGTATTTTTTGAGATATTATCATGTGAAATCAAACATTTTGTTTAATGTAATGGACATAGTGTCCCAATTGAAAGACAAAGGGATACCAATAACTGTCCCATTTTTTATGACAAAGACTATCTTATTCATATATATATAATAAAATATGTTTTAATTTACTCTATTGTGTTCTCCAATGTCGCTGTGAAATGTAACACCACTGAATAAATTTATGGAGGATTAAATATTATAATGAAGAGATGTGAAATTTGATGATATGATATAACAAATTAATCCAAACATCACATTCAAATGCACTAATAAAAATTCAATTCATATGAATGTCGTTATAAGATATATATGTGTCGACTTTTGATGAATAATGAATTTTAAAAAATCACAATAATTATGATATGATATAACAAATTAATCCAAACATCACATTCAAATGCATTAATAAAAATTTAATTAATATGAATACTATTATAAGATGTGTCTACTTTTGATGAATAATGAATTTTTAAAAATCACAATAATTGCACTGTCACAGGTCGGTGTTTCTAAAAAATACAAAATGAAAATCGGTGTGTGTCAGTTACTGTACACTAGTGTGTTTGTATTCTGAAGCGCACCAGTGCGTTTCTACAACCTATGGGCACAGCGAAAATACCAAAACCAATTAAAAATATCGGTGCGCTTGTGTGGTACTACGCACCGGTGCGTTTATGTGGAATTACGCACTTGTGCATTTGTACGACCTCTGGGCACCGCACAAATACCGATACCAATTATAAATATCGGTGTGTTTGTGTGATACTGCGCATTGGTGTGTTTAAGTGCCTCTACGCACCGGTGCATTTGTATGACCTATGGGAACCACACAAATACCAATACCAATTATAAATCTCGATGCATTTGAGTGATACTGTGCACCAGTGCATTTGAGTGATACTGTGCACCGGTGCATTTCTATAAGTCTACGCACCGGTGCGTTGAGACGACCTATGGGCACTACACAAATCCCAAGATCAATTAGAACGGCCCCGTGCGTTGTATCACCAACACTACGCCCAGTGTAGTTTTATACATTGATGGCCTCGTGCATTCTCCTTCGACCGGCCCGGGCCACCTTCTAGATGTACGCACCGGTGCTTTCAATCCCGAGTAGCGCACCAATGAAAAAAACATCTGTAATAACCTCCAACCAGCCATTTTTTTTATTTGTGTTTAATTTCCGTTAAAATCTCCGCCAAAACCTCCGTAACCATAAACGGATGTTGTAGCAAATGTTTTTTTGACAATTTTGGCCAATTTTATAAAACTAAAAACCTCCTTTATAACCTCCGCTAGAGGGTCTTTTCCTTGTAGTGTTGCAACTCAGCACATATCTAAACAGAATCTACGTTGTAGAAGAAATTTGTAGCTTGGTCAAATGTCGGAATGTGGAAATGTAGTGCAATACTATTCCTAGAGGCTCCTTAAGGAAAGAAATGGGATTCCCGCTCGGGAACACCCTGTGCTAAACAGTTGAAGAGAGCAACAAGTCTAAACAGACCATATACAAAATAATAATCCAAAAACATATCCTCTATGGTTTTCATCCTCTTCCTTATATAAGTGATGAGCTTCCTCACCCTTGGACCCACTCATTTAAGTCACTACTTCCATGCAAGGAGTCTCCAACCAAAACTGTGTTGTCCCTTAATGAATGCCACTCCTCCATAACAGTGTTTTTGATTTGGTCAAAGTTGACCCAGTCTTCATGCTCTAGCCCCTTTTCACACACAAGGGTCTTCAATCCAACACTTTAGATGACCTCCATTCATACTAGGAGTGTCTTTCTTCCTATTAAGGAGATTTATGGGTCTTCATACCCTCTTATTCCTCCAAATAAGAAACAAAAAAAAAAATTTAATATTCCAATTAGTTGTATGCAAATTTAGGAATATTACAATCCTCCCCTCCCAAGTGTTGCTTGTCCCCAAGCAACTATAAGGACAAAACTGAAAAATGTGGGGAACTTTCATTCCCATGTGAAGCTCCAATCTCTAAGCTATCATTCATACAAAATGAATCACCCTCCAGAATGGTAATTCATAGAAAAAATCCTCCCATCTACTCATGAGAGGCACCTCCCAAGTGCTCAAGTTACCCAAATGGCTCATCCCATAAGGAAAAAAGAGATCCAATGTAGCAATCATGGATGGTCCAATGCTCTCCCAAAAATATGAAACACAAGTAATGTGGAGAATATGTTAGGTCCCTATATCACTAGTATAGTCCCTTATTATTGTTAGTGTAACCCCCTTATTGTTATTATTGTACCCTTGTAACCCTCATTTTGTTATTATTGTGCCCTTAAATTATTATTGTTAGGTCGGCTAGGATTACATTGTGGCCACTAGGATTACATTATGGCCCCATGGACTCCTACAGAAAGGAGGTTTTGCAACTGTATCATCCAAGAATTTTTCATTTATGTAATGTATCGAGTTTCCCTCGAAGTGGCTTATTTTCATGCTGATATTCTTTCTCTATTTTTTAAGCTAATACACAACATTTGCATCGTAGGTTTGAGATTCTAGGGTTTCGCCGTTCAAATAGGTCATCGTGAATTTTCGCTTATAAATTTTTTCATGGTGTTTCGTGTTTAAATTTTTAGGGTGTGAAGCTGAAATCTTGAAGAACATCGTCGCAAAATTTCAGAGCTTGGTTCACAATATTTTCGGAGACATGATCCGTGGAAGTTAGGTATTTTTGCAGGCTCTTCAATTTAATCTAAACAGGTCATCTTGGAATTTGTGTTATAACTTGTTTTCTACGAAGGTTCAAAATCTGAAATTTTTAGAGCGCGAATCTGAAATCCTAAGGAAACTTGTCGCAAAATTTTAGAGCTTGGTTCGCAATATTTTTGGAGATATGATCTGTGGAAGGTAGTGCTTTTTCAGGCTCCTGAATTTCATCTCAAAGAGGTGATCGTGGGAAAAGTTCAATAACTCTCTCTCTGGGCATCGGATTGGAGTGTCGTAAAAAGTGGTCACAAGTACACGGACTGTAGTTTCTTGGCTATCAATTTCAGATCCGAAAGGACGAAATGAAGGATACGTGGAGAAATTTGGGACAATTTTTTCTCTACTCAACCAAAAATTGGCTCTCAGGGGAGATTGGACATAACTTTGCCTTCGAAGAACCAAATTAGACCGTACCTTTGGCATTTGGAAAGATTCTGTAGAGGTTACCACAGGTTGATAGAGTGACATTGAAGATTTTCAATTACAAAGATAATTCAATTTCAATATCGATCTCCTAAAAGATAGTAAAAGGTGTGTATTGTTTTTTCCGAATTGCATAAGTCTTGTTTGAAGAATCAAGTTGAATTGATTCCAAGGGAATCTTTTAGAATAGATATCAATATTGGATTCTAAAATGGCCCCTAAAAAGAATTCAACACCCATTAAGCTTTCAGAAGGCTCTACTATGACTCATGAAGATGAAGAATGGCAACATGACATATCAAAATTACAAGAGCAAATTTCGCTCTCGCAAAGAACAACAAAAAATGAAATGGAAGTTTTGAAGAAAGGCGTGAAAACTAAGATGGATGGTTTGAAGAAAGGCGTGGAAGCTAAGATGAATGGTTTGGAAGCTAAGATGGATGGCATGGAAGTGGGCATGGAAGCTAAGATGGATGACATGGAAGCTAAGATCGATGAAAAAATGAAAGACAACATGGAAAACATGAAGAAGGATCTAAAAGTAGACATCAAAGGTTTGGCAAAGTTGATACAAGAAATGTTTCCTAATGGTGAAAAGATAGTAGAGGAAACTCATGATGAGAACAAAATAAATGTTAATCTTGATTTCATAAACTCTACAGTTGGAGGGAAGAACCACCATATTCCAAAAATGGATATGAGGAAGTTTGATGGAAAGGATCCTGTAACATGGATACTATAGATCGAGCAATATTTTGATTTCCATAATGTGCAAAACACACAAAAGGTACGCATTGCAACTTTACATTTAGAAAACAATACATTTGTATGGTATCGATGGCTTTGCTCTCGTAAAAAAATTGTCACTTGGTCAATTTTTACGGAGGAAAAGATAGCACATTATGAGGATACAAAGAGCAACACCTTCTTTAGCCAATTGATAAATCTCAAACAAAAGGGTTTAGTGGGGGAGCACATTGAGGACTTCCAAAAATTGAATATAAGGGTAACTGATATTCCAGAGGAACACAGGATTGATCTCTTCATAGGCACCTTAAAGGATAACATCCAACATGAAGTTCGCGTTTTGGAACCTGATTCATTGGAGAAGGCATTCAGGTTGGCAAGAAAAGTTGAATGTAAAATTATGGCGACAAGGAAGCCTACCACTCAATTCTATAAAAAAGGAAGTGTTGCTACGCCTAGATTTCCACAACCTACAAGGTTGACACCACAACAATTGGAAGAAAAAAGAGCAAAAGGGCTTTGCTACAGTTGTGATAGCAAATACACTAAAGGTCATAAGTGTGCTGAGAAGAAATTATTTTACATAGATTGTGAAGAGGAAGAAGAAAATGAACAAGAAGAGGACATACACCAGGAACCAACCCAAGAAGAGGAAGAAATGAGTCCGACCATATTGTGTAATGCATTGGCAGGAATTACCACTCCTCAAACTCTCAAGATAGAAGGACATATCAAGAAGAAAAAGGTAATAGTGTTGATTGATTCGTGTAGTACCCATAATTTTATTCATTGTAAGGTAGCCAAGGAATTGAATTGTTTCCTATACCCAGCACCAGAATGTCAAGTGATGGTTGCAAATGGAGGAACTATAAATTGCTCGGGAAAATGTCATAATATCAAGCTAACCATGGGGGAATATGTATTGAATAGTCCAATGCTTTCCATTCCTATGGGAGGTGCTGATGTTGTACTAGGAGTACAATGGTTACAATCTTTGGGGACGGTAGCTTTTAATTTTCAAGAACTTTTCTTGAATTTTTTTTCAGAAGGAAAGGAAGTCGAATTACGTGGTATTGAAGGGAAGCTAGGAACGATAATAAGCTCTAATGTCATGACAAAGCTTATAAAGAAATAACAACGAGGCGTAATTGCACAATTATGCTCACTAGGAGTTTCGACATCAAAATCATCTATTTCTACAGATCTCCAACAAGTCTTGGACAATCATTCCAAGGTGTTTGAAACTCCCAAAGGACTCCCACCTATTCGTGATCATGACCATGCTATTCATTTGATTCCAGGAAGTGTTCCTCCAAACATCAGGCCTTATAGATATCCTTACTTCCAAAAGAGCGAAATTGAACGTATGATTGCAGAAATGTTAGAGGCGGGTATAATTCAACCTAGTCAAAGTTCTTTCTCTGGTCCTGTAGTATTGGTACACAAGAAGGATGGATCATGGCGAATGTGTCCAGATTATAGGGAGCTCAATAAGCTCACCATTAAAGACAAATTTCCCATTCCTGTGATTGATGAATTATTGGATGAATTACATGGAGAAATTTATTTTACCAAGTTGGATCTTCGTTCAGGATATCATCAAATTAGAACGAAGACTGAAGATATTCCAAAAACAACATTTCGAACTCATGAGGGTCATTATGAATTTTTGGTCATGCCTTTTGGCCTTACCAATGCACCTTCTACATTTCAAGGGTTGATGAATTCCACTTTCAAACCCTTCCTTAGAAAATTTGTGCTAGTATTTTTTGATGATATACTAATCTACAGCAGGTCTTGGAAGGATCATGTTGAACATGTTGACAGGGTGCTCAAACTATTGCAGGAGAAACAATTATATGCAAAAACATCCAAATGTTTCTTTGGAGTACAAGAGGTGGAATATCTGGATCATATTGTATCTCACGAGGGTGTTAAGGT
This sequence comes from Pinus albicaulis, assembly GCA_034641835.2. NCBI lineage: Eukaryota > Viridiplantae > Streptophyta > Pinopsida > Pinales > Pinaceae > Pinus > Pinus albicaulis. The sequence continues at coordinate 1,154,376,287 of CM076581.1, forward strand.
AGACCCTAACAAAATTAAAGCTATTAAGGAATGGAAAGTCCCCACAACCATAAAGCAGTTGCGAGGATTTCTCGGGTTAACAGGGTATTATAGCAAGTTTGTTAAGAATTATGGGAGAATAACAGCACCTCTAACAACATTATTGAAGAAAGATGCATTTTCATGGACTCCTGAAGCAACTAAGGCCTTTGAACATCTTAAAGAGGCAATGTGCCTAACACCGGTCTTAGCTACACCAGACTTCACAAAAACCTTTATTGTGGAATGTGATGCCTCAAGAAATGGAATTGGTGCTATTTTAATGTAGGAAGGAAGACCCATTGCTTTTGAAAGTCATCCAATCAAAGGAAAGTATTTACAGAAACCTATTTATGAGAAGGAAATGTTAGCAATACTGCATGCACTAAAGAAATGGCGAACTTACCTAATGGGAAGACACTTCAAGGTAAAAACTGATCATGATAGTCTTAAACACTTTTTGGAGCAAAGACTATCTTCAGAAGAGCAGCAAAAATGGGTCACAAAGATGTTGGGTTATGACTTTGAAATAATCTACAAAAAAGGAAAACTTAATGTTGTTGCAGATGCACTCTCAAGAAAGAATGAAGAGGTGGAAGCATTGCTTTGTGCCATTTCTATTATCCAACCAGATTGGATAACCTAAGCAAGAGATGAATGGAAGAAGGACAAAGATGTATGGACACTCATTCAAAAGTTGCAGCAAGATCCTAGTACATCTGATACATTTAGTTGGAAAAATGATTCCTTATGGTACAAAGATCACCTATATCTTTGTAAGAATTCCCAACTAAAACAAAAGATTCTTCTGGAATTGCACACTTCTCCTTTAGGAGGACACTCAGGATTTTTAAAAACTTACCACAGGATGAAGAAAGAATTTTTTTGGGATGGCCTTAAATCTGATATTCAAAAGTTTGTGGCGGAATGTTTGGTTTGCCAGCAGAATAAAGTGGAGACAATTAAGACCCCCGGACTTCTACAACCTTTATCCATTCCAAGTCAACGTTGGGAGGAGATTTCAATGGATTTTATCACAGGTTTACCTAAGTCCGAAGGAAAGAGTGTCATCATGGTGGTAGTTGATATATTTACCAAGTATGCACACTTTTGTGCATTATCTCATCCATTTAAAGCAAGTACAGTTGCTACTACATTTGTGGACAAAATTCAAAAGCTACATGGAAGCCCAAGGGTTATTGTGAGCGACAGAGATCCCATTTTTACCGGAAATTTTTGGACGGAGTTATTTTCTTGTTTGGGTACTCAATTAGCTCATAGCTCATCTTATCATCCTCAATCTGATGGTCAAACTGAGATAGTAAATAAATGTTTGGAAGGATATCTTCGTTGTTTTGCATATGATAAACAAACACAATGGGTCAAGTGGTTACCTCTAGCTGAATGGTGGTATAACACTTCCTTCCATACTGCAGCAAAAATGACCCCATTTATGGCACTTTATGGATATCATCCACTATCCATCACATCATCTTTAAGAGAAAATTCGAAGGTTCAAGCAGTGGAAGATCACATCGAGCATCAACAAGAAGTTCTCCAACTCTTAAAGGATAACCTGAATTTGACACAAAATTGAATGAAACAACAGGCAGATCAACATCACAGTGAGAGAAGTTTTGATGTAGGAGATTGGGTATTTTTACGGCTACAACCATACAAACAAATGTCCCTCAAGCAAGCTAAGAAGGATAATAAATTATCACCAAAGCACTATGGTCCTTACAAGGTGTTGCAAAAGATTGGTTCTATGGCAACAAATTGGAGCTTCCTGCTTCTTCGCGAGTACATCCAGTTTTCCATGTTTCATGCTTAAAGAAGGTTATAGGTGAAAATCTTCCAGTTCAAACAATATTGCCAGAACTTGATGAGGAAGGAAAAATCATATTGGAACCGAAAGCGGTCACGGAAACAAGAACTCGACAACTACGGAATCGATCAATTTCAGAGTATCTCATCAAGTGGAAGAACTTACCCACTGAAGATTCTACATGGGAGGATGAGAATTTTATACACAAGCACCCAGAGCTACTCAAGCGTTGAGGACAACACTTTTTTTGAAGGAGAGGGGCATGTTAGGTCCCTATATTACTAGTATAGTCCCTTATTATTGTTAGTGTAACCTCCTTATTGTTATTATTGTACCCTTGTAACCCCCATTTTGTTATTATTGTGCCCTTAAATTATTATTGTTAGGTCGGCTAGGATTACATTGTGGCCCACCAGGATTACATTATGGCCCCATGGACTCCTATATATAGAAAGGAGGTTTTGTAAATTGTATCATCTAAGAATTTTTCATTTATGTAATGTATTGGAGGTTGCCCCCTCGAAGTGGCTTATTTCTAAGGCGTTGATATCTCTTTTCTTCTATTTTTGAAGCTGGTTACACAACAGAATATCATCTCTAATAAGAACATCCAATCCATGTGTCATCTCCCCAATCATGCCCACAACAATGATAAGGACATCATCAACATATGGGATCATAATTAGAGTTATATTGGCTGCCATATATAAAAATGGAGAAGGATAATGATCCCTCAAGTGAAACTAGTGCAGTTTTACTTCAGACTGCCTCAGAATAGGATATCATGAGTGGTTTCCCAACCACTTTCTTGTTGCCCCAATCCTCTCACATTCTTGGAGAAGGTGTATGATGTGAGGTGCATATGGAGCACACTCTGAAAAATATATCATCTCCCCAATATCTCCTAGGGAGTGGCCATCACCATCACTGCTCATGCCCCCAAATGGATCATGAGGTCTATAATAAAGAATGCCCCATATTGGAGCAATGACCTATACATGGGGGGTAAATAAATACAAGAACATAGCAAGTGAATCATGATGCACATAAACACAATCCTTAGCATGTACCTTGAACAAGTTGTTGAAGTGGCTCATAGATGAACCTCTTCTCATCCCCCATGAGGAAGGAAGTGGATGTGTTAACTCTATCAAATAGTTATGTCCCTCCTCTAAATAATCTATGCATCTCCTCATGTGATGGTGCATCTCCTCTTTGATGCTTTCCCAAGTGAATCTCTCCATGATAGTGACAATATGTCCTCATGAAAATACTAGAGAGAAAATCCCCATGTGCTTGGAGGTCCAAGTCAAGAAGATCATATCCTGGTAGTAGATTTCTCCTTCCACCACTTCTGAATCATAGTGCAAAGTATGGGAGTAAATTATCCCATACTCTCCCAAGAGTAACCAGAGCAACAATAGCTCTTGCTACCTCCACACATCTCCATCATATAAACCATGGAGTGAAAACATGATGATTGACATGAAGAATGTCACATCACCCCACTGCAACCAAACTCCTTGCTGCCATATAATGCAAGTGTCATGCCAAGTCCTAACCAACCACATACCCTTTTAAGTAGGATATGTCACATGCTGGCAAAACTCTTTCAAGAGTAGCTAGCGCAACCTTGCCTCTTGCTGCCCTGTGTCATAAATCTGCAAGTGGCTCCCTAACCTCTTGCTCATCAACATCACCCATCCAATCAATGGTGAGTGCCTACTATCATGCTCCAAATTGGTATCCCTCCAATGGAGAGTACCATCCTCCCAATCAAAATCACTATCTCTACACTTCACGGTATGTTGAAGTGCAGCCTCCTAGGGATCTCCATATGAAGACCACTCATCAATGACCATGTTGAATCCATAAGGATCCAAGTATACTGAAGGAAAAATCTTCACATTAATCTGTGAAGTGCTCATAAAGAAAGATCCATCATAATAATGGGAGATAATATGTCTCTCATCAACCATCTGCCTATCCCCTGCTACACATGTATAATGGTCATTAGAATGTCCCAATACTAGTTGGGCCTCCAACTCATCATTTTTCCTCAATGACAGTGCTGATGATCCCCATGATTATGCATTTTTTGTCTCATGATCATGCTTAATGTTGAACATATAGTTCTACATTGGATTGTTTATGATAATACTCCTCCTATCCTCCAAAAATATACACTCCAACCCCAAGAGTTGTGTGCATCTCAACAATGACATACCAAGATGAATGTATATCTCCTCCTTGATCCTGTCAAGGGTCCTCTGTGCAGTGATAGTCTGTTGCTCCAAATCAGTAGTGTGTTTGGACCTTAGGTCATGCAATGGCATGTCCCCACAACCTTCCATATGGTGTGCTGAAATAATAGAAAGTGGAAACTTATGCATACCTTGGTTTTGCTTGGGAACATCTTGTACTACTAAAAGGGTTCCTCCCATCGATGTGATGACTTCCCCAACTACTTATGATGATGGTTTCTCCTCTATGGTTGAATCAGTGCTGGTATAATTCTCCTCCTCCTCATGCATCTCCAAAATTGTGCATGGAACTCTAAATGTCAAGAGATCAAGACCACTTTGCAAAGGTGCAAGTGTTCTTTCTCTTGATGCAAGTGCTCCTACAGCAAGTGGTGGTGGAAGTTTCTTCCCCTTTGATTTCTTCTTGTCAAACTTCTTGATCAACCTTTGAGTAAAATCTGCATATGCAGTCATTCTTTCATGACTCAAAAGGTTGAACCACCAAATGTGTGCTTCACCCTCAAGGTGTAGCGCTGCAATCTCAACAGCTCCTCTCTCTCCTACTGGATGTAGCAGGAAGAATGCATCCAACTCCATTCCCCAAGCCCTTGTTGTGCATGTGGATGACACATCAAAGGTAGACAATAGAAATTTTTTTTGCTTTCCCCTCCTATAGCTGAAAGATCTCCTCTCTTCTTTGATCTAAATAAACTGTGGGAGAGTTAGATTCTCCTTGAAAGCTCTTGATTGAGATTTTTATTTTGCAAGATACTCACTTATAATGTCATGATATAATTTTCCTCCATCTCCATGCCTTTTATCTTCTTCTTCAAAATAAAAGGGCATAGTATATTCCTTTGGATCTCTATGCAATACCGGTTCTTTCTTCTGTTGATAGGAAGTGCATGGACCTTCCTCATCTTGAAACCCTATTATGGTTTTATTTCTTTTCTCCATTATTCTTTGCTTGACCTCCTTGGTGAGGTCCTTCGTAGATCTGAAAAGGGATGAGATAAAACTCATTCCTTCCATCATTTTGATCTCTTTCTCCTTCTTCTTATTCTCCTGATAGCATAATGGTTGAGATCCATAGGCTAAGCCAAGATTATGCTCTAATACCACAGTAATATTCACAAAATGGAAAAGACAGGAATATAAAACATATGCAGCATTACAAATAAAGAAAAACAAGAACATAGAACTAAAATTTGGAAAATGCCGGAAATATGTTGCAACTGAAATTTACATCAATACATTATCGCTATGAGCAGAAACAGCTGAGTAATATCATTATAAACAACAGAAAATATGAATTTACACAGTGCTCCAAAAGGAATGCACTTAAGCCACAAGATGGCTCAAATACACTAAAGAAACCAAGCACTGGAAATGTTGTGATGCTACTGTTGCTGCTATTGGAAACTATTTCTACTGAGGAGAAGAACCATGTGTGGAAGGCTATTCGAGTGCTCAGAATAATCCATGATTTTAACCACGGACTATACTCAAAAAACCCAGAAAAACCCATAAATGGTTTGGCCAGCTTTTAACTTTGGATTTTCGGCCCTTTTTGGGTTGCCCACTGCAACAACTCACTAAAATAACGTAGTCATGGACTGGAACTGCACTGTAGGGGATGATATCACCTTGGCCTGATGCAAAAATATTTCATGAAGCACTTATACCTTCCTTACTGATCTCCCAATGGAAATAAACGTTCCTCCACTAAAGACAAGCTCAAAAATGGCCTAATGAAACCCTCCACTGCTGCACCCTACAACTCAGCACATATATAAATAGAATATGTGTTGTAGAATAAATTTGTAGCTTGGCCAAATGCTGGAATGTGGAAATGTAGTGCTATACTCTTCCTAGAGGCTCCTCAAGGAAAGAGGTGGGATTCCCGCTCAGGAACACCCTGTGCTAAACAGCACTGCAATCTTAGCTAAACAGCTAAAGAGAGCAATAAGTCTAAACAGAACATATGCAAAATAATAATCCAAAAACATATCCTCTATGGTTGCCATCCTCTTCCTTATATCAGTGATGAGATTCCTCACACTTGGCCCCACTCATTTAAGTCACTACTTCCATGCAAAGTGTCTCCAACCAAAACTGTGTTGTCCCTCAATGAATGACACTCCTCCATAACAACGCTATTGAGTTGGTCAAAGTTGACCCAGTTTTCATGCTCCAGCCCCTTTTCACACACAAGGGTCTTCAATCCAACTCTTTAGATGACCTTCATCCACACTAGGAGTGTATTTATTCCTACTAAGGAGATTTATGGGTCTCCATACCCACTTATTCCTCCAAATAAGAAACAAAACAAAATTTTAATATTCCAATTAGTTGTATGCTAATTTAGGAATATAACATCCTATGTGCATCGGCATAACTCTTCTATATATATTGTGCTTCCTTTAACCTTTCCCGAATTTGTCTTACCTGTTCCGATTTACTCTTTCAGTCTACTAATCTATTTCTGGATGATATGCAGTGCTTAGGTTCAACTAAGTCCCCAATGTTGACTGCAAATCTATCCAAAACCTAGATGTAAAGCGAGAGTCTCTATCATAAATTATCTCTGTGGGTAACCCGTGTAACATCATAAGTATCTCTCACTGGGATGAAATGGGCACTTTTGGTTAATTTATCAACTACAACCAATACAGCATTGTGCCTCTTTGAAGTGAGTGGCAAAACTACAACAAAATCCATAGAAATTACCTCCCATTTAGACATAGGGATGTCATGCAGTTGTAGGAGTCTTGTTGGATGGTGATGATCAACCTTCACTCGTTGGCACTCAAGGCATTTGGCAATAAACTGGACTATGTCATGCTTCATGCCTACCCAAAAGAATAGTTTCTTCATGTCATCATACATCTTCTTCACTCCAGGATATGCACAATAGAGTGCTCTATGTGACTCTTCAAGGATGGTTCTTCTTATACTCCCTTCCTTAGGGATGTACATTCTTCCTTGAAATCTTAATAGTCCATCTGGTTCAAGGACATAGGGCCTCAAACTTTGGTTCTATCTACTTCCCACTCTGGAGTGCTGATATAACCTTCAAATACCAACTATTTTCAAAGATTTTTTCCAACACACGTTCCCTCAAATTAACCCTCAAGGGTACTAAGGAGAAGGTTTGTGGCCTCCTTCTTAGTGCATCGACCACCACATTCTCCTTTCCCTTAATGTATGAGATCCCAAAATCATACTCACTCATGAATTCACTCCACCGCCTTTGCCTAGTATTCAAATCTCTCTGAGTGAATAGGTACTTCAAGATCTGATGATCAGTTCTTAACTCAAAGCTTCTCCCAACGAGGTAGTGTCTCCAGAGTTTTAAAGCTAACATCACTACTACTAATTCTAAATCATGGGTAGCATACAATCCTTCATGTTTCTTCAAATTTCTAGATGCATAAGCTATTACTCTGCCTTCTTACATCAACACTACTCCCAATCTTTTCTTTGAAGAATCTGTGCAAATAATGAAGTTATTTTCCATGTCAGGAAATCGAAGGATCGGTGCACTAGTTAGTAACCTCTTTAGTTTGGTGAATGAAGTGTCACGTTCATAGGTCCATTCATACCTAAACCATTTTTGTTGTAATGAGGTGATATGTTTTGAAATATTTGAAAACCCTTCCATAAATCTGTGATAATAACCTGCTATCCCCATGAAGCTACACACCTCATGAGAATTTTTAGACACTGGCCAATCCATTATGGCCTTTAATTTTTCTGGGTAAACTGAATTCCTTCTCCTGAAATGATCATGTGCCCAAGATAATGAATTTTCTTTTGAAATAAGGAATATTTTGACAATTTTCCATACAATTGATTTTCCCTTAAGCAGGTTAGTACAACCCTTAGATGATCTTCACGCTCCTTTTCATTCTTGGAATACACCAGAATATAGTCCAGAAATACTTGCACAAATTGGTCTAACTATTTCCTGAACACACCATTCATGAGACTCATGAATAATGTTGGTGCATTGGTTAAACCAAATGGTACAACTAAGAACTCGTAGTGCCAAACTGTGTCCAAAAAGAATTTTTTGGGATGTCACCTTCCTTAATCCTCAATTGGTGGTATCCAAATCTGTTGGCTCGAGGGGTCCTGACTCAGGTTCGAAGTTCAAGGTTTGCCAACAAACCCCTATACTATTGGCCCTTTTGGCAGTGACCCCCTTGCGCAGGTCAAAGTCTCACCCGAAGTAGTATGGGTGGGTGCTGGAACCAGGTTTCTACACCCTGAAAAAGGGTAGATAAGGCAAGAAGAGCTGCGTCCAGCACTATGATGCTCAGATCGCCTCTTCTTGTGTAGGGTCTACAGGTCTCTTTTCGCATCCACGTGCGCAAGGTCTACAATGTTGGATAATTATATACTTCTATGACAGTAGCACAATATAGCATAAAATAGAATAGAACAGATCCAAATACTGCAAACACACTTACATAGAAATTTTGCAGCTTGAATACAGAATGCACATAATACAGCAATTACCAATGATTCGCACAAACAGTACACATAGATTCAGTTCTCACACAATATTTCTTTTCATCAATTCATCAATTCCCTCTTACAATACCCGTCCCAACCTGCGCACACAGCAGCAGGGTCTGCACACAACAAGACTCTGGATCTCCGCGCACATAGCCAACAGGAGTCCTTTCCCCAAAAACCCAAACAGATATACTAAACCACAGTTCTCATCAATAGCTCTTCATTTCTCCGCCTTACAATTCAAAATGTTCCTCTATTTATAATAATATAGCCTAAGCTTTCCTATGGTCCACAAACCATGGTTTTTGGACCCCCGGTTTACCCTTTGACCCTTTACAATGCTTTCAGGGCTTTGACCCACCCCAAAACCCCTGCGCTAGCCTAATTATAATCAAAAATATAAAAAATCGGACCAGTTTCGCAGCTCGTAGGAGACCCTGTTCCAACAGTCCCCCAACACAATCTTGTGACTCGTCCCGAGTCACTGTGGCCACAGGTCTGCCAATTGCCCCTGGAGCTATTTTATGACCAGCGTGTGTATTCCACTTGTGCGTCAACGGCCTATCCCAAGTGGGTCGATCGTGCCTGAGCTAATTATTCTGGTTATCTAGTCATTTAGCCCTGTATGGCTTGAGTCGACTACCATTGACATAGCCTGGTAACATGTCACCGCACAGGGTAGCTAGCTGAACTGCTCCACCATTCAGGATTTCCTTAATGGTGTAGGTACCAAGACAGTGCTGCCGGAATTTCCCTAGGTGTCTCACAAATTGGCTATCGTATAAGAGGACTAGGTCGCTTGCTACGAATGTCTTTTGGCGGCCCTATGTCGATCATGCTAGGCTTTATCGCGAGCCTTCTGAACCTGCTGATGAAAGTTAGCAATAAACCGATCTTCCTCCAATGCCAAAATCTGCGCAAGGCGCTCCTCCATTATATCAGGTTCTGCCATATTTGTAAATGTTGCGATACGGAGGCTAGGAACAATGTATTCCATTGGAAAAATGGCCTCCTTTCCATAGACCATCTGAAAGGGGGTCCTTCCTGTTAGCTTCTTGCAAGTCATTCGGTAGGCCCATAGAACCAAGGGGATGCGTACATCCCAGTCACTACGATCGGCATTGCAGAACTTGGTCAATGCCTGCTCTAAGATTTTGTTAAAAGCCTTGACCACCCCATTTGCCTGTGGATGGTATGGTGTGCTTTTCGCAGAATGGATCCAAAATTCCTAATTCAGGTCTTGTATCGTTTAGTTAACAAAGTGTGTGCCTCTGTCACTCATTAGGATCTGTGGGCAGCCAACCCTAGTCAGAATCTGCTCAAATATGAAGTGCGCAGCAGTATCCATAGTACAATCCTTCACCGCTTGTGCTTCAACCCATCGAGTGACATAGTCAATGGCAGTAATAATGTAGCGCACACCTATCTTCTTGCCTGGTGGATTGATGGGTCCCACAAAATCAATGGCCCATTTTTCAAAGGCCTGGAAAGCCATCTGAGGTTGTAATGGCATCTCATCTCAGCATGAGGGTCATCTTATTCGCTGGCATGTATCGCACGATTTACAATAGGTGTAAGAATCCTGGTGTAGGGTGGGCCACCATAACCCAGCTCTCAAAATATTTTGTGTCATTTCTCTTCCTGCATAGTGGCCTCCTGCGACGCCTTCGTGTGCCTCCACCAAAACGGCATTTTGTTCATGTTCCAGGACATATCTGCATAGTATTTCATCAGCGCCTAGCTTGTATAGCTGGTCGGTGATGATATTAAAGTCTGTCGCCCGAGTAACCAAATCCTTCTTTTGTTTCACCAAATATTCTGTGGGGGCTACACCTGTAGTTAGGAACTTAATGATATCAGCAAAGTGCGTGTCAACAACCTTAATGGCGAATAACTGCGCATCTGTTAATCCTTCCTCCAAGTTAGTAGGTTCTTCCCCTGTCTCAATGCGGGACAGATGATCCAGATCCGCATTCAGCCTCCTGGGCTTGACGATGATCTCAAAATCATATTCCTAAAATAGCAACAGCCAGCGACAAATCTTCCCCCCCAACATAGGCTTGTTTACAAGGTATTTCAAAGCCGAATGATCAGTGAACATCTTAAAGTGTCCACCCAATAGATAGTATCAATATTTCTGTAATGTGTATACCATAGCCAGTCCCTCTCGTTCAGTAGTAGAGTAGTTGCGTTCTGCACCCAAGAGTTTTCGACTCACAAAGGTAATCGGGTGATCAATATCTCCCTCTCCAGGTTCCAGGTTCAGTTAGGACAACACCCAAGGCGATGCCTAATGCATCCATATGTACATGGAATTCCTTTGACCAATCAGGAAATATTAGTATGGGTGCAGAGATCATCTTCTCTTTGAGTAGTTCAAAACTCTTCTGACACTCGTCATTCCAAAAAAGGGAAACATATTTTTTTAGCAGTTTCTCCATGGGTGCTGTGATCAGTGCATACCCCTGAATGAATTTCCTGTAATAGCCCGTGTGTACCAGAATAGAACGCAATTGTTTCTTCGTTGTTGGGACTGCAAGGTTTATAATTATGGCTACCTTTGCAGGATCAACCATTAGCCCTTGCTGACATAATATGTGCCCGAGAAAGATACCAAAAGGCACGCAGAAGATATACTTCTTGATATTTAAGGAAATATAGTGCTTTCGGCATGTGTCCAACATTAATCGCAGGTTAGAGACATGCTCCTTTACCAAGCCGAATATCGTCCAGCCATTGAAATAAACCTCCAGGAACTTATGGATAAACTCCTTGAACACAGCAACTACTACCCTTGAGAAGATAGCAGGTGCATTCTTAAGACCAAAGGGCATGACTGTATACTGAAAGGACCCCCATTCTATTGCGAATGTAGTCTTACTGTGATCTCCCTGTGCAATTCGGATCTGGTGGTACCCTGAGAACCCATCGGTGAAGGAATAGGCTTCCTGTCCGCCCACACTATCAAGGATTTCATCTGAGAAGGGCATAGGGAAGGGGTCATGGACACAGGCGTCATTTAAAATGCGTAGATATACGCAAATGCGTATTTCCCCCTTTGTTTTCTTCTCCTGAATGACCATCGGACTTACCCAATCCGACTGTTGAACCGGTTCAATGATACCTGCTGCAAGCATTTTGTCTAGTTCTTCTTTGACCTTTTGCTTATATTTAGGATTCAGTTGGTAAGGTCGCTGCTTTACGGGGCACGCCTCTGGTTTCAGATTGATGTGCGTAATTCCCAAGTCCCCCGTGATTCCTTTGAGCTCAGAAAACTTTGTCGGAAATAAGTCTTGATATTCCGTGAGTAGCTCTGCAATTTTGCCTATAGTTCCTTCGTCCCAATAGTTCCCAATTTTAGCCAACTTAGGATGTTCTTCCGTCCCGATATTAACTTTGCATAGCTTGAGAGGTTGAGTCATGTCAATATTCTGCAGCGGAGGTCTAATGACGATGTGTTCCCCCTCAGATTCTGGAACAGAGACGTTCCGAGGATTGTCTTCTTCTTCTTATATCGCCAAGCTCCGGCAGTTGACTATGTCTTGCATCTGCGCTTCCCATGTTAGGACCTCTGGTGTGGCGTGATGGTGCGATTCTTTAAATACGAAAGCATCGATGTCCTGCAGAGCTTCGTCGAGTGCCTCCACCCCCCCCCCCCAATGAGTCCAAACGTTCCTATAAAGTCATATTTTAGTATTCCCTAGTGACAGGTGCACTAAAATAGCTCTGCATCTAAATACCATGCGACGGCGATAGGGACCAAGTCATGAACAAATAGATGAACCCACTCTTTTGTAGTTTGGTCGGACCATTTTTCCATCCAGGCGAGAAGATGCACGCCAGGATCCCCAAGTCCGAGAAACATCTTGGTGTGTATGTCAACCGAGGGTGCGAACCGCAGGATCATCATATCCTGACATGTCTCCCAATCCTGGAATGCTATCTTGTGGGTATCCCACCATCGCGCAGGTGTCCCACACATATCTATATTAAGGGCCTAGAGCTGTCGTTCTCTTGGAACCGTAGCTTCTAGTGTTCTCAGGAATTCTTGGATGCTACCAGACTCATGAAAATGGGGTAGATCTCTTACCTCCAAGGAAATGCAGAAAAGGTCCCTCGCGACCTGAGGACATCATAGTGTCGAGACATCGTGCAACCGTTTTTTCCAATTCTCCATTTCCTCGTTAGAGTCAGAGAAGTATTTGTTGTCTTCTTCCCAACAGAGTACCCCATCTGCCGTGGGATTGATCCAATCTTCGTTTCATGCGGTCAACTTGTAAATGTGATCTACCTCTTTGTTTCTGTGTACTGGCTCTGTGTAGCATTCTCCTTCTGTAGGATCTAATAGTATTGTCACCCTTGTTCCTTTATTTTCAAATACCATGCTTCTTTTCTTGAGGTTAATGATACCACCCATATCTATGGCCCAGTCAAGTCCTAGGAGCGCAGCGTATGGGTCTGCATCTTCGACAATCTAAATTACTTTGAAATTAGCCTGGGCCCTGACCCCGGCAATATCTACCATGAGTTTTAATAGTCTCCCCAAAGGTATAATCTTCTACTGGTTGGCCATACATAGTTGGATATTGGACCACTCCAATCTGTGTTCTCCCATTCACTGCCAAGTTTTCTTAGGTAGCACATTTTCATCTGACCCCTAGTCTAAGACAACCTGATCCATCTCATAATTACCGATTTATGCAGTTAATCTCATCTCCCTACCGGTACGTTTCCCATATCTGCCTAACTTGTGTACATCCCAAACTTCTAGAGATAGGTGGGACTACCCTGCACAGCTATCGATTACTGCCTGAAGATTGTCTTCAGCTAGTGGGTGGCGTAATAGCTTTATACATGCCTGCAAGAAGGGTCTTACCTCATCATCCTCTCCTAGGTGCACAGGTGTCTGTAGAGTAGAGTTTCTTGTCTTAGAATTGTCCTCGTGGATTGTTTCTTGTCCCGATTCGTGGTCCAATCCTTTTGGGTTGTCAGGTGTTGGTCGGTGTTTGTGCTCAACCTAGTGTTCCTAAATTGAGTTCATTAATTGTCAACCAGGGCTAGTAAACTGCTGAAGTGTGGTGCACTATATGTGCCTAGGTATTTGTTTCTCACTACGTTGTGTTTAGTGTTTTATGATGTTTTTGGTTTTATGGTTTTATGTTGAAAAAGGAAAGAACTAAGTGCTGGTGAAAAGAAGCTATTGGTTGTGTTAAAATAGAACAAAGCCTAAACTATGGATGGCAAACAACAAATGCAAAGTTCGATAATGACTTCAGTGCAAGAAAATAAATCACAACATGAACTTAAACTTATCCAATTCATTCATTAAATATGTGTTGGAAGAGCTTGAGAAATGGACAAGTTAAGTATAAATGAAGTTCTCCTAATTAAACAATCAAAAAATCAACTTACAATGTTACAACATCTCATCCATGATTAAAGGTTTATTGGAATATATTTGGAAAAGAATGTTACACCATTTTTTGGTCATCTAACCTTTCATCGTTAGATGGACCAAGTACACCATGTAAGACCAGTTTTACCCCAAGTAAAACTGCTTTCACTATGTTAATTAGGAGACCCCAAAAGGAATAATTAATTAAACCATAATTTAATTATTATTCCTAGTCATGTTTAACCCAAAAAAAAAGAAATTAATGAGATAAACCCATAGTTATCTTATTATTTTCTAGGAATAATTATTTAAATAATATTCCTTGTTAAATATGACCAAATCAACCACCATTAATCAAATAAATCATTGTTTATTTGATTATATCCCAACCACTTCCTTAAAAAGATAAATAAATCATTTATTTATTTATTTTTCACTAATCAAGGGATTTGACCCAAGTCAAACACCCTTTCCCTCCAACAAATAATAATAAAATATTCCACAGAGGTGGATCTAGATGTGATTAACATTATTTTAATCATGCACCAAGATCTAGAAGGACCCAATATTTTGTTATAAATAGGAGGGTTTTCCCCATCATTCTTCACCTTTTGTTGCATACTAGATCACTCTGGATCTATACACTTGGTCTCATTTTCTGCCATTGGTGCTCCCATTGAGCTCTACTTTCTACATTGGGTTTTCTACATCTACAAGAGAGAGAAAGCTTAGATCTGAAGTGCTGAGGACTACAAAGAACTCATCCCATTGAGGAGATCTGGATACACCTTCTTGTTTCCTCCCAGGTGCCCTGTAATATAAAAATTCATTCAAAAAATCGTGTTCTTGTCTTGTCTGTTGGATGCATGGAGCAAATTCTTTACTTTACTGCTTAATGTCTTTCCATTTATAGATCTGTTTGTTGCAGCACTTTAACCACTAATTGCAGATCTGAAGATGTTTTGCAGCCATTATTGTTGTTAGGGCTATTAGTTATGCGTAGCTAAAGTGGTTCTTTTTCGTACACTTCGATGAAGAATTCATACTAACAAAGAACATTTGTAGCACAATAAGATTTCTACTCTAAAATAGAATTTAATTCTACCGTAACCCAATATAATACCACTAGGCCTCACTCAAAAGTTATAGATTTCCTTTTAGAATAGTCTTTGAGAAAATGCTTGTTTGTGAAATGGTAAAAATAATGGTAAAAATACAATTGTGCCTTAGACCGATACTTCTTCAGCTTCTCATTCGCATGATTATGTATTAATATGAGTTTGGAACAAAATAAGTTTTGTAAATAATGAAGACCGTGGTATTTAAATTTAACAACTAATACAATTTAAAATGTAATTTAAGGACATCTGGACTGTCTTTATTCTGTTAGGAGTCTACCTCCTAATTTGAGTTCCCACGTACATAACCACCTACAGGATTTCATTCAAACTTCGTGGAGAGAAAAAAATGATAAGGAGATGATGTGGAATACGACCATATGTGCTTTTCTCTAAGATGACACCTGGAACCTGTGTAGACATGAAGACGGCTGCAGAATTGGCAACTAGCTACAGAATGTCTGCATTCTGTAGCTAGATTTAGTTCAAAAATTACTACAATGACAAAATCATAAAAACATAGCAAGTTAGTCATGATATTCATTCTCAAAGAAATTTTAACTAATTCTATTGATCATTTGAGCCTGAGATTAACAATGGACAAAAGAAATGGAGTGGAATGTGTTGGAAGAAAGAACATTCTTGGAGCTCAACATACCCCCACTTCTAGATTCTTGCATGTCCTCATGCAACTATTCCATGAACTCTGAGACCTCTACAAGAACATCCAACCCTCTTCTTCTGCTTTTCCTGGTAGTTAAAGGCCTTCTGGGCTTCCTGATTACTAACTTGAACCTTAAATTAGTAAGTGCCCTGATTAATTTTTTGTTTCTCTTTTTCAATTTTTCATTGGCCTTATACACTTTGTCCATTTGTAGAGACAGGGTTGAATTCATATCAGTTTTCAGTTTAACTTGCTCCCTCAAAATATCATTTTCAGTCCTGATATGTCTATTAAGTACTTCTAGCTTGCACTTATCTCTTCTTAGCACATCTATTTCGGACTCTGGTGGACTAGGGGTTCTGTCTCTACTTTCTGAAGCTCTTCTCTCCAATGACTCAACATAGTTGTAAATTTCTTGTTGTGCAGGGTCTATTTCAGGAGTTTCTTCATCAAAATCCTGATCAGTAGGTGTTTCTTCGTCTTCTATGTTTATGACTCCAGTTTGTTTAACTTTTGTTTTCTTTAGTATCCCCCTAAGTCTGTGGCTCCTTCTCAGTTGAGATGGCCCTTATCCTTTTTCTCTGGCAAATTTTCTTATGATCCTCTCTTTCTTAAGCTGCTTCTTAATCTGAACTAATTTTTCAGAAATCATTTCTTCACTGCTTTCTTGTATTGTTTTACCAGTTTTAGTTTTGGAGGATTTCCATTTTTTGCTTCTTTTTGTAGGTTTGTCTTCAGGTGGAGGTTCCTTTAGTTCCTCAAAGTGATTTCTCACCAAGAAGTCATCCCAAGTATCTCCCATTTTTGCTAAATTATGTTCAATTAAAATCTTGACTAAACCATGGTGCTATAAGGTTGTTTCCAGAAATTGAATTCTCTTTTGAACACTTGAAGCCATTTTCTTTAAACTATGAAGCAAGAAAAAGAGCAAGTTGAGTTCTTCTTCTAGAAAATGCATTATCAACCTAATATGGTAAACATAGAAAGTACCATATCTACCTTCACAAGTGATGAATTTTTGCAGGATAAGCAACATGTTCCTCCATTTGTTCTTTAGTGCAGAGCTAGGGATACCCTTTTTAAAAATGGTGACATCCATACCTGGTGACTTGAGTATCTGCTTCCATGCTTCATTATGAAATTCTCTGTTCTTAAACCACCTTTCTCCTTGTCTAGGAAATCTTGTTGCTTCTGCAATAAAAGCCTCTGTGATAGTGAATTTAATATCTCCAACTTCAACCTCGGCTCCATTAAAGGATCTTGCAAAAGTTTTAGTAACCTCTTTGTGGAAGCCACTAAATTTTTCAAGGAATTGCAACCATCCTGCTTGTTGTAATATTTCTCTGATTTGGGGATAGCCTTCCAAGTACTTAGTGCCAACTGGTTCAGTTCTCACGATGAGGCCCATAACTTCTTCTTCAATCTTCAATTCACTAGTCTTCTACTCACGGTGAGAATGGTCGTTAACAAGTTGTTTTTTTTCCCCACAAATGTTTCCTCTGTTCACGGTGACAATGGTTGTTACAGAGATGCCTCTGTCTCAAAGACCGAAATGGTTAAAAGTTGGCTACGGGAAAGAGTGATATGGAGTGGTTACGGAATGAATATAATGAGGTGAGGATGATGTATATGAGTTGAAAGATATCACAGAAGGAAAGACCGCGGAGATATTTTGTAACGAATTCAAAAATCATCATTAAATGCTCAGTGACATGACTAATCCAATCACTTCAGCACTTTAACCGTTTAGATTTTTAAATGATGATCGGATATGGGTTTTGAAATGGCGGAATAGAAGGAGTTTTATCCAAAGTTTTTGCAGGAGGTTTGTTAGGCATGATCAACAAAATTAATTAAAACAACTTTTTGAATAGTATATAACTGAACTATGCTAAAAATTTTCATGATATGTCACCATAATAATTTCATACCTTTTCCTTTGCTTTAATTTTCTTGTGATCTTCATAAGCTTTGTTCTCTCCTGAAAATCATTACTTTTTGAGTCTTCATAACTCCCTTGAATTTGCTTGTTCTTAGATATGCAGGATCATTTTGTTGCAGATCAAATGATTACTAGATAGTGCTTTCAGGCTCTCTGGCTGCAGAATGTCTGTCTGGCTGCAGAATGTCTAACTGGCTGCAGAATGTCTGATTGATTGTAGAATGTACCTGTAGATAACTTGAAACATGAAATGGAATGGTTTGGAGTATGAGTGGAATGTTGTATGGAATGAGTGAGGATGGATAATAAAATATGATGTAATGGGATATGAATGAAGTGAGTAATGGAGTGGAATGGATCACATCTTATGAAATGGAGTGAAGTATGAGAAGTGGCCTGCAATTCATGATATGTATTATTCAATTGCAGAAAAACATCACACTTTAAAAATCTGGAATTGAAATGAGGTGGATGAAGTATGGAATGAAATGAATGAAATATGGAATGAAGTGAAGTATGAATGAATGAAGTGAAATGGAGTATGGATGAATGAATGAAATGGAATATGAATGGATGAAATGAGATGGACCATAAGTGAAATGGATCTGCACTTATGATTTTGTAACAGCTGCTTGCAGAAAAAAAAAACAAAATGGAAAATTTAGAGTGTCAGAAAAATTCTGATTTTCACTCTATCTTTTCTGCATAAACATGCCAATCAGTGATTGGTTTTCATGTTTATACTTTTATTTTATTTATTTATTTATTTATTTATTTTTCAATATATATGACTTCAAAAAATTCAATTAAGTTGATGAAGAAGAAATATTCTTCTTCATTAACTTCACATCACTGTTTTCCTGGAACTTCTTGACAAATTCTTCTCTTGAGAGTGGTTTGTGATACAGCTTCAATCTATGACCATTCACAAGAAAAGTAACCTCTTCTTCATCTATTGTCCTGATTTTTATTGCTCCATTGTAAAAAATTCTCACAATTTCATATGGCCCAAGCCAATGTGTTTGAAATTTACCTTGAAAATCCTTTAACTTTGAATGAAACAAGAGAGCCCAGTCACCTTCTTTGAACTTCTTCTCCTTGATGTACTTGTCATGCCATCTAGTCCTTTGCCGTTGGAGTAGATTTTTTTTCTGAACTGCATCTTGTCTTATCTATTTCAATTCATTAATCTGCTCCAATCTATGCTTTTGTGCCTCTGATAGATCAACTCGAAATGTAATCGCCATTATGAAAGTTTGGTCCCTGGACCTTCATGGGGAAACAAAACTTTGCTTTCCACAAACAATTTCACAAGGAGTATTCATAAGGAGTATGACCGTTGTGCTTCTCCATGTTGTAGAAATTAGCTGAATAAATCACTTATTCACCGAAGATTAACCTGGTCATATATCAATTTCGAATTGCATACATAACACATAACCTTCTTCTACAATTAATTGTCACATGCGGAAATAACAGAAGCAATCTCACATCAATTCAATCACACATTAACTCAGTATGTATGGGAAAGCCTATAGCTGAAAACCCCGCAGCTATTGTGTATATTATAATGGAGAAATCATGTAACAATCATAGTACAAAAACTCTTCACAAGCTCTCATGCACTACCTCCCATGCTACACACTATCAAGCCAGATCTAGCAAATCACTTGCTCCAATCCTTAGCCACTTGATAGCCAACCTTGATTTCGTATTTCAAAGCTATGGGATGGCCTCTTTATATAGATAAACCACCAGCCTAAACTTTGCAATACTCATAGCTTACTCCACCTATCTATGTGTTGCAAATAGCAACAGTATAGTTACAACGGATAGCTAACTCTACCCTTTCATCTATCTCTTTCACTGGTCTTCACTGAACTGATCATGCACTGTAGTGAACTGAAGTGTTCTTGAGTTGACTAATGAGTTAATATTTAGTAAATTAAATATTATTTAATTTACTCCACTCATATCTAGTTGATTAGTTAGTTAACTAATCCCAACTAGTTCAACTAAAACAAACAGAACACAACTCCACTACTTGTTCCGTTAACTCCTCCAAAACTCCTGCCACTGAAGTCTAACTGAAGCCAACCATGCAAGATGCCATCAAACCCTAGGAACCACGTGATTCCTTGTGTCAGTTGCATGAGCCACCTCCATGACTCAAACTGAAGTGCGCCAAGAGAGTAAACTGCTGTTTATAGTCAAAATATTATTAAGGGTAAATAATATTTGACTTCAATATTTTTAGGAGATCAGTCTAAAAATAGCCTGGGTCCTAAAAAATAGGGTCTCATCTATTTTTACCGACATGTCGCATCCATCAAGAATCTCCAAGTAGAATTCCCAAATTATGCTCCGTATGTCTAAAAACAGACATAGTCTAAAAATAGACTTTGCGCCAGAATTTGCCTGCGGGCCCACTTAGTGAAGGCGACTTCATTTCACTAAGCTCCATCATCTTTCTGCATTCTCAACACTCCCTCTCAGCAAGATATGGATTATCTGCAATCCCTATCCTGCCTCTGTGGAATTCGAACTTGCTCCTGGTGAGCGCCTTCGTCAGGATGTCGGCATCCTGATCCTCCGTGGGAACATATGAAAGCATCATGATCCTCCGCTGAACACAATCTTTGATGTGATGGTACCTGATGTCGATATGTTTGGACCTATCATGAAATACTGGATTAGCCGAGAGCTTGATGCAGCTCTGGTTATCACAGTAGATCACTGTAGGCTCCAAATGCAACTTGAACAAACCTGCGAGGATCTTCCTCATCCAAATAGCCTCACATGCAGCCAAGCTAGCTGCCATGTACTCGGCCTCTGCTGAACTGAGTGCCACGGATCTCTGCTTCCTGCTGTACCAGGAAACTGCTATCGACCCAATGCTGAAAACTCCTCCAGAAGTGCTCTTCCGGTCTGCTGGGCTCCCTGCCCAATCTGCATCAGTGAAACCAGAAAGCTTCACTCCATCCTCTTGTCTGTACCATAGACCATATCCCGATGTGCCTCTGATATAGCGCAATACATGCTTTCCCGCCTTCCAAAAGAGCTTGGTAGGCTTAACCATAGCTTGCGAAAGATGGTTAACTGCATAGCATATATCGGGTCGAGTATTGACCAGATACATCAACGACCCCACCAACTGTCGATAGACAGTGGCATCCACTACCTCCTCTGAAGTAGCATCTCCCTTCCTCCATCCACCAGGAAGAGGGGTATCAACAGGCTTGCAGCCTTGCATGTTGAACCTCTCCAGAATCTCCCGGGCATACTTTCCCTGAGAAACAAACAGTCCTCCACTGCGCTGCCAAATCTCCAATCCCAAGAAATAATGAAGGATGCCCAAGTCCTTCATCTCAAACTCTCGTGCAAGATCCTCCTTGCATGAAAGTACCAACTGCTCATCGCCAGTCAAAATCAGATCATCTACATACAGTACGATGATCAACAGCTTCCCCTCCACCACAATCTGGTACAGGTTAGGATCCGCCTCACTCTTGGAGAATCCAAGCCCGGTGAAGTAGCTGTCCATCCGAGTGTACCAAGCACGAGGTGCTTGCTTCAGCCCATACAGTGCTCTCTTGAGTCGGCACACATGCGACTCACTGCTGAAGATCTCAAAACCTTCAGGCTGCTCTATGTACACCTCTTCCTCAACAACTCCATTGAGGAACGCAGTCTTCACATCCATCTGATGAATGTGCCACCCCATCTGCGCTGAGAGAGCAAGGATCGTCCGTATGGAAGAGTACCTTGCGACAGGTGCAAAAGTCTCCTCATAGTCAATCCCCTCGATCTGTGAGAAGCCACGGGCGACAAATCTCGCCTTGTACTTTTCCACACTCCCGTCAGCCGCCTGCTTCACCTTGTAGATCCATCGCGAACCTACAACTGATTTCCCAACCGGTCTTGGGACAATCTCCCATGCACTGTTCCTGATGATCGAATCATATTCTTCTATCATGGCATCAACCCATGCGGGTTCCTCCACAGCTTCCTCAAAAGAGGATGGCTCCGTCACAACACATTGACTCACAAGAGCCATGTATCCAGTGTACCGATCCGGTGACTGTCTCTATCTGCATTGTGCTGTAGGTGGTCCTACAACCTTCTCTGCATCCCGAGCCAGTCGCTCAGCTTCTGTAGTGCGCATGCGCCCTCTGATGGTTGGCGCTGCCTGGGTGGTTTCTTCCACCTCCTGAACCTCCTCTTGTGGCCGATCCACATCCGGAAGCTCCTCCTTAGGAACTAACAGCTCTTCATCTGCATGCAAGTGTAGCTCCCTCTCAAGCGAACACTGCATGGCTTTCTCCTCCTGAAATTTTATATCCCGTCGCACAACAGTCTTGCGACTGTCTGATAGATACACCCTATAGTTGTGAGGTGTATCAGTGTACCCCACAAATATTCCAACCTCAACAGTTGGATCCAGCTTCCTTCTCGCATCCTTCGTCACATGCATGTAGACAAGAGAACCAAAAATCCGCAAATGGGAAATATCAGGCCTCTTGCCAGAATAATCCTCCTCCGGTGTACTCATGCCAAGAACCTTGTGAGGACAACGGTTCTACACATACACTGCTGTATTGCATGCCTCAGCCCACAAGTGAAGGGGTAGGCCCTGATCATACAACATCGCCCGTGCAGCACCCACGATCGTTCTGTTCTTCCGCTCAGCCACCCCGTTCTGCTGTGGGTTATGGGGTGCGATGAGCTCTCTCCGAATCCCTTCTGCGCTGCAGAACTCCTTTAATTCAGCCGAGATGAATTCACCACCGTTATCACTCCTTAGAGCAATCACCTTCTTCCCCGACTCCTTCTCGACCAGTGCTTTAAACTCACAGAACTTCGTGAATGTATCGCTCTTCTTCTGCATGAAGAAGATCCAGCAATTTCGAGAGAAATCATCAACAAAGATCACATAATACCTGTGCTTTGCTGTCGAAGCAACTGAGAAAGGACCACACACGTCTGTGTGAACTCTCTCAAGGATCGTCGTGGCGCGACTATCCTTCTCGTGAAAGGTGGCCTTCACATACTTCCCTAAAGTACACCCCTTGCACTGATCTGACTGCGCAAGAGTGCCCTTAGGAAGTCCAGTAGAAATCTGCTGCAGAATCTTCAAAGCTCCATGGTGAAGATGGCCTAATCTCCTGTGCCATAGTTCGCCCTCATCATCCCGGCTCACCACATCTCCAGCCTTGCATGCCATAGCTGCGCAGTCATCTACCTGCAACTGATAAAGGTTCCGAGTTCGAACCCCTATCTTCCGGGTC
>CM076581.1:1154399406-1154761702 GCA_034641835.2 Pinus albicaulis
CGCAAGAGCTTAATCAAAAAACTCTTTGCTCTTTGGCTGCATCCCTGGATCAAGATCACATTGAGAACCAGTTGTCTTCTCATGTGGAGCCAAATATTGTCTTCTGAGATGTTGGTATGCCTCTATCCTTGAAAGATCCATTAAAACACTATAAAAACACCTAGAATCAGTTTGACTTATGGTCCATGTATTGCTGAGACTTGAGGGTGTATTAGTGGCGCGACCTATGGCTGTAACCAATTTTATTTGCAGAATGGGAAGGTCTGTTATGACTGGTCTATAGCATATGGAGGTTATTTTGCCTTAGGATAGTTTTCCAGGGGGGAAATGCCTAAAGCACCACTTCCTAGCTTAGGGGAGACTTTTTGGACATATTTGGATTGTTTCTTTAGAGTTGATGGGCAGACTAGTATGGCTAAGGCTAGGTAGGACTTGATAATGAGGTTTCATCTCATCATGGGTGGAATGAAAGGTAAGAAGACAAAAAACGTTTATGGGTGTTTTCCAGCTGGAAAATTTGACAAATTTTTGATCCATTCTTTAGAAAACTTAGAGTACATTACAACTAGTCATCACCAATGAATGAAAATGCGATGACTAACATCGTATGTCTGAAATTCAGAATGACGGTCTGTGAAATTTTCGTTTAAGAACGATAACAATTTAAGTTGGCGGGGGTTTTACCACATCTTGGCGTCCATCGCATGTGATGTATCTTTGAATGAATGCTACAATTCTTTCCAAGGTTTTTGTAGGGACACACGGTTAATCCTTTCGCTTCCGTTCAATGGTTCTCCTCGATCACAGTATGTTGAGATTGCTTCTCGTAGAGAAAGGTTTTTTTTCGATCCATCTTTCTCCCTCCTCTTGGTATTCCGAGATACCTGTTGATGATGTCCTATGTGAGTAGTATAATCCTTCCTCTGATGCAGTATGTCCCTCCTATAGGTTCTGCGAGAGATTCAATGCTATTTCAATGTCAAACCCTTGCAATTTATGTAAGTATGCCAGCCAACCAACTTGTTGAAGAATGGTGCGAGTTGCGTCTAAGATTTGGAAGGTTGTGGGTCCATTTCGGAGAGAGTTTCCTCTCTTGGATGATGTGTTATACGAACTAATTTCTCCCTCTTCTTGTGTTTCTTCGCGTTGTTGGTTAGAATAAACACTACATGCGAAGAAAAAAGAAATTGTAACCTTGTGTCATAAATGTATGTAAGCGCATATCATAAATGCAATGATATTTTGGTCCCATTAGAATATCCAAAGGAAGTTGTGTAGGAAATTCGCATGCTTAGTATTATGGATATTCCCCCCTCTTGGAACGAGGCGTTCACATCCTTAAGTTGGAGAAATCATGAATGCATGTGATGCAAGGTCGAAATCAGTAATCACGGTTATGCAAAGAAGATTATGCTATCTCTCGGAAATGGATGAAAATAGGAAATAAGGAATGTATAAAAAGTAATTGGCTATTGTTAGAAAAATAATCTCATACCACAAGCGAGCCACTACTTCCGGGAAGGCCTTCATGGCCTCGACAAAGTTGCTATTTTAACCCGAAAAATGAGCCGGAATCCTACATGTCCAAGTAGATATTTTGCCAATTTTATGGAGAGATCACCTTGCTAGTGTGGTGGCCGGATAGTCAAGGTGACACTAACGGGGTTGTAACTTGAGTGATCGAGCCGGCTCGTGATGAGACCTCTGTCCTTGAGCGGTTGGAGCTATCGAGAAGCTCACTAACCTAGTTTTTGGCCATTGTGGGCATGTCACACTAAACCCCTTATGATCATGATGGAATTATTATTGATGGAGGACCCCCTATTCTCTCTTAAAAATTTGCATATGAACATAATATTTATTTTTTGAAAAACGAGCCTTTTTTCTTTGTTTTGTAGAGGAACCACTTTGTGGTGTGGTGGCCGGATGGTCAAAGTGCCATTTCTTGGGATTGTAACGGAGTGATCAAGCCGACTCGTGATGAGACCTCTTTTCCTTTAAGAAGTTTGAGCTATCAAGAAGTTAATTACTGGTGTGTTGGCCATTGCGAGCATGTCACATGTTAAATCCATATGATCATGGTAGGCTAGCTCATGATGAGACCCCCTATTCTCTCTTAAAATTTTTCATATAGACATAATATTTCTTCTTTATACATGGAAGGAGGCTCATTAACTCCTTAAGAGTTGGGGATGGTTTTTGAGAAGTAAAAAAAAAATAATGTCAATACAATTAATACTCCTTATTCCTATATCCTTATGTCAAGGAAATACTACTCGAGAGTGTAGAAAGATCTATCGTTATATAAGACTATAGATTGTGTGATAACATGTTAAGTGGGGAGATGTACGAGCGAGGATATTTCCATAAAAGTTCTGAGATCATCATATTAGTAATAATACACTTTTCTCCTTTTCGGAATTTGCCAATTCACCTTGAGAAATGTCTTTTACGGACTAGGAGTGTGAAATGAGGAATGGGTTTTTAAGAAGATATCATCAAAAAGAAAGAAATATCATGCTTATAGGGAAAAAAATCATTTCTTCAATCCGATTGAATATAAAAAACAACACACGGGTACATTTCAATCCGATTGAACAATATTTGTTCAATTAGATTGAACAACAACAAATAAACACGCAAAAGGACATAGTTGTTCAATACAATTGAGCAGTAATTTTGTTAGTTGGATTGAATAGCGGTCGTTCAAATATTTGAATATAGAAATAAACACAAGGAACACGATTTGTTCAATCTGATTGAACATCGATTCTGTTCAATTGGATTAAGCATGTATGTTCAATTTGGGCATCAAAAATAAACACACAAGATATGGTTGTTTATTTTTTGATTGAACATCGGTATTCAATTGGATTGAACAATAGTCGTTCAAAGATTTAGCAGCAAAAATAAACACGCAAAATAAGAATGAGAGGAAAAAAATACAATGCCATTATGAAGGATGTACAACAAAATGAAAAATATGAATTGTAGGAAATTATATATAATATTTACAATAGGGAGTAGAAAGATCATGCACTTAAAGTTGTGGGGCTATCACCCTCTCTTTAAAATTTGGATGGTGGGATCATTGCGTACACAGTAGAAAGACTCCCTTGTAAGTGGTTTGTGATAGAGGCACACTATGTGCCCGTTGGCTCAATGTAGAACTAGATCTATCTATGGTATTCAAGGTGAGGGTACACTGATGTGTGCACCTACGAATTTAGTATGGACCGAGAACCACCTTGTTTTTAAATTTCACTAAAGTCTTGGAGTCTGAGTCGTGAAAGTGCCCAATCTCTTTTCTGGAATGTCTTATTTTTTATGAGGTTTTCATGCCACTTAGCTCATTGTTGTTTGATGATTTCGGTGTGCTACATAGCAGGTAGTTGTATTTCCTCCTAATCATTTATTTGTTGGAGTCTTCTAATGCGGAGCTATCTTGTCAAGTCCGGCGCCACCTCTGGAGCTGTCCTTAGATTCTTTATTTCGAATTCGATATAGAGAAAATAGGCTCTTCCAAATACTAGATGATACGGAGAATATCCGGTGGTGTTTCGCCATGTTGTGCGATAAGCCCTGCAAGGCCTCACAGTAGTCTAGTAGCCCAATCCCAGTGATGTTGATACGCATTTTTAGTGAGAATTTCCTCAAGGACTTTGTTGGTACTTTCAACGCCCATTTCCGTGGGTGGTAGGAGATGTGACTCTGGATGATATGGTGGCTCTTCAAGGTGTCTATAATTTTATTTCCCTGTTGTGTCGCTCATCGGTTATCACTTCCCATTGGTAATCGATGTGCACAAATAGCTCAAAAGAGAAAATAATCACGAGATTATTCCGTAGCTCTTGATAAAGATACTTTTTCTACCCACTTTGTTACATAATACGTAACGCTAGTGTGTAGATCTCTTGGTTGATGGCGGGTTGAATGGTCCAACGAAGTCTAGTGCCATACGTTCAAGAAATGATTCTACTACCAATTGTAGTTGTAATGGAATTTCATCGAGGCTTAGCCCCATGCGGCCCATTGTTGGAAACTATCGTAGACTTGGACATATTTCGTAGCATCTATAAAAATTGTAGGCCAATAATAACCCATTTGAAAAACTTTGTGCCCCCGTTAACGATGCAAAATGGCCACTACAAGGTTCACCATGGCAAACGGAGCCCGTAGAATGTCATAAATCTTGTCTTCCCCAGGATACATCTCAGGTATATGCATATCAACTCATATATGAAGAGGTATCCTGGAGTCCGGGAGAATCTAGAGCGCGGCGAACAATCGGCTTTCGTTCCCTTGATGTCAAATGTACGAGCGGCTCCCTACGCCGGTGTTTTTCTGCATGCAACACCGTACCATGGTGTTTTTACTACTACGGCAAACAAATATTTCATGGGGAAACCAATCGTCCACCACTAGTGTGTCATACGATTTAGGAACCTTTAGATGGGAAGTCTAACCCGTTCTCCTTCCCTGGATGTTCTTTGATAGTTATATGTAAACTCTTGCAAAAAAACAACCAACAGTTACTCTCCCATTTGTAATTGGTTTTATCGGCTAGATATCTAATGGAAAAGTGATCAGTATACATAGTACTTGATAGCCAATTATATAATGTCTAAATTTATTGATAGCATAAATGACAACCAATAATTATTTTTCATTCAACGTTGTATAGTTTAATTCATTTAAGTGAGATTCTTGCTGATATAATAAATAGCATAGGGCTTTTTATCTTCTTCTTGTTAGAGAACTACCCTATTGCTATCTCGGATGCATGCGAAGAAATTTTAAAGGGAAGATTCAGTTAGTACCACATAAGATCGGTGATGTTGGGGCAGTTTCTTTAAATGCAGCAAATCGGTGTCCACATTTATCATACCAATGAAATTCAACATTTCCGATTAATGCATACAAGGGCGTAGCAATTTGTGAAAAAATTCCTTATAAACTGTGATAGTATCCACTGCATATCCAAGAAAACTACATACCTATGTACGTAGCCTGAGTGTGGCTAATAAAAGGATTACTTCTATTTTTCCAAATCTACCTATATTCGAGCTACGGAGATATAGTGTCCTAGGATTACTCCTTTGGTCATCATCATGTGACATTTTTCATTGCTTAAACATAATCGGGAGCAATACATCGTTCCAATACTTTTTCTAATGTTTCTAGTGCTTGATCAAAATCATCTCCATATGGGGTAAAATTGTCATATAAATTTCAAGTCCTCCATTTATTAAATCGAAAAAATGTTGAGAGTGGCTCTTTGGAAGGTTGCGGGCATTTCACTTAGTCCAAATGGTAATACTGTAGGAAAATGTACCCCATGGGCGGGTAAGCTTGTTTTATCCTGGTCTTCAGGGATATGCGGATTTGATAGTAACCACTCAGCCCATCGAGGAAGGAAATGAACCGCTTTCTGCCAATGTATCGAGGACTTGGTCAATGTGAAGGAAGTGGTCCCTTCTATGTTGCTTTATTTAATTCACAGCAATCATGAATTCTCCCTTTCCATTCTTCTTAGGAATGACTACTAAAGGAGAGACCCATTTCTTTTGTATGAGATAGGATAAATGGGATTTAAAATCTGACATCTTTTGCAACTCATCTTTTACGATGTCTTTTAGGTGTGGGTTTGGCCTCCATTGAAATTTCTTCGAATAAACCAAGCCTCCTTATCGATATAGATGTGATGTGTGCATAGTTTAAGTCCATACCCTTCATGCTCAGGTAGTCCCAAGCAAATTCTCCACGATACTTCTGGCAAAACCTTTATGTGATTTTTCTTTTGGTCACTATATGAGGCTGCAATTAATATTTAAAACTTTCCTAGCTCAATTTAGGTTGGTATGTGTTGATTATCAATGTCTTCCAAGGGGTCTTCTTGTGTTTCATCACATCAAAATTATTTTTAACATTTGGAATTTTAAGTTTCCAAAACGCATATGACTAATTCATGAATTTATTGATTACATCGTCTTAATTTGTCCCAAGATTCTGAACTGTGTGTTAGTGAACGAGATATTTGTTCATGTGTGTATGGACCTCTGATATTTTTCTGGCATGGGTAGACTTGGTTTGGAAAGTGGGTAAATGATAATTTTTATGGAATCACCTCTAGAAATGGTCATGTTTCTGTCTGGTAGCCTATGTAAGCATCGGTTGTTGCTAACCAAGGTCGACCAAGTATCGGTGTCTGACCATCCTACTTTTGCAGGTTAATAACTAAAATGTCGGTTGGATACTCCCATGAGTCCACGAAACTTGAGGATGTCTTGTAATATTCCTTACGGTACGATAATAGATGTTGTCATCAATTTCCAACAAGGTAGTCATGGGTTCTAATGATGTTATACCTAACTTCTCATAGGTCTGTAATTAAGATGTTAATGGTCTGCAAGTCAACGATGTGTTTGGAGAGGAGTGGCTATAGATTTTCACAATTACTATGGTGTTCTGGATCCTCATATTTCACGGGTGTTTCCTTACCCCATGATGAAATCGATGGTGCCCATACCACATGAACGATTGGGTACGAGTTTTCTTTTCTCACTGTTTCTTCCCCGCACAACTCTTTAATTATCTTGGCATGAATAAGAATTTCTCGTATAGCACAAGAGAATTTACAATGCAAGGTTATTTAATTCCCCTAGGATATCGAAATCTGGAGAGACTATCGGTTTAGGCAATGTTAATCTTCCGGAGAATGGAGGGAAGAAATCATAAGGTTTTCAGGTTTCAGCAATTAGGTTGTTTCTCTTCTTTGCTTGACCTCTATTTAAATTATAGTTTCTTTGTCTAGAGCTGCAATGATTTCAGGTTCAAGTTGTGGTAGAATTCGTATTTTCTTTGGGTGAAATAACATGGCATGATCTCAACATAGTTCATTGCATTGCTTTTTCATTTCGGGAGTTTGGGTTTTCAACAATTTGAATTAGTTGAACACATTGTTAAGGATTAGGATTAGGTTGAGCCCGGTAGTTAGTAGCATGATAGGGGCGAGGTTGTGGCTGGACTAGGTATAGACCTTTGGTAATGTAGGTTGGTTCAAGCATGGGATGATTTTGAAACACAGTCCCTTAGGTTAATTGTTCGGAGGTCACGCCATTTTTGAGGCCAATTTTGGTTTGTGAAGGAGGTTGTTGCGGGATTGACAAGTTGTTTTTCCGGTAAGGAGAAGAAGGAAAAGCAGCCAATTATTACTTGAAGAGGTTGGGTTGGCCAAGGAGGCATAGGAAATAGTGAGATGGAAAAGTAGAGAAATTTGATTGGTTACTGCCTTGAGAACATTGCGAGTTTATGCTAGTTAAATTGTGGAGAAGAGAAAGAACTAAGGCGGGTCTTGGCATACTTGGTTGTGCTTGCCATTGTCAACTTATTTGGTTCATTAAATAAAGTTTGGTTTCATCTCTTCTTCTACTTCTTTAAAAATTTCTTTCAACTGACCGAAGGGTAATGGTTAGTGGCATGGTCCCTGGTACAAATATCACATGTCTGAACCATGTCCTAATGGACATTCCCATTGGGCTGTGCTTCTTTTGACGGCGTGGGAAAAAGACAACCAATTTTGATACCTTATAGCTTGCTTCTTCTTGGCTTGTAGGAAATCTAGCTGTGTTGTCAAGTTTCCCAAGATATCGATTTTTTTGAAATATTCTAAAATATTACCAAATTATACTGCGAGTCACGTTGCCATTAGATTGCTTAGGGTTCCTTGTAGTTGAGTCTTGCCGATTTGGCCTACTTCGCGTACTACCCAAAGAACACCTCATACATGGTGACATAATATCATTATATTCTTCTTGATAGATGTCCCCTTTTCCCATTATGTTAAGTGTTTCAACCCATTCTTCTTTCATTCCCTTAATCATCGTTGCTTTTATGATATCTTTAGGCAGTGTAGTATATGGAGGCCTTTGTAAGTTATATTAAAATATTTAGACGTATTATTCTAATGTCTCATTGTCCTTTACGAGACATATTGAAGATTTCATCTCTTTTATTTCTCGAGAGTTCGGAAATAGTCTTGATATTTTTAAGAAAAATGTTCTTCATACGGTCCCGGTAATTAATGGTTCTCCACCAAGCCCCATGAACCGGCGTAATGTTGTTCCTTAAAGGTAGGGGAATAGTTTCATTTTTCGAGGGTCATTGGTATAGTCATATCCCCTACATAAGACATCTAGTGAGAATAAAAAATACATCAAGATCTTCCCCGGAGTCAACCCATGGATGTGGATTCTTGTTTGGATCAACATTTGAATATTCTAATGTTGATGTCTACCTCTAGTTAAGTTTGTTTTCCATTTGATCGAAAAATGCCAATAATCTTCGGGGATTTCTTGTTCGGAAAAATAATCTAAGTGGAATTAAGGAGTGAATGCGAAGGAATCCTTACAACACTTCTGATCTTGTGATCTTGAAGTGTCTCTATTTCAACCACTCTCACGAGATCCGGGCTACTGAATTTTTACCCATCTTTGCACTACGGATTCTCCTTCTCCTTCCTATGAAATTAGAGCCTCCTACTCTCCAAGGGTCAAGACTTACGTGATCGGTAGTACGAAGGCTTTATTCGAGACCCTTTTGTTTCACTGAATCTCGTGGGCTACGAGATGGTGAGGTTGTTGCTGAGGAGTGTAGTATGAATTTGAGTAGGAATGGTTTTAGGTACGTGGATACTGGGGTCCCTGACCTTCTAAATAATTTTGTCTATATATGTTGTTCTACCAAGGATCCTTTGGTCCTTTTGGTTTTGTGGATTTAAGCGAGGATTTTTAGTTGTTCCTATATTTTCTTCCTAGACATAAAACAAGAGCACCTATCTACTAACCTTTGCACAATTCTTTGGAAATTAAGTAGGAGAGAGCATTTTTCTTGTTGGTATGCGAGTTCTTACCTCTTATTTTCATACCCAATTCTTTAAACCAAAGGAAAAGAAATAAAGGACATCACTCTTAAACACTCTCCTGACAACGACACCAAAAATATTGGGTCATAAAGGTGACATTACGAAACTTCAATGCTTCTCATTTAATTATCCAACCTAGGGAAAGTCTTGTTATTTCAAGAGTGTAAGCACGGTATATGCAAGTGATATCGAGAGACAACTACTCTAAATTATCATAAAGAAGACTATATACTTCTTGAAGTTCAATAAAATCAAATTGGAATGGAATTATAGAATGCTTTTGACTATTATGTTCTAAGCATATGCGAAATGACTATTCCGGTGAAAAGAGCAAACTACGATTGAACAACGTACTACAATGAATTGAACAACAATCCTAATAATTTGAATAGAAATTCTAATAAATTGAACAATTTTTTATCTAAATTTTGCAATGAAATTCTCTTTAAATTAATAAATGACATCTCTTTGAATCAAACGGCAACCAAAGCGCCTCGCAATGATAATGAAAAGATCCAAATTTAACTATATGCGGAAATTGAGCAAAGTCATGCCCAAAATAATCAAATGATTATAAAAGCATTACTTGAGAAATGATGAAAGCATCTAAACAATTATGAAAACATTGATTGCTTAGCAAGAAAGCATGAATGATGAACTATTATAATGAAAGAGAAAGTTGTAGCATCTTATGTTCACAATTAACAAATTAAATGATATCTCACGAAATGAATTAGATGATTAGAAACACAGGATTACGCCAATTAAACATATGGCACCGAGTAGCGGAGAAACTCCCGGGGATAGACCCAAAGCTACCAAATTCTGAAATTAAGGAAAACTCAAAGATTGACTATTCAAAAATGCCAAAATCTTTATTAGTGGAGATCAATACATTAATACAACTTGAAAATTATGTCTAGATATGTCTATTATAGAGGAAAATCTCTAGCCATATCTGTCTATCTTGTTTGTCTTGACCTTTTAAAGGCGAATTCAACGATGTTAACGGTTCCTTTCCATACGGGGTCTATTTGCTCGTGGCTATAATTTGAGTCCTCCAAGTGTGAATGTGCCTTTCCATCTTACCTTCGGCCCATAGAACCATCATGATCTTGTTTGCCCCTCTCTTACTGACTATTTTTTGGTTATTAGAAGTTAAATTTGCCTGGCTACCATGTTAAATATACAACAAGTCAATTTTCATTGTTAAACATTCCTTTTATCATCAATTCATTTTGTATTGACTTTACATTACTTCCCTTTTCTTTATTGCTAAGATGGGGAAAAATCATATAAGTACATAAAATTAAGTGTTGAGTAGGATGAAATGTATCTTATTCGCGGCTCAACAAGTGCTCCTCAAAGCACTCTCCGGAAACTTATGGCTTGTATATCTCGGAAGCCTCTTCATGGGATTTTCCCATCAGGGAGAATTACTCGGACCCATGCCTCATGATTCGGTGGTGGAACTTAAATACGAGTCTATTTATGTTGCATCCACACTCCTGCCAGTTATACCTCTTTGGGAAACCTCATTTATAGAGCTTCCATTGGTACACCATTATTTTTGGATCTTGTTTGGTCAATGGGCATTCCCTCAGGTCTTCGGCCGTTTGTTTCAAACGTATGCAATGTCTCAACCTTTTGTTCAACTTAGGTAGTCACCATTGGTCAAATTACCATGTTGTTTGGATCCTCATCCCCCTTTCGCTATCTATGATTACGCTGAGTCCCACCATTGAGTGGGAAATTCATGGTAGTTTCTTCCATGCAGGGGAAGTTTAACCTATCTATGTATCTCCCCTTTTGGGTGGGGGGTAGCGGAAGTCGACCTCATATTCAATATTCCCGAGTTCGACAACCCTTCCGGTAGTTGAACCCATTATATTTATATGTTCGAAGCTCGAAAATTCATTATGTTCAAAGGTTTCATTTACAATTTTAACGAGTGCATCAACATCTGACCTTTGGTTAGTGATGTTGTGACCAGTACTCATTTTGGTTCTTACACCCAAGATGGTATAAATCTCCTTCTGGAGTCAATGCGAGTCCCTTTCCCTCATCGGTATGGTAATGGGTACCCGGCCCTTTTTGTCAAGGTCGTGCAGCCGAACGGTAGGCCTCGGCACGGTGCTTCATATTATAAAATTCTATCGGTACTAGCAATCTGACCAAGACCTCAGCGGACCCTATGTTTAGCAAGGACTACGGGCTAGACCTCATGTTCGGCAAGGACCATAGGTTGGACCTCATGTTCAACGGGGACCATAGGATGGACCCTAATTTTGCGAAGCCTGGCGGACCTTATGTCGGTGGGGACCTTATCACGGACCCCATGTTCAACAAGGTCCATGGCCTCGATGCCTAAATGAAGCGATATCAACAACTGACAAGGTCCCTATCGGCCAATATGTGCAACAAGGTCCTTACTAGCAATGGGGAAATATGCATATTGGTCGGAAATCACTCCCTATTGGGGCCAAAATCCTTATCAATCAAGTTGGAACCCCCAACCCTTATCACCCTCATCATCCTCCTTTATTGTTCTTGCCTAAATTTGAATTTATGGATGTGTCAAAGTCCACAAACCGGCCCATCCGGCATCAATGCATTGGCCACAAATTCCAACTAAGATTCTAGGAGATTGTCTAGAAGTTCAAAGAGAAAATGCGGAAGGAACCCTCAAACTCATGTTATGACATGCCATTTTATTGTTCCTCTAATTCTTGGGTTAGAAATTCCATTCATCTTCATCTTTTCCGGTTCAATTTGGTAGGTATTTGTGGTCAAATGGTACATTGAGCTCCCTCGAAATTTTCTTCGATTTCAATTTTTGGCCATGGCCTTCCTCACTCATTCTGTTGCCTACCCGGTATGAAATTGACACCCATTTTCTCACTCCGTTGAAGTAGTGTTGCTACACATATACTCGGATCACATCCATGAATGGTGGCGTCGTTGTCACCTTATCAAATTTGATATCCCCGGATCAACGGTTGATCGAATGGTTCACAAAATCATTTGTTCAAAAATTGCAAAGAATCTTGCAATGGGGGGTGTGTCAGCGAAGAGGAATTCATCACTGAGCTCAATACCTTGACTTGGTTTATTCTATTACGGAATGCTATATGCATTTTAAGCTGATGTGTTTCATCCTTAGACCAATCCTTCATCATCTAGGTCTCATGCTATGCCTCCGGTGGATGGTGTTATTGGGACGGTGGCTCATGCGATGATAGTGCACCTAAGGCTTCCTCAAAGTCAAAATCCACTACTACCAGCGATATGAAAGAGTTTATTAGTTGTTATGTAAGTGTCCTTTTATTAATATAAAAATGTAAATTTGTCTCCATATGTTTGTAAGAATGAGAGTTTAAACCATGAAAATTAGATGAATTAGTGAACTTTAAGCATGTAAATAGGCCTTAAAAACATTGAAAAATAGTGCATAACGGAAAACATTCACACATAAGTTATACAGTAGGCATGATGAAATAGGTTCACCCCTCCTGGGCTACATCTATTAATTGACTCCGGTAAGCATGTCCCTCTTTGTCATTATGCTCGATATTGTAAATTACATATGTTTACAGGGCCTCTAATGGTTGTTTTCTACCGCACCAATGGCTCTAGAATGCTCAAATTAGGCTAGGTATACTCTTGTTTCACCAATTGGTCGAAAAATTGACCTCCCCATGCATTTTCCCCAATGACGGCTAGAAAAACTCCACTAAATGTGGAGGCCAGTGAATTAAATCAAGTTAAATTGAAAGCAAACCATAAAATTTAGGGGTGCTGCACTCCAATAATAGTCGGACGGTTAACATAACATTAAAGTGTTATGATGGCGAGGGTGGTCACATATTTACCGTCGTAACCTCTTGCAACTAACGGTTTGAACTTTTGTGTTATATGTCGGAGCTAAAGTTATGGTTCTACAAACCTTAGCCATTGCATTTAAACTTTGAAACCACAATAGTGTGACGGGTCATCACAACTTCCTCCCGGGTTAACCATTTGATCAACCTCCACCTTAACCTTATCCACGTGGGGAGATGTTCACCGTTTGCATGTGATATGTTTAAGTAGCGGTCGAGTTTGTTTTGGTAGTTGCATTTGGTTTCATGGCTATATAAATAAGTGTGACCAACCTTTTGGGGCCACCAACGGGTTGGGACATGTATACATGTAAATCCACACACCATAATATTGAAAAATTCATAAGGGTTAAGAAACAAGCGTGTAGGCGAGTTGGTAGATGGTCTTTACGATGAGTGGGAGGTCAACTAATCGGAACCTCCGAAACTCCATAAAAATATTACCACGAAATGCGAAAAGGGGACACGTGGCAGCTATGGGCTTCATGTGTCACTCATCCAATTGTGCTTCAAATTCCATCCAACGACCAACAAAAACTGCGGCCTGCATAAACAATCAATAGCTGATTGGGCATACACAGGCGCCATCTGATAGGCTGGAAAAATGGGGAATATTCCAAGTATATACTTATTTGTGCATGTTGATTGGGCATCCGGTCACAATATTTTTGTTGGGAACGGACGGAACGTGATATCTTCCTCATACGACATGTTGTTTGAACTATTTGTGGTGCTAGAATCGCAACGATGAGCCCTTTATGGTTTCTCGGAGTTCCGGACTTGTTTCAATAAATTTCATTTTTACCATAAGACATGATATCTTGGGAACACCTCCCCATTGGGAAGCTTTTGGACCTTTAATCACTTGTTTAGAAGATGAGGGAGCAACTCCCTCACCTTTCCCACTTCCATCCATCTTGCCTTACTTGGTTTTACGCTTCCTTGAGCCCAATCAAGAGATAATCGACACTTCCCACCCAGAAGTGTGTGTCCTTGTCAAGGATGGTATCCTCCTTGAGCTCATAAGTACGACGAGAAATCTTCTATTTATGGCAACAAACGTAAATTCTCCATATTGACAAAGGAATACATTTGTATATATGAAGGCAAATCAGTTTAAATGCATTATTACCAACTTGTTTAATAATCTTGAATGGTCCATAACAAATAGGCTTGAGTTTTTTACCTTCTCCTTGCATCCTTTCATTTCTTTCATGTACGACCATAGCACGTCTCCTTCTTGGCTGTGATCAAATCTATGTTTTCATGCACTCTCCTTGTACTTGCTTTGAATCTTCTCAGGCTGTTCTTGAACTTGTTGATGAATAATCTTAATTTTCTCGACGAAATTTTGAGCTTTTCAATTTCACTATTCCCATCAATTGCAACATCCTTCTCATAGATGAATTCAAATGGAAATTTTGGCAAATACCCAAAGAAAGAATTCAAAGGTGAAGTACTTGTAGAAAGAGTGTAGCTCAGTTGTAAGCGTGTTGAATGTAATGCGATTTTTCATCCCAAAACTTGGATGTTTGCTTTCTAATATCCTCTCAATAGATGCACAACGGTCATGCTCACCGCCTTGGTTTGGCCATCGGTTTTCGGATGAAAATCAATATATTTTCAACTTTGTGTCCATAAACTTCCAAAGATTGGACCAAAATTTCCCAATGAAACTAGAATCCCTATCACTAACAATAGAAGTTGGCAAACCAAAATGAACCCATACATGTTGAAACTAAATTTCAGCATTGTGTTTAGCGGTAATGGTTTTCTTACATGGCATAAGTGTACACGTTTCTTTGAATCTATCCACAACTACATAAATATAATCATGTTGTTTTCTTGACATAGGTAGACCTCCAAAAAATTCCATGGAGACACTCTCCATGGCCTTGATAGTACCGGTAGTGGTGTATAAAACCCAAGATTCCTATTGATACATTTCTTGTTGCACACACATAGAACATCCTCTCCCACTTCTTACATTATCTATCTGAGGCCAACTATATGTATGCAGATGTGCCACTATCTTTTCTCTCCCGAAAGTGACTGACAATAAGGCGAATAGGCCTCTCTCATGACACTAAGTCTCTCCTTTTGGTATACACAACTTGCCCAAATGAAATAGAAAATTTTATGCAAGTGATAATCATTATCTATAAACAGTTCCCCTCACTCAAACTAGCATACACATCTTTAAAATCAACATCGGTACATATTTTCTATGTAGCTCTCATGTGTAATAGAATCATTTTAAGAAAAGTAAAGCACTTATAATTAATTGGCAGCAAGCATATCAAAACTGTGAAAATACCTTTCTTGTACCTTATAACCAAGTGAAGCTGACTGGAAGAATCTGTCCCTGAAATGTCGTGATGCTACAATGTTGTTTCTGAAGTACAAAATATAGTGGTTGGTGATCGGTATGAATAATCATCTCTTTAACCATAAAAAGTAGTGTTTCCACTTCTTGATGCTTTGTACCAATGCATACGGCTCTTTGAAATATGTTGGATAATTTATTACGACACCATTGAATGTTTAATTGAAAAACGATAGGCTTACCATCTTTTTTAAAATTATTGCGCCCATGGTGTAATCACTAGCATCGGTCTATATCTCGAATGGTTGTCTCAAAATCCCGATGCAAGGACCGGAGCTGAGCTGATCTTGTATTTTAAAGCTTCAATATCTTGTTGATGTTTTCCTCCCCATTGAGATCCTTTCTTCCAGGGTATCCTTTGCATGCATAGGGTGACATACTTGGTAGAAAAGTTAGCAATAAAATTTCTCCAATGCGAAATTTGCGCCCTAAAAAAACTCTTACCTTAGTTCTTGATTTGGGGGTGGGCCAATTCACAATGGCTTCCACTTTAGAAGGATCAATTCTCAATGCGCCTCCTCCTACAATGTGTCCCAAATAAACTGAGAGAAGTCCTTTCCAAATTCTCATAGACATATTAAGAAATAATTGCTCTTTCTTCAAAACATCAAGTACCCTCTTTACATGCAATACATGCTCTTCTCTTGTTTTGCTAAAAATTAGTATATCATCTAAATACACAATCACAAATTCATCAAGAAATGGACACAAAACATTATCCATAACACACATGAGGTGTGATGCATTA
Organism: Pinus albicaulis; assembly: GCA_034641835.2. Classification (NCBI taxonomy): domain Eukaryota; kingdom Viridiplantae; phylum Streptophyta; class Pinopsida; order Pinales; family Pinaceae; genus Pinus; species Pinus albicaulis. The sequence goes on from CM076581.1 coordinate 1,154,415,345, forward strand.
CCTGAGCAAACGACATAACTAACCACTCAAAGAGTCCTTGTTTGGTTTTGAATGCAATCTTCCATATGTCACTTTACGTAATTCTTACTTGATGGTATCCACTTCGTAAATATAACTTAGTGAAATAATTTTCTTCTTTAATTTGTTGAAAATTATCTATCCTTAGGAGTGGGTATCGATTCTTTACAGATTATCTTGTTCAAAGCTACGAAGTCGACACATGCGCTAAGTCCCATCTTTCTTTGGAATTGGACTATGGGTGAACCGCGAGCAAAGTGCTTGACCTTATGAGTCCCTTGTCCAAAAAGTCTTTGATTTTCCTCTTTATTTTAGCATTCTCCATTATCGACATGCGATACATGCCAATGTTTGAAGAGGACAATCTTGTTGTGGAATCTCATGTTGAATCTCTCCTTTAGGAGGCAATCTGTTGGCTCACGAAACATCTAATAATGTGCATAAACTACATCATATAAATATGATTTCAAATTAGGATCACAATCTTCAAACTGACTCTGATTCTCCTTGACTTTAGGCTTAATCATTAGAAGAACAAAATTCTTACTTGAATTCACTAGCCTTTTACCTGTACAACATTTACCATTGCAATATTTGTCTTCTTGTGATGTACTCTAACAATATATCTTGACATATTTGAATAGTAATGTATTTCTCATAAATCTGAAAGATATCTTTCCTATCCATACAATTAAGGATTTCAATACAACACACCCTTGACTAATAAGCCCGAGAACCATCTAATTCAGCTGTGTAACAAAATGTGAATTCATTGCAAGCGCAACCTGCACTTCTTTGAAACTTTGTAAATTTGCATCCTTACATATCCACCCAAGTGGATATGGTTTTGGATGTAGAATGGTCCTAAAATTTAAGTTTCTTGGCCAGTCTTCGAGAGATTAAACTCGCTTGTGAACTAGTGTCAAACAATGTATCAATCTTGGTAATGTTTGGATATGACCCTCACATGAAATAGTTCAATTCTCTCCTTCATAAAGCCTTGGAGATTCTATTGATGAGTTTGAAGTAATAGTCTTGGGTTATGTTTCAATTTCTTTCCCCTTCATGTTCTTCAATCCCATGGGTTTGTATTTTTAGTTTCATCACCTAAATCCTCTCCTAAGTCATGTTGAGTTGTAGATGCGATTTCTGCTTCCCTTTGTTTATTAAATTTGGGTTTCTTTTTAGGATGTAGTTTCCAACAATTTTTTCTCTTCATGGCCATCTCTTGAAAAATGTTTACAAACAAATTTCTCTCCCTCTTTCTTGACGGATGCATTCTTTTTCTTTTATTTTGAGATCTTCTCTTTGTTTTTCCGTAAAAAGGTTTGGTTTCCTAAGTCTTCAAAATGTTGCATATCCTTCTAGATGTGTGGCTTGAACACATACCTCATCTAGGCTTGAAGGATTAAACATGAGGATAGTATGTCTAAGGTAGCTATGTAAGCCCCCTATGTACTTGAGAAAATTATCTTGACTCTAAAAATCTACCCCTAGTAGAAGAGCTCTTCTCTAAATTCTTGGGTGTATTCTTGTACATTTTGTCCTTTCAATTATCTAATTTTTAATTTCATTTATGGCTTTTACTTGCATGTGAGCTAATGGATAAAAATATTGTTTTATTGCATTAATGAAATCAGTTCATGATAGAATAATATTGCAATACTTTTTTATCTCCTCCTTTGTCTTGGCTTCCCACCAAACAAGGTCTGCACCTTCCATCCTCAATGAAGCTAGTTGGATTTTGGTTTCATCATCATGAAGGTTGCGAATTCTCAAATAAACTTCCAATTGCCTAATCCAATTGTACGAGCTTTTACGCATTGACTTCACCATTAAACATTGGCAATTCAAACTTAACATCAGAAGTTTTAGAAAAGGACTTTTACCGGTGTTCTTTGACTTAGATGGATGATTTACGAGAAGATGAAGTAGAGGATGATGAGGATGAATATGAGGGTGATGATGGTGACTTTCCACTGCCTCCATTTCCCCCATCGCCCTTCTTTGATTTATCTTCATCATTATGACCTCGATGATCACAGAGCCTTCCTTATGAAGTTTGGATCCTTCTCCTTCTAGTCTTTCATTCTTCCTTGATAAGGAATCTCTGTTCATTCATGTCAAGGAATGCTTTCCTTTTGAACACTCTTTCTTCCTCTTTTAGGATCCATCTCTTCATGGGTTTCTTCTTCTCACAGAGGCATTCTTGATGTTTCATGCTTCTCTTGGAGGTTAACTAGGTGGTCGAGAATGTGGCAATCTTTCCCCACTCTTTGTTATTGGCCTTTGAAACCTCTTTCCTCCATAATTTTCCTTCTCCTCTCTCATTAGGGAAATTTTGAGGTCTAAAATGGGCCTCAAATAAAAATGTACAACAAAAATAAAATTTATAAAACCAATAAGATTCAAGATGATGATGCCAACCATGGGGCGATTCACCCATTTTGGTAAAAGGAGTAAAAATATAAAAAAATAATAAAATAATAAAACTACTTTTTCAACTCGTATTTTCAACTTATCTCTCAAATTTTTTACTCAAATTTGAGCGGGGAGCACTTTTAGGATGCAAATTTAATTCCTCATCCAAATATTACCCATGTTGCATAATTTCGATGGACCTGCACTGCTAAATAAGAAATACATAAAAAATCGTGATTGCAATCATTTTTCATATGTGCACCTCATTTTCGTATAGAAGGACCCATTGAAAGTATGCAGCATGGTACCTTGGATGGGGATTAAATTTTCATCCAACAGTCTCACTCATTGGTGCATTTTGGTCAATTGAAATGAATGGTTTTCTTTTTCTCTAAAATTTGATGATATAATCAAATCTCATTTCATTATTTCCACTATTATTTTATAATTTCCTTAGGAGGCCCATTTTATACCTCAAAATTCCCTAATGTAGGCTTGACTAATTAAGCATGAAAATATACAAACAGTTAACAAATCCTTGCACATAAAAACACAAGAGATAAAACTTAGCTCTTCCTTTATGCGAAGGAGTGTATTAGTTACGATGTACTAAGTGTCCTTTGATAATATAAACATGTAAAATTTGTCTCCATGTGTTTTCTTAAGGAATGAGAGTTTAAACCATGAAAATAATATGAATTAGTGAACTTTAAGCATGTAAATAAGCCTTAAAAACCTTTTGAATAGCCGATGCATAATAGAGAAAAACATTCACATAAGTTTTACATAGTAGGCATGATAAAGCAGTTCCTCACACAGACTACATCTGTTTGGTCCGATTCGATAGCATGTCCCTCTTTGTCATTATGCTCAAGGTAGCAAGTGCATGTTTTCCATGCCTCTAATGGTTGTTTCTACTTGCACCAATGGCCTCGAATGCTCAAATTAGTCCAAGTAGACTCTTGTTTCACCAAAATTGGTCAAAATTTGACCTCCCCATGCATTTTCCCCAATAGCGGCCTAGAAGAACTCACTAAATGTGGAGATAGGTAGTCAACTTAAGTTAAATTGAAGGCAAACCTAAAATTTAGGGCGTGCTCCAAAAGCCTTGAGCAGTCAACATAAAATTAAAGTGTTAGTGGTGGGGTGGTCACCTCCACCGACCTGTTTGTAACCTCCACAACTAGGTTTGAACTCCATGTTATATGTCAAAGCTGGGAGTTGTGGTTCATAAATCTTAACCATTGCATTTAGTACCAAAACTCTGACATGACGGTCATCACAACCATAGCACGGGTTAACCATTTGAAAAATCCTCCACCTTAACCATCACGTGGGGAGATGTCAACATTTTTGCATGTGATATGTTTCGTAGTAGTTAGAGTTTGTTGGTGGTAGTTACATTGGTGTCATACTTTTATTCTGATCAAATGATGTTTGACCTCAAAAGCAGAACTCTAGCCAAAAAGTCTCAAAAAACATGAAAAAACACACCCAAAAAAAAAAGTGTCTTCGGAAACGCGCGGTTTTTTTTTTTTGAAGGTCAAATTTCAACATTTTATAAAATTATGGTAAAAACAAAATTGTTTCTTGAAAAAGTTGAAAAAACACCTAAAAACAAAAAGTGTGTATTCGGAAGCGCACTTCATTTTTTTAAGGTCAAATTTCAACATTGCAAGTGGTAAAAACAAAATTGTTTCTTGAAAAAGGATTGAAAAAACACCCTCAAAACAAAACGTTGATCTTTTGGAATAACAAAAAAAAAAATTGTCTCATAGTTTTGGCATTTTTAAAAATAAGTAACATTTTTTTTAATTTTTAAAATTCAAACATTAAAAAAACCTAAAATTAAGAAAAATAAAAAAATTTAAAAAATAAAGCATTTAAAAGCTTAAAATTTAAAAAATATATGAAGATAAAAAAAATAAAAAATAAAACAAAGTAAAATTTTAATTCAATCATTAAAAAAACCTAAAATTGAAGGAAAAAAATTTAAAAAAAAAAAAAAAAAATTAAAAGATTAAAATTTAAAAAAATATAAGTAAAAAATAAAAAATAAAAACAAAATAAAAATAAATTTAAAAAAAAAACGGAGTTAAAAAAAGAAGAAATTATAAAAAATAAAATATAGAAATTAAATTTAAAAAAAGAAAAAGAAAATGCTTATTAAATTTAAAAAAAGAAGAAAAAAATTAAAATAAATAATTAAATTTAAAAATATATTAAATTTTAATAAATTTAAAAATTCAAAAAATAAAGCTTACTATTCAAATTAAAAATAAAAATAAAAAATAAAATTAATTAAAAATAAAAAATAAAAATAAAATACAGTAAAATATTAAATTTAAAACAATATATATTAAAAAAAACAAATAAACTATAAAAAATAAATTAAATTTAAATTATAAAAAATAAAATATATATGAACTTAAATTAAAATAGGTATATACATCAAATTTTATTAAATTAAAAAAAAAGGTTAATATTAAAATAACAAATTAAATTTAAAAAACAAAAATATTAAATTTTAATAAATAAATGAATAAACAAATAAATTTTGAAAGAAAAAATAAATTTTAAAAATAAAAGAAAAAAAAATTATTATTAAATGAAAAACTTTAAAAACTTTAAAAACCAATTAAAAATGGAAAATTGGAAAAAAAGAAAAAAAATATTAAATAAAAAAAAAATTAAAAAAAAAATTAATTTAAAAAAATTAAGTTTCATTAAAAAAAAATCTAATTTTAAATACACAATTTTAATTGAAATAAAAAAATATAAAAATTTTATGTAATTAACAAAAAAAAATAATAAAAAAGTAAAACATTTAAAAAAAATATTAAATCCAAATAAATTAAAAAAATATATATAAAATTTATTGAATTTTATAAAATTATATTAAAAAACTAAACGTAAAAGTTAATAACAAAGAAAAATTATGAAATTAAAAAAAAAAATCAATTAAATAAAAAAATGGGCAAAATTTAATAAAAATTATTAACAAAAAAATAATAATAATAAATTTAAAACAAAAAAATAATAAAATTAAAACAAAACGAATTTTATTTTAAATAATTAAAAAAAAAATTAATATTTTGAAATTAAAAAAAAATCAATTAAAAAAAATCAATTAAAAAAAAAGTGGTGGTGGTGGGGGCGCGCCCGCCCGCTGGCGGCGGGCCATTTGGTGGAAGCCTGCAGCCCTCCCCGGCTCCGCGAGGGCGGAGGGCCGATTCCGAGACCGGCCCTCCGCCTGCCGGGCCGGAGGCCGACCGCCACCCGGCCGCCGCGCCTGGGCCGGGCGTGACCGTTCGCTCCAAGGGCCGGTGAGCCCCATGGCGTCGCCTGCCGGCCGCGGGGCCAGGCGCGCGTTAGCCGCCCTCGGCTGGCGGGCCGGGCCGGCGGCGGGGCGCGACGGGCGCTCAGCGGGCCTCCGCCCGCCTCGTCGGGGCTAGAGGCCGACTGCCGATTCCTCAGAGTATCGCCCTGCCGATCACTGTCACTTTAAAACAAGCGGCCGCGCTCTACCACTCATTTACATTTTTTTTTTTTTTTTTTTTTTTTTTTTTTTTTTTTTTTTAATTTAATATTTTTATTTAAAATAAAATTCGTTTTTTTTTTTTTTTTAATATATATGTACATCTATTTTTTATTTGATTTTATTTTTATTTTTTATTTGATTTTATTTTTTTTTAATATTTTTATTTTAATTTGATTTTTTTTTTTTTTTTTTTTAATTTTGAATTTCAAAAAATTTAAAATTATTTTTTTAATTCAATTTTTTTATTTTAAATTCAATTTGTTTAATTTTTTTATATTTAATATTATAGAATAATTATTTTTTTAAATTTAAAATTTAAAATTTATTTATTAAAATTTTTAAATTTTAATTTAATTTAATTGTTTTTCTTAATTTTTTCGTTTATTTAGTTTTTCATTTTTAAAATCTATAAATGGTTTCACTAAAAAAAAAAAAAAAACACTAAATTTATGTATATTTGTTTTTTAATTATTTGCACGTGGTTTTTTTCATTTTTTTTGTTTTTTAATGATAGGTTTTTTCTTTTCTTTTTTTTTTATTTTTTAATTTTCTTTTTCTTTTTCAATTTTAATTGTTTTTTTTTTGTAAATTTTAAAATTTGTATTTTTTTCCTTATTATTATTATTATTTTTTAATTTAAATTTTTAAGTTTAATTTTTTATTTTTTTTTCTAAATTTAAATTTTGTAATTTTAATTATTTTAATTTTTTTTTTTAAATATATATATATTTTTTTAATAAGTTAGAAAAAAATGTTTTTATTTTTTATTTTTTTTAATTTTTTGGTCAATTTTTGTTTTTTTTCTTTAAATTATGTGTTTTTTTCTTCAAATTTTGTCATTTCCTTTGATATAATTTTCAAATATTTTTGTTTTTTTTATTTATTTTTGTTTAAATTTTTTATTTTTATGAGCTATTTTTGTTTTTTTTTACATTTTTATTGTTTTTTTTATTGTTTTTATATATATATTTTTTATCTAAGTTTTGTGTTTTATTACCAACATGAAAATCACCACTCTAAAAAAAAAAAGTTGATGCAGCATCAATACGTTTCAAAATTAGCATGAAAATCACTGCTCTAAAAAAAAAGGTTGATGCAGCATCAATACGTTTCAAAATTAGCATGAAAATCACTGCTCTAAAAAAAAAGGTTGATGCAACATCAATACGTTTCAAAATTAACATGAAAATCACCGCTCTAAAAAAAAAAAAAAAAAATTGATGCTGCATCAATACATTTCAAAATTAGCATGAAAATCACTAACATTTTAAAACAAATATTCATACTTCATAAATAAAAATTTTAGAGTGTCAAAAATGTGCACCAAAAAAAAAAAATGGTGATTCTGCATCACCACTTTTCAAAATCGGGTGCTTTTTATGCTACCAAAAAAAAGTCGGTAACATTGCGGTTACTACTATGATAACATTGTTGTTTTTCGCTTGATTTATTTAAATAATGTGATAGCATACAGAAATTTTACTTAACGAGTTGGGAATGGTGTGGAAGTCCCCTCCATTATGTAAATCCACACCTATGTGAGAGTCAAAAGGGTTAAGAAACAAATGTGTATGCGAGTTGGTAGACGGTATTTGCTATGGACAGGAGGTCAGATGTTCGAACCTCCGGAGCTCCATAAAAAAATTACCACAGAAATATAAGGACATGTGGCAGCCTGCGGGCTTACCACATGTCACCCATCCAATGGCGCTTTAAATTCCATCCAATGGCCAATAAAAACTTCATACCATAAACAATGAAAGGCCCAGATTGATCCATGTGGTGCCATCCTATTAGCTGTGGAAAAATTGAATATTCCAAGTATATACCTGTTGAATGTACCTGCATGTTGACTAGGCATCCAGTCACAAAATTTTGTTGTTTGGAAAAATGGACAGAATGTGATATCTTCCTCATATGACATCGGTTTTTTGAATCGTTCACAGCGCCGAAATCGAAACGACGAGTCCTCTCCAGTCGCTCAAGTTCGGACCTGTTTCGAGCACTTTAATTTTTGAGAATATGACATGATCTCCTGAGCAACCACTACACCCCCTCCTTTTGAGAATCAAAATAATCATGGTAAAACCTCATAGGAAATTTTTTTTCAGTCTACCACAGCAGAAAAATCCTCGAAGGGTAAGAAAAAGGGTAAAGGAAAGTCTAAATTCGAGAACCCTAAACAGGATTAGAAGAATTCTTCTGTTGGTGATTCTTCATCACGTGTGCCCAAATATCCTTGTCTAATATGTGATGATGATCACTACACCAAGGATTGTCCTGAGTGTGTTGAAGTTTCCCATCTTCTGAAGGGCCCACTTGGGACTCCGAAATTTTTTAAAGAATTGTTTCCTTCATAACAGACGCAAATGGTAGACCAAGCTCCATCATCTGGTAGCTCTCAGGTGTTCATGGATGGAACACAATCTATTTCCATCACCACAAGAAAGAAATATTATCCCAATCCATCCAAGGCTCCTGTGGAACCAGAAGTCCCAAATCACTCTTCCTCTTCTACGCCTCCTTCCTCTGGTCCTATCCAGATCGAGAGACCGAGTAATGACTCCATCATTCGACCACCCCCAAAAGGTGTTCTTCGGGCATCACCTTACAATCTGAATGTGAGAGCACCACATCATTAAAATATTGTAGAATATCTGGCTCAAGCACCTTCGGCGATGTCAGTTTTGGAGGTCCTTCAGTCGTTCCCATCAAAACAGAAGGCATTACTCACTTCCATTGGAGGGACTGATCCTTCAGATTCCAATCTAATTATTTTCGATCTCAATAATTTTGTTCCTTGCCTCCCATCTCAGGTAGCTTTTCTGATTCAATTTACCATTATGGGAAAGAATATTCATCTCATGTTGGAAATTCATTGGCTCTCCCATTGAGTCAGTCCCTAAATACCTTAGAAGCTTTCGATGGTCGAGGTTCTCGGCCGTATAGAATTCTCAAGGCATTTCCCATACTGCTGGAGGGTAAAATCGTGAACATGGAAGTCAAAGTGGTAGACGCCAACTTGAACTACAATATCCTTCTTGGACATAGTTGGACAAATCCTATCATTTGTGTGGTCTCCACCCTCTTTCATATCCTATGTTTACCTCATAAAGGGAAGATAGTAATTGTGGATCAGTTGGATTTCTTTCCCTATGAGTCTTCAGCAGGAAACATTCCCTATGTTGGGAAGGTCGCTACTCATTATGAGAACATTGGGTCGGGTCTTTTCAAAGGCTTGTCTCTTCTGGGAGTTTTTCCACTTCTGCCTCCAAATGTTGCCTTTGTCAATATGATTTAATATGGTCATGATCCATGGATTGTTCCCAATCCCAACCAAATTGAGAGTTTTGGTGATGGTATGCCTCTTAGCCTAGTTGAGCAGATGTATCAAGATATCCTCATGGCTTCCAAGGCTACATCGAAGACCAATACTCATTTGGTTTCATCCCTAGACACTTATGCGCAGTCACCCTGGTTTGGCTCTTAGGACTCTGATGATCCCTTCAATGAGACTTTCCCCATTGATGAGAGTATTGTGGAGTTCATGTCTCTTGAAGAAACTCCATGGGATGATGGACATCATCGTTCCTCGTTTCTCCGAATCCCAGGTGACATCTGCACATGTTTAGGGTGTTTTACTAAGTTATTTTACATAGTGAAAGCAATTTTAGCGGGTAAAATTGGTCTTACATGGTGTGCTTGGGTCCATCCCAATGATAATGAGTTAGATGACCAAAAAATGGTGTGATTTCCCCCCGTACGGTGTTGGGCAATCGTATGACGAAGTACGTTGTAGAGGAGCTAGTCACCGGGCATCGAGGAAGTCAGGAGAGGGAAATGTAAGGTAGTTTAAAGAAGTGTTAAAGAAGACAGGACCACGAGGGAGATGAGACTTACAGGTGCAACAAGTCTCATTTTATGAGAGGGTACCTATGCTAGAGGCGGCAGGGGAGCCATACCTATGCCAGCTGAGACAAAGTACAAAAGAATAGTGCGTCCAGTAAACAATGGACCGAACGATAAAGTACATGCTTTCATAAACATGAGCCAGATAAAAGATATAATGAGGAATCCCATATACATGTTGTGCCTAGGATAACATCCAGGACTTATACAATAATATTTGAGTACATGGGATACAAATACAACCCAAATGTCCCCTATAAATAGGGAAGGGCTCGCAAAATCTGACTGATACATGCAAATCAAAGAAGTGCTGCAAGCGGCTAAGGCCAACATCATCAAATATATGGAGCTGCATCGAAGGCTGCAATGAAGAGGTCATCCAGACATGTGGGGGGCTACCTACAAGGCCACCCCCTCATGAGGGTTGAGACATCTCACACACACCCGGGAATCAGCAATAGCTATTTCTGCATCACTGAGCCATCAAGTATACGGATCTCGATCATGCTGGAAGGAGATGGAGTGGAGAAACAATCAATTCAGAGGGTAATGAGAAATCCCTTTGCCTAATTCGAGGCACCGAACAAGTGGAGAAGCTGGAACCAAGGTACACTGCCCTCTAGACCTGTCTTCTAGAGTGAAGGAGCTGATTTCGACAGAAGGAGGTCTGCCATAGGTGAGGCAATAAGGGATCCACAACTAAGGCACAAGAGAAAATAGTAGAGCGACTGACAGACTAACACTAATGATGATGATGAGATTGGAGATACTGAGTAGCGGATGGATGAATTCCCTTGTTAGAGCATAAAGGGCATGGATGACTTGACAATGACTGACACAATATCAAGAGGAATAGGGGATAGTGGGACTGAAAGCCATCATGTGCGACATGAGAGAGAGACCAAGCGATGAAGGATGGATGACTATAGCAGGGTACAAAGGGACTCGGGATAGACTCCATAAATGCATTGTTGACGCAACTCGGATGCTCTAAACAAGGGTGACTCGATGGTGATGCCACATAGTAAAGGTCCAATGGGGGACCATAAAAAAATGAGTACAAGAGGGTAGCTCATGACGAAAATCGACACGAACAAGGACAAGTATGGAGGCAAAGTGGTGCCCAAAATACAAGTGTTGTAAGTGAGGAAATCCGATTTGAAGGATAGGTGGAGCAACCCTTCATGGATAAAATGTGTCCTGGTGAAGTATCAAATCATGAAAAAATAACAGATACTCAGTTGAGTGCTCGGTGAGAGCTCTCCAATGGTGCAGACGGTGTGTTAAACGGGGCTACGGTTTGGTCGCAGCGGGCAAAAGAAAAATCAGGGGTTTTTCTTCTAATAAGGCATTTTCCCTCCAAGTGCATTCATTTGCTTGTGTAGTTGTGGTGAATGTAGAGAGGAGAGGAGGCCCTAAATCTTGCGGCAATCGTAGCAGACAAACCAACCATTGGAATCGAGATCCGTCAGTTGCAGGTAAGAGGCCTAATCCTACTCTTTGTTTTTGATGGATTAAAAGTTTAGATTAGGTTCCCAAATCTCAGGAACAACCCCTCCCTCATATTTATGGCCAGGTCACACTTTTTGGGCTAAAAACTACGACCTGGGAAGTAGGTTTTGGCCTAAAAAGTGCGACCTGTCCCAGAATTTGGCCAAAAAGTGCAACCTGTCAGATGAAGGTGATTTCAGTGCTGTTGTGGGCTGAGAGTTGGGTTTTTTGTAATTGGACACAGTTTTTCCTATCTGTAGACTGAAAAATATGATATTTTTGTGCAGATATGGCAGATATACAGATCAACTGGAGAGAGAGAGACCTAGGTTCATTACGGACGGAGATCCAAGCGGATCAGGGTGTTCGTCATGCACTGGCCAGGTTTGGGGTTCTGAAACTTGTGGAGAACCCTCTGATGAGAGATGGGAAGCCCTTGTTGGCCCGGAGTGCTGGAGCTTATGCTGCAGAGAACATCATAGAGATGGTTGGTATCATGCCAGTGATGGGTGCGAAAGAAAAGGTTAGGGAAACTACATGACGCTGCAAAGCTACCTAAATCATCAGCATGGGAAGAACGGCTCACATACGAATCGTCAGGGGGGATGACAGAAGAACAAGTAAAAATATGGTCAAAGGATGTAGAGCCCGAGAATGTCGCTGAAGGGAGATCAAGTAAAACAGACAGAGGGGATTCAGAGGGAATGTACTCCGAGGGTCGCATAGATGATGATAGGTATAGGACGGGAGCGGCAGGTTCCGTCATTTCAACATCAAGAGGGGGAATGTCAATGGTAGCAGGGGGATCCTCGAGTTGACCTGACACATACTGCGCGAGGATGGGAGAGGCGGATTGATTTTTTTCAACCTCATACTCGTGAATGACCTCTAAAGAGGCTCAGTAATGCGTTAGGTGAGGACAATGGTGAGAATAATGGCCATGGACAACACACAGAGCACAAGGTTTGTTGGTGCGAAGAGACTTTGGGTAGAATCAGGGAACGCGACTTTAACCATGGGTTTAATAGGGGCCAACTCGGGACAAGTATGGGTGGCATGACCGAAGCTGTCACACAAGGCACAAGTCTTGGCGGGTGCAGGAGGGGTAGGGTCAGTTGGGGTGGCCTTGTCTTTGGATGCCCCCTTGCGAGCTTTTCCTTTCTTTCCCGTAGCTGGCACAACAGGAGAAGGGTCTTTTTGAGGTGCTGGTGGCACTGTAGCGATGGAAGAAGCTAAGGGAATTGGTTGAACCGGTGTCAAAGCAAAGTAAGGTTTGGGGTGACCTGGTGGGGTTTCGGTGGGAGGGTTAAGATACCAGATGGGTATTCCCAGCGTCGAATTAGGGAGGGCAAGGGTGGCCATGATGGGGACCGAAAAGACTCCAGGAGGAGGAGCAAGGAAAGGTATTTGACCGGCGGGGTAATGGCCAGGAGGGACGGCTCCAATATGGTTGAGACTTGGGGGAACCGACCCAGGAGGGAAGAGAGCCTCATGGATACTAGCTGGCTGAGAAGGTCCAGAAGGAAGAGGTTCAGCCAGCTAAGGTGAAGGGCTATGAGTGGGTTGCGGCGGGCAAGCTTGAGGTTGCTGACTAGCCGAGGCGAGCTGCTTAAGGTCGGCCCAAGACGATTGCATCATGCAAACATTCGCTAAGCTGGGATCAGAGGTAGGAGGAGGAAGAAGACCAGGAAAGGTTCCAAGCAAGGAGGAGTCTTTGTAGACGCCTAGGGAAACACTGGTCAAAGAATCGACGATATCCTTATTGGCTACAGAAGAGATGGTCGACTCAGGGGAGGTCTGAGATTTTGGCTCATGATATGTCAACTGGTCAATGGTGACTATCTTTCCGTTATGAGGGAAAAACATCTTGTGTTGGACTGCGGATGGGACAGTAGACATGGCATAGGTGTATCTATGCCCCAAAATAATGTTATAGTCAAGGGGGGCATCGATGACTTCAACGTCAACGCAAATAGTCTTGCCCGCAAGGGTGATAGGACAGTTACGAAATAGGCCAATGAGCTGGGAGCCGTGGCCATCCCACGCACGAAGGGTGATTGTGGAAGGGGCCAGCTCAAGAGAACTGAGTTGTTTCCAAACCGAAGTAGGCATCACGCAGGTAGATGCCCCCTCATCAATAATACACCGAGACACATTAGTGTTCCATATTTTAACTGGGATTTGGAAAGTGACGGAAGCAGGAAGTGGAGGATGATCGGACTGACGAGTGTCGAAAATAATCAATTGGTCATCAGCAGGATCTACAGTGCCCATCGAGGATAGTAGAGCCTTCCTTTGAGAAGGACATGACTGGATCCACGATTACCAGGGGCATATTTATTTTGATTGCCTTTCCTCTTTCTTTGAGAAGAAGGAGGATTAGTCGCGCCCTGCTGTGCAAATACTTTCCCTGGAGGGGGTAGTAGTTGTTGTTGCGAGATTTGAGAAGGCAAGGGAGGTGAAGGTCCAAATGTTGGAGGAGCTGGGACACCAAGATGTGGGTAAAGATAATGGTTAGGATGGGCAACATTGAGGTAAGCAGGAGGTTGGGCAAAAGGAGGAGGCATGCCGTATCCTGGATACATGCTACCTGGAGGGGGAAAAGTACTGGGGGTGCTGACCCCTCTTGGAGGGAAACCATAGCCCATAGGAGGTTGAGCGTAGGTATGAGAAAGAGCTCCAACGACACCGTCAGCAGAGTGAGATGCCCCTGAGGCGTTAGCGCCACCGGGTCTAGGGAGGTCAGGAAGGACGGTATAAACATAACCAGATTGAGCATAGATGAGGTCATATTTCAAGGCTATTTGGAAGGCGACTTCTTCGGTTTGAGGGAACTGGGATGCGACATATTTGCCGATGGCAGGTAAGAGAGAGCAAAGGAACCAGTCCATGTAGACCCGATCTTTAAAGGTGGGATCTTGACATAAGCTCCTTCTTCTCCACCATTCCTGGACATGAGCGGAAAGGCGGGTCGAAGATGATTGATGGGAATAAGTCAAGAGTTTGGTACCAATGTCGTATCGGAGAGGGAGCTGGAAATAAGATAAGAAGGCTTGGGCAATGGTCGCAAAGGTGGTATGGGAAGAGGCGGTCTGATCAACATACCATTTAGAAGCTTCGCTTGTAAGCGTACATTGGAACAATCTAAGACGGACGAAATCATCAATAATGGAATTGTATGAACACCATATGTGGAAAGATCGGATATGGTTGGAGGGATCTTCACTAGCAAGGCCTTTGAACTTGGGAATGTCAGAGGGGAGCTTGGCTAGAATAGCAGGCCAACTAACATCGTGGCGGATAGGATCGTTGATCAACTGATTGAAATCGGGGAGATTGAGACCTGCCATATAAGGGAGCAAAGGGACAGTCGAGGTAGTTCCCGTGGTGGTTCCGCTAGTAACAGACCCAGCCGTAGGACCAGCATTGCTACTAGCGTTAGGCCCTGAAACAGTCATGGTGAAGGTAACAGGGGGAGAACCAGAAGTAGGGGGAGAAACCAAAGAATTAGAAGAAGAGTCGAAGTGTGGACTCGGGGGAGGACTAACTCGACGACGGCGGGAAGGAGTGAGTCGACCAACCGGAAACTGAGGGTGAAGGCCAAGAAGTCTCCGGGATAAATTCCTTGGAGGTGCAATGATGACGGCACAAAGGGAAGAAGAAGGACCAACAAAGGCAGGGAGGTGTAGAATCAAATGACGACGATGTCGAAACAAGGGCAGAGAGGTGCAGTGTCAATTGATTTTAAAGTCTTTGCCTGGCGGTGTTAACCAGGCTCTTCTTCACTTAGGGTCAATGTGTGGTGTGTGTTAATTTTAATTTTTAAACCCAGACGTTTTGAGAGTAAAATAAAAAGTGTGCTACGTAACTGAAAATCTACAGAGAATAGTAAATAAGGCTGAAATAACAAAAAATTAACAGCTAATAATGCATCGATCTAACCCAAGAATGTGGGTCTCTCAAAACTAGTTTAAAAGAGGGAAAAAATCTAGTCAAAACACACAAAAAAGAGGCCAATAGATCTAAGGTCGGGAGGGACAGGGATCTAAAGGAGAAATCTACTGAAAAGAGGTGCAGAAGACAGCAAAAAGGTAGAGGCAAGGTTGCTCCAACAAAGGAGGAAATCAGCTAAAGGTAGAAGGGACGAGGAGGTGATCCTAGAGGCAAACCCAAACAAAACTATATGAGGTGATTTGAAAGGGAGAAGAGATGATCTAAAAGGGATCTGAAAATGAGGTATCAGATCTAAAAAGAAGAAGGCTGAAACTCTGAAAATTCAGACGTCTGAAACAGCTAAAACTCTTCCACAAAAAGTGGAGGGTACTAAAGCCCTAAGGGGTGAGATTCCCACTTGGTTGAGTAAAACAGATCAGAAACAGCTCTAAACAGGCAGAGACAGAGGCTGGAAAACCCTGACAGAAGCTTCAAACAAACCCAGAAAATTTGCTGGAAAATTGCAGGTCGCAGGTTCTGACCTGTTTTCAGTCCAGGTCGTAGTTTTGGGGCAGAAAAGTGTGTCCTCCAGGCCAGGTCGCAGGTTTTGGGCTGATAAGTGTGACCTGCAGATCTGGGTCTCTCGGTGGTAGATTTCAGAAAAATTTGTCGTCTCAGCTGCAGCTGATGTCTGTCACCTGCGCAATAAGGCCAAAAACACACGAAAGTTAAAAATTTTAATATTTGAGGGTTTTTGAGGTGAAAAACACCATAAAAATAGGAAAAACAAAAAACTAAAGAGAAACCCTAGGGTCTGAAATAGCTGGATATGCAGGAATATGAAAAACGACAGCGGTCGTAATTGAAAACCCGTGTGGAGTCGCCAGCTGTTAGTATGAATATTTTGTCGAAGTGTACGAAAAAATACCACTTTAGCTACACATAACTTATAGCCCTAACATCAAATATGGCTGCCAATATCTTCAGCTCTGCAGTTAGTTGAACAAGACAAATGTTGCACAAATCCAGATCTATGCATAAAAAGACATTAAGCAGTGAAAATAAGGTTTTTCTCCATACATCCAATAGACAAGACAAGAACAATATTTTTGAAAGAATTTTTTATTAAGGGCACCTGAGAGGAAAACAAGAAAGGTGTTTCCAATTCTCCTCAATGGGATGGGTTCTTGAAAGTCCTCAGTGCTTCAGATCTAGCATTTCTCTCTCTTGTTGGTGTAGAAAACCCAAACAAACATAGAACTCAAAGGGAGCTCACAAAGCAAATAATGGAGAATGTAACAATGATAATAGCTCAAAGTTAGACCAAGAGTATAGATATAGAGTGATCTAATATGCAACAAAAGGTGACAAATGAATGGGAAAACCCTTCTATTTATAACAAAATATTAGGGTAGTCTAGAACTTGGTGCATGAATAAAATATTATTAACCAACTTCTAGAACCACCTTTTAGGAATATTTTATTATATTTGTTGGAGGGAAAAAGATTTTGACTTGGGTCAAATCCTTTATTTATAAATAATAAATAAATAAATGGTTTATTTATTATTTTAAGGAAATGATGGAAATATAATTAAATAAATAATGATTTATTTAATTATTTATAAATGATTTAGTCAAATTTAACTAGGAATATTATTTAAATAGGGATTAAATAACTTATTCCTAGGAAATAATCAAATAAATAAAGATTTATTTAATTGATTTCCTTGTTTTGGGTTAAATATGACCAGGAATAATAATTAAATTGTCGTTTAACTAATTATTCTTTGAGGAAATATAAACAAATATAGATTTGTTTATTATTTCCTTTTGGGGTTTCCTATTTAGATCATAAACAACTTAATAAAGGTGTTTTACTAAGTTATTTTACATAGTGAAAGCAATTTTACTTAGGGTAAAATTGGTCTTACATGGTGTACTTGGGACTATCTAATGATAATAGGTTAGATGACCAAAAAATGGTGTCACACCATGAAATCAAGCACATAGTTCAGCCATATCTTGACGTCCTTCCTTATCATTCCGCGAAACATGGAGATCATCTGGAGCACCTTAGAGCTATCTTCCTACTCTGTCGACACTATAATATCAGGTTAAATCCTCATAAGTTTGTCTTCTGTGTCGAATGCGGACAAATCCTAGGCTTCATGGTGTCTAAAGAAGGCATCCGCACCGATCCTCTGAAATTTGAGGCAATTGTCAATTTTCCTCCTCCTCCTTCCATTCATCAACTCCAATTTTGCAAGGGAAAGCTAATTTCCACCGCCGATTCGTATAGAATTACGCTAAGCTTGCCAAAGGCTTTATGCGTTTGTTGAAAAAGGGAATCTTGTTCCTATGGGGTGAAATTTCTTAGAGCTATTTCAATGCAGTAAAGTGAGCCCTCATCACAACTTCGTTAATGCATCCTCCCAATTATCACCACGACTATTTCTTGTATTTGGATGATGATGATGGTCAGGAACATGTAGTATACTACTTGAGTTGTAATCTCTTCGATACTGAGACTCGGTATGCTCATGTAGAGATGTATAAAATATCTAACACAACTATAATACCATGTAGAAATTATATCAATGGACTGAATCCTATCATGCAATGTACTAAAGTAAGATAATGAATCCTTCTATAATATTTGCGGAATACAAATCACGATTTCTCAATCACATGCAAGTAAGAGAAAGAATTAAATCAAAACACAACACTAGATATTCCTGGGAAAATAAAATGCTCAAAACCCCTCCATATTTATTGTATAATCAACCAAGGAATCATGAAACAATAAAATGTATCTGTGCTCACCACAACCTCATACACTCTACCAATTGCTTCACACTGATCTAGGAAAAATTGGACAAACACAGCCAATTATCAACCTACCCTCATCTTTCCTTGCTCATGCAATACCTAAAGAATTAAATCCCTATTAAATAGTAAATTCAGCCTTCCTTGATTGCACAATTCATCATGGGATTCATGTGGTTATATAACTGCATCTGGGCAATTTGCTAAAATTACAGCTAATATTTTACTTGCCTTGAACCTTTGTCTCAAATGGATCTCCACCAGAATTAGCATGCATGTAGCTATAAATGGTGAATCATCAATTACTTGGTAGATCACTACTGGTGAATTAAATCTATTTTAATTCACTTGACCTTCCACTAGCTCATCAAATAGTTAGAACTAGTTAAATTGATTTTAACTCAATTAATGTGAGTTAATTGATCCCACTCACACTACACTAGTGCTACAACTACAACTAGACCCTGTTAATAATAGAATCAATCTACATGCCTATCTTTTGACCTTCAACTCAAAAATCTTGATCTAACTAAATCTATCACACTATGTTAACTATTACAAGTTTTTATGAGATAAGATTACAATTAATTTTCCAATTTATTTAAAAATTGGTTGCACACTAATGTGTCGCTAGGATCCATCACTGTGTGACTTGTGATCCCACTCCAATGTATGTGTTTTTTTTGGATGCCAATTTCACTATTTCTTGTTGCAAATTTCAACACCCCCTCTCAACAAGAAAGGAATCCATCTGTCCCGATACGATACCTTTGGAATTTTTTGCATGCAACACTGATCTAGTGTTGTTCGCACATGAAAATCTCATGAAACTGAATAGAATCCAAAAAACTAAATCAATATAATGAATATGTCATCAAAGTATTTCGACTACTGCTAGCTACTACAAATGTCTACTGGAAGTCCTGTGCTGTTGACATCTGCATCCATGCACTCGACATTGCTGCCAACTCTAATATGTGCTCCAGTATCTGACACCTATTACTTTGATTGATGTCCTCCTGACATTTGACGGCATCAATCTAACCGATCCTTCCTGCTACTACTATACTATGGCCTCTTCATAGCCAAGTTCAATCCATGAGACACACCATATCAAAGGACCTTGCCCAAATTTCTTCTTGGGATCATATATACACATTTACCCACCTCACATCTAGAGGTATAGTTGCATGTACTCCCTCTACCCATCTGGCTCGAAATTTCTCCCTCCTATAGGTCTTTATGTGCTTCAATTTGTAGATCCACCTAGATCTAGCCATTGACTTCCCCACTATTCTTGGGACCACTTCCCATGCACTGTTTCTGATAATGGACTCATAGTCCTCAGCCATGGCATCAACCCATGTCAGTTTTTGCACTGCTTCCTCAAAAGAGGATGGTTATGTCACAATACACTCGCTAATAAGATCCATGTATCCAATGTACTTGTCTAGGGACCTTCTCTTCCTGTGTTATGAAGTAGGTGCACCTACATGCTCTATCACATCTAGCATCAATATTTCAGCCTCTCTGGTGCACTTCCTACCATTTCTAGTGGATGGCTCTACATGAGTGGTTTATGCCACTCCATGATCCTCTACTTGTGGCTGCTCCACATCCTAAGGTTCATCCTTTGGAACTAAGAGCTCCTCATATGCATGAAATTCAAGCTCCCTCTCAAAGGAAAATCACATGGCTTTCTCATACTTCCCCATGGTACATCCCTTGCATGTGTCTATCTGTGCCTTTGGAAGACCTATAGAAATCTATTGCATGATCCTCAAAGCAATTTGGTGTAGATGGTCCAATATCTTGTGTGATAACTCACCTATATCCTGACTCACCACCTTCCCTACTTTACTTCTCAATGTTGTGTAGCCATCTACATCAATTTTTTAGAGGTTATTCACACGAACCCCAGTCCTCTTTACCTATGTTGTGGATTTTTTATGAAGGAATGCCTTTCCTTCACTAAAAAAACATCATATCCAAGATCCTCCAACATAGAAACTAAAACTAAATTATTTTTTAAGCTTGGTACATGCATGACATATTTTAATAATAAATTTTTACCTTACTGTCTCTGGAAAGTAACCGTACCAATCTCGGTAGCACTATACCTCATATCATCACCCATCTTGATGTGCATCTGAATATCCTTCTCCTCCAAGCTACTAAAGAGTTATTTGTTTCCATTCATGTGGAAATATGCTCTGATGCACAAGTACCACATAGATCCCATCACAGTTGACACCATGCATGCAATGAGAGAGAATTCCAACTCAAACTATGATGCCAAAGCTTCACCTGTTGCAGCTCCCGGAGCCTTCTTGTTGTTCTTCTTATTTTGTGGACAATTTGTGGCATAGTGTCCATTATCATGATAGTGAAAACATTTCACCTTTGACATGTCAAGCTTCTTGCCTTCTTTGCTGGTCTTATATTTGGAATAGGACTTCTTACCTTTCCCCTTCTTTTTATTACCAACCAAGGCACAATTTTCCTCATCATTAGTCTTGGATGAGGATCCATCCCTGGTATTCTGTTGAAACTCTTCTTGTGCCAAATTTGACCATAGTCACTCCCAATCTGGTAACTTCTCTCTCCCATTCACAATCTCCTGGTAACTATGCCAGCTCTTGGGAAGGCCTAGAAGTGCTAGGCTCACCAAGTCATCATCAGCTACAGTAATCCCAACATTTCCAATCTCATCTCAACATTGAGTGAATTGGTCAAGTATTTCTGGATTGTATCGCCCTTTTCCATTTTGATTTTCCTGAGCTTGTCCTTGTGTGCCAATTTTCTATGGTCACTCTTGCTTTGAAATAGATCTATCAAGGCCTTTGACATAGCATATAGAGTTTCCTTTCCATGGAGACTCGAGACAATATGATCTCGAGCTCCCTCTATTAAGATCCTCCTTGCCTTTTCTACCTTCTTCTTCCATGCATCAAGAAGTTGGGCATCTGCTGCTACGAGATTGGGAATATCATTATCTATGAATTCCTCCAACCCATTTTCCTACAACACTACCTCCATCCAGTCCTTCCATGCAATATAATTTGAACTGCCCTCGAGTGCATATTCGAGTCTCAAGTGATTGAAAGACATCTTGATCAGCTTATAGCTCCAAAAAAAGTACCTACAAATTTGAATTATTTTCAACACAAAATCAATTTCTTCTCCACTATTGTGATTCCTAGCACTCTATTACCATGTATAAAATCTTTAACACAGCTATAAATTATATCAATTCGCTGAATCCGATCATGCAATGTACTAAAGCAATAGATTTAATCCTTCTACAATATTTTCGGAATATAAATCATGATCTCTCAATCACACGAAAGTAAGAGAAAGAAGTAAATCAATACACAACACCGGATATTCTTGGGGAAAGAAACTTCTCAAAACCCCTCCATATTTATTGTATAATCAACCAAGGAATCATGAAACAATACAATGTATTTGTGCTCACCACAACCTCATACACTCTACCAATTGCTTCACACTGATCTAGGCAAAATTGGAAAAACACATAGCCAATTATCAGACTACCCTAAGCCTATCTTTCTCAATCAATCCCTAGAGAATTAAACCCCTATTAAATAGGAAACTCAACCTTCCTTGATTTTGAAATTCATCATGGGATTCATGTGGTTATATAACTGCATCTAGGCAATTTTCTAAAAATACAACTGATAGTTTACTTGCCTTGAACCTTTGTCTCAACTGGGTCTCCACCAGAATTAGCATGCATGCAGCTATAAATAGTGAATCATGAGTTACTTGGTAGATCAATACTGGTGAATTAAATCTATTTTAATTCACTTGATCTTCCACTAGCCCATCAAACAGTTAGAACTTGTTAAACTGATTTTTACTCAATTCATGTGAGTTATTTGATCCCACTCACACTACACTAGTGCTACAACTGCAACTCGACCCTGTTAATAATAGAATCACTCTAAATGCCTATCCTTTGACCCTTAACTCGAAATTATTGAGATAACTAATTCTATCACACTTATTTAACTATTACAAGTTTTTTAGTATGAATCTTAATTCCAAGCGTACGAAAAAATACCACTTTAACTGTGCATAACAAATAGCCCTAACAGCAAATATAGCTACCAATATCTTCAGATCTGTAGTTAGGTGATCAAGATAAATGCTGCAAAAATATAGATCTATGCATTAGAATACATTAAACAGTAGAAAAAACAATATTTACTCCATGCATCCAATAGACAAGACAAGAATATGTTGAATGAATTTTGTATTAAGGGCACTTGGGAGGAAAACACAGGAGGGTGTTCCCAATTCTCCTCAATGGGATGGGTTCTTATACGTCCTTAGCACTGCAGATATAAAATTCCTCTCTCTTGATGGTGTAGAAAACCCGGACAAAAATGATAGCAAAATATGACTATGATGGTGGATCAATAGTCAGACCAAAAGTATAGATCCAGAGTGATCTTTAGGCAACAAAAGGTGATAAATGAATGGAAAAACCCTTCTATTTATAACAAAATATTGAGTTAGTCTAGATATTGGTGCATAATTAAAATATTATTAACCAAATCAAGATCCAAATTTTATGGAATATTTTATTATATTTGTTGGAGGGAAAAAGAATTTGGCTTGGGTCAAATCCCTTTATTTGTAAAAAATAAATAAATAAATGATTTATTTATCATTTCAAGGATGTGGTTGAGTAATAATAAAATAAATAATGATTTATTAAATTATTTAAGGGTGATTTAGTCATATTTAACAAATAATATTATTTAAATAAGGTTTAAATAATCATTCTTAGAAAATAATAAGATAAATAATGATTTATCTAATTAATTTCCTTGTTTTGGGTTAAATATAACCAGGAATATTAATTAAAATATTGTTTAACTAATTATCCCTTGAGGAAAATAAAAAAAATATGGATTTGTTTAATGTTTTCCCATGGGGTTTCCTGTTTAGACCATAAACAACTTAATAGAGGTGGTTTACTAAGTTATTTTTCATAGTGAATGTGATTTTACTTGGGGTAA
Source organism: Pinus albicaulis (assembly GCA_034641835.2). NCBI lineage: Eukaryota > Viridiplantae > Streptophyta > Pinopsida > Pinales > Pinaceae > Pinus > Pinus albicaulis. The sequence continues at coordinate 1,154,438,537 of CM076581.1, forward strand.
AATTGTTCTTACTTGGTGTACTTGGGTCCATCTAATAAAAATGGATTAGATGACTAAAAAATGGTGTAATAGATTTCCCCCCAGCGTTCAAGCGTTAGGAGCTAATCGTATGACTGAAGTACATTGCAAGAACTCAATCACTAGATGTCAAAGGGGAAGTCAAAGAGAGAGGAGTGTAAGGTAGACCAAAGTCCATTAACTATGAACCACGGGAAATGAAGACTTACGAATGAAACAACTCTGCTGATGATGAAATGCCCCACAACTACTGCCAATGACGTGGGGGAAACATACTACTACGCAACGGAGGCAAGCTGAAACAATGAGGTGTCCGGAAAACCATGGGGGACGAAAATATATTATATATTGGCATAAACATGACAGAATAAATAACATGATAATGAATCCCATATACATATTGTGCCTGAGATAACAGCCAGGACTTGTACAATAATAACTGAGTATATGAGATATAAATACAACCCATATGCCCCTGTAAACAGAAAGGGCTTTGAAAATCTGACTAATATATGCAATCAAGAAGGCGTTGCAAGCGGATGAAGCTGGCATCATCAAATATATGGAGCTACATCGAAGGCTGAAATGAAGAAGTCATCCGGGTATGTGGGGGGCTACCTGTAGGGCCACCCCCTCATGAGGGTTGGGACATATCACACACACCCGAGAATCACCGATATCAGCTGCTGCATCACTGAACCATCAATTATACAGATCTCGATCATGCTGAAAGGAACTGGAGTTGAGAAACAATCAAGTCAAAGGGAAATAAGGAGTCCCTTTTCCTGATCCGGGGCATCGAACAAGAGTGGAAGTTGGAACCAAGGTACACCGCCCTCTAGACCTGTCTTCTGGAATGAATGAGCTGATGTCAATAGAAGGAGTTGTGCCATATGTGACGCAATAAGGGATCCTCAACTAAGGCACAAGAGAAAATAGTAGAGCGACTAACAGACTGAAACCAATGATGATGATGAAATGGAGGGTATTGAGTAGCAAACAGATGACTTCCCTTGTTAGAGAATAAAGGGCATGGATGACGTGGCAGCAACTGACACAATATCATGAGGGACAGGGGACAGTGGGACTGAAGGCCATAATGTGAGACACGAGAGAGGGACCAAGCAATGAAGGATGGAGGACTATAGCGGGATGCAAAGGGACTCGGGATAGACTCCATGAATGCAATGATGACTCAACTCGGATGCGCTAAACAAGGGTGAATCAATGGTGCTTCCACACAGAAAAGGTCCAATGGGTACCATAAAAACATGAGTACAAGATGGTAACTCACGACGAAACTTGACATGAGCGTGGACAAGTATGGAGGCAAAGTGGTGCCCCCAGTACGAGTGTTGCAATTGAATAAATTTGATTTTGAGGAGGGGTGAAGTGACGCTTCTTGGAAAAAATGTGTCCTTGTAAAGTATAAAATCGCTAAAAAATAATAGGTACCCATTTGAGGGCTCGGTGAGAGCTTTCCAACGGTATAGACGGTTTGGTAAACAAAGCTACAGTTTGGCCGCAGCAGGCAAAAGAAAAACAAGGGTTTCTCTTTTAATAAGGCATTTTCTCTCCAAATTCACTCATTTTCATGTGGAGCTATGGTGAATCCAGAGAGGAGAGAAGGCCCTAAATCTTGCAACGATCATAGCAGACAAACTGACCATTGGAATTGAGGTCCGTCAGTTGCAGGTAAGAGGGCTAATCCTACCCTTTCTTTTCAGTGGATTTAAATTTCAGTTTAGGTACCCAGAGCTCATGAACAAGCTAGGTCGCACTTTTTGGGGTGTGTTCTGTGACCTGGGTAGCAGGTACCAGGCAGAAAATTGCGACCTGTCCCAGGAAATGACCTGAAAAGTGCGACCTATTAGAGAAAGGGGGTTTCAGTGTTGTTTTTGGCTGAGATATGGGATTTTTATGGTTGAGGGGCATAGGTGTCCCCAAGCATGTTGTGGTCATGCCAAAATGTATTTAGAAAAAATGGGAAGCTAAACAGATTTTAATGATGTGGTGCGCCATTTATTTTTTTATGGTTATGCAGTTTGAGAAAGGGAATGGAGAATTACCAATATCTTTTGGTACTGCATATATGAATCAAATGGACTTTAAGTTTCTAGATTGGCATACATGGTGTCACTATCCCAAAGAGAGTATTTGGAGATAATGAACTTGTGCTCTCCCAGAAAACTCACAGGTGGTCAACAACAATGTCGAAGGGACTGGGTTGTTTATGTAATATGAAGGAATGATGAGGGGTATCATCCCTAGAGTGATCTGAAGTGATATGGGACTCTATAGGTTCTTCTAAATGTGGAAGAATAATGGTATTAGAGTCGACACGAACGGATACACTAGGAGAGTTGTGGAGAATTTCTTCTCCTGGTCTCTCAAATATGGGTGCCCCCTTACCCAAACATTGGGTGTCAATGTAATGGCCACAAGGTGTATGTGGTTTGAATGCATCGGTTCGATGTAAGGGGGAATAGATAAAGTCAGGGGTGGTGACTATTCTTGTACCAACCCAGGTTCCCAAATTGAAACCATTAATCGTCAAAGGCAAACCAAGGTTGGTAAACCGGGCGGTGGTGTACTATATGTGCCTAGGTATTTGTTTCTCACTACACCGTGTTTAGTGTTTTATGATGTTTTTGTCAGAGGATGTAATGTTGAAAAAGGAAAGAACTAAGTGCTGGTGAAAAGAAGCTATTGGTTGTGTTAAAACAGAACAAAGCCTAAACTATGGATGGCAAACAACAAGTGCAAAGTTTGATAATGACTTCAGTGCAAGAAAATAAATCACAACATGAACTTAAACTTATCCAATTCATTCATTAAAGATATGTTGGAAGAGCTTGAGAAATGGACAAGTTAAGTATAAATGAAGTTCTCCTAATTAAACAATCAAACAATCAACTTACAATGTTACAACATCTCATCCATGATTAAAGGTTTATTGGAATATATTTGGAAAAGAACATTTGTAGCACAATAATATTTCTACTCTAAACTAGCTTCTAATTCTGTTATGCAACTCAATTTAACACCACTAGGCCTCACTCAAAATTTATACATTTCCTTTTTAGAATAGTCTTTGAGAAAAGGCTTGTTTGTGAAATGGTAAAAAGGTTACAAAATACTCCAGGCCTTAGACTGATACTAGCTTCTGTCCAGATGATTATGTATTAATATGAGTTTGGAACAAAAGAAGTTTTGTAAATAATGAAGACCGTGGTATTTAAATTTAACAACTAATACAATTTAAAATGCAATGGATAGCAACTAAATTGGAATGTTAATACAGTGAGCTAAGACTAAACTAGAGTGCTACTAGTCTACTTGGAGTACAGTGAACAATGTTAAACTAAAATGCCATTATCAAACTGAAATGTAGTGATAGAGTTGAACTAAATGCATTCTACCTCTGGAGTGTTGTAACTAAATTAACATGCAACTAACCTAAGGAATTCTACAGCCCATCTCGTTCAATATGAATGATATTTTGGAAGAGTTTGTGAAAACAAGTATGGCTGTATTATTCAATGCATTTGAACATAAACATAAAACTGAAAGAAAATACAACTAGAATCTAAGACACCACAGCTATTTCTTATTCGTTGTTAATGATGTTTTGGAAGAGTTTTAAGAGTAAGACTGGCTGTGACACTTAGTGTAAACAAGCAACTAAAGCCTACAATACCACAGCTATGCCTTATTCATCGTGATGATATTTTGGAAGAGTTTATTAGAGTAAGTCTAACTGTGATAATTAACGAAAGGAAATGCAACTAAAATCTACAACACCACATCTATGCCTTATTCATCGTAATGATATTTTGGAAGAGTTTATAAGAGTAAGTATAGCTGTAATGATTAATGAAACAAGTATGAAACATAAACTTCAGAAATCTACTTAAGCTAGAAATGAAAACGAGACTAAAATACTTATCTAAATCGTATAAACAAGGCTGCTAAGGTAGCAGGGGCCCTCTACCACCAGAGTAGCACGAAATCTACTTCAAGATTGATTCAACGCTTTCAAGGAAATGATGCTTCTTTCATTAAAGAGAAATTACTTCAAAACAGAGTGTTTTCAGACTTCTGAAATCTAGCAATCAACCATAAAATCTAACCTTGTCCCTCGGTTTCCCGAGCATATTTATAACAAAATTACATAACCGTATCTGAGATAACATAGGAATAATTGTCTTTCCTAATTAGAATCGAACTAGAACTCTGAAGGTGGTCTCATAATATGATTAAGGACATCTAGACTGTCCTTATCCTGTTAGGAGTCTACCTCCTAATTTGAGTTCCCACGTACATAACCACCTACAGGATTCCGTTCAAACTTCGTGGAGAGCAACAAATGATAAGGAGATGATGTGGAATACGACCATATGTGCTTTTCTCTGAGATGACACCTGGAACCTATGTAGACATGAAGACGGCTGCAGAATTGGCAACTAGCTACAGAATGTCTGCATTCTGTAGCTAGATTTAGTTCAAAAGGTACTACAATGACAAAATCATAAAAACATAGCAAGTTAGTCATGATATTCATTCTCAAAGAAATTTTAACTAATTCTATTGATCATTTGAGCCTGAGATTAACAATGGACAAAAGAAATGGAGTGGAATGTGGTGGAAGAAAGAACATTCTTGGAGCTCAACATACCCCCACTACTAGATTCTTGCATGTCCTCATGCAACTATTCCATGAACTCTGAGACCTCTGCAAGAGTATCCAACCCTCTTCTTCTACTTTTCCTGGTAGTTAAAGGCCTTCTGGGCTTCCTGATGACTAACTTGAACCTTAAATTGGTAAGTGCCCTAATTAACTTTTTGTTTCTCTTTTTCAATTTTTCATTGGCCTTTTCCACTTTGTCCATTTGTAGAGACAGGGTTGAATTCATATTGGTTTTTAGTTTAACTTGCTCCCTCAAAATATCATTTTTAGTCCTGATATGCCTATTAAGTACTTCTAGCTCGTACTTATCTCTTCTTAGCACATCTATTTCGGACTCTGGTGGACTAGGGGTTCTGTCTCTACTTTCTGAAGCTCTTCTCTCCAATGACTCAACATAGTTGTAAATTTCTTGTTGTGCAGGGTCTATTTCAGGAGTTTCTTCATCAAAATCCTGCTCAGTAGGTGTTTCTTCATCTTCTATGTTTATGACTCCAGTTTTTTTAACTTTTGTTTTCTTTAGTATCCCCCTAAGTCTGTGGCTCCTTCTCGGTTGAGATGGCCCTTCTCCTTTTTCTCTGGAAAATTTTCTTATGATCCTCTCTTTCTTAAGTTGCTTCTTAATCTGAACTAATTTTTCAGAAATCATTTCTTCACTGCTTTCTTGTATTGTTTTACCAGTTTCAGTTTTGGAGGATTTCCATTTTATGATTCTTTTTGTAGGTTTATCTTCAGGTGGAGGTTCCTTTGGTTCCTCAAAGTGATTTCTCACCAAGAAGTCATCCCAAGTATCTCCCATTTTTGCTAAATGATGTTCAATTAAAATCTTGACTAAACCATGGTGGTATAAGGTTGTCTCCGGAAATTGAATTCTCTTTTGAACACTTGAAGCCATTTTCTTTAAACTATGAAGCAAGAAAAAGGGCAAGTTGAGTTCTTCTTCTAGAAAATGCATTATCAACCTAATATGGTAAACATAGAAAGTACCATATCTACCTTCACAAGTGATGAATTTTTGCAGGATAAGCAACATGTTCCTCCATTTGTTCTTTAATGCAGAGCTAGGGATACCCTTTTTGAAAACGGTGACATCCATACATGGTGACTTGAGTATCTACTTCCATGCTTCGTTATGAAATTCTCTGTTCTTAAACCACCTTTCTCCTTGTCTAGGAAATCCTGTTGCTTTTACAATAAAAGCCTCTGTGACAGTGAATTTAATATCTCCAACTTCAACCTCGGCTCCATTAAAGGATCTTGCAAAAGTTTTAGTAACCTCTTTGTGGAAGCCACTGAATTTTTCAAGGAATTGCAACCATCCTGCTTGTTGTAAGATTTCTCTGATTTGGGGATAGCCTTCCAAGTACTTAGTGCCTACTGTTTCAGTTCTCACGATGAGGCCCATAACTTCTTCTTCAATCTTCAATTCACTAGTCTTCTGCTCACGGTGAGAATGGCCGTTAACAAGTTGTTTTTGCCCCACAAATGTTTCCTCTGTTCACGGTGACAATGGTTGTTACAGAGATGCCTCTGTCTCACAGACCAAAATGGTTAAAAGTTGGCTACGGGAAAGAGTGATATGGAGTGGTTACGGAATGAATATAATGAGGTGAGGATGATGTATATGAGTTGAAAGATATCACAGAAGGAAAATACCGCGGAGATATTTTGTAACGAATTCAAAATCATCATTAAATGCTTAGTGACGTGACTAATCCAATCACTTCAGCACTTTAACTATTTATATTTTTAAATGATGATCGGATATGGGTTTTGAAATGGCGGAATAGAAGGAGTTTTATCCAAAGTTTTTGCGGGAGGTTTGTTAGGCATGATCAACAAAATTAATTAAAACAACTTTTTGAATAATATATAACTGAACTATGCTAAAAATTTTCATGATATGTCACCATAATAATTTCATACCTTTGCCTTTGCTTTGATTTTCTTGTGATCTTCATATGCTTTGTTCTCCCCTGAAAATCATTACTTTTTGAGTCTTCATAACTCCCTTGAATTTTCTTGTTCTTGGATATGCAGGATCATTTTGTTGCAGATCAAATGATTACTAGACAGTGCTTTCAGGTTCTCTGGCTACAGAATGTCTGTCTGGCTGCAGAATGTCTGACTAGCTGCAGAATGTCTGATTGATTGCAGAATGTACCTGTAGAGAACTTTGAATATGGTTTGAAGCTGGAATGATGAAAGGTTGTATGAAATGAATAATTAAATATGGTAGGATGGAGTATGAATGAAATGAATAATGGAGTGGAATGGATCACAACTTATGAAATGGAGTGAAGTATGAGAAGTGGGCTGCAATTCATGATATGTATTATTTAATTGCAGAAAAACATCAAACTTTAAAAATCTGGAATTGAAATGAGGTGGATGAAGTATGGAATGAAATGAATGAAATATGGAATGAAGTGAAATGGAGTATGGATGAATGAATGAAATGGAATATGAATGGATGAAATGAGATGGACCATAAGTGAAATGGATCTGCACTTATGATTTTGTAACAGCTGCTTGCAGAAAAAAAACAAAATGGAAAAGTTAGAGTGTCAGAAAAATTCTGATTTTCACTCTATCTTTTCTGTATAAACATGCCAATCAGTGATTGGTTTTCATGTTTATACTTTCTTTTTTCTTTTTCTTTTTTTTAATATATCTGACTTCAGAAAATTCAATTAAGTTGATGAAGTAGAAAGATTCTTCTTCATTAACTTCACATCACTGTTTTCCTGGAACTTCTTGACAAATTCTTCTCTTGAGAGTGGTTTGTGATACAGCTTCAATCTATGACCATTCACAAGAAAAGTAACCTCTTCTTCATCTATTGTCCCGATTTTTATTGCTCCATTGTCAAAAATTCTCACAATTTCATATGGCCCAAGCCAATGTGTTTGAAATTTACCTTGGAAATCCTTGAACTTTGAATCAAACAAGAGAGCCCAGTCACCTTCTTTGAACTTCTTTTCCTTGATGTACTTGTCATGCCATCTAGTCCTTTGCTGTTGGACTATACTTGTTTTCTGAACTGCATCTTGTCTGATCTCATCCAATTCATTAATTTGCTCCAATCTATGCTTTTGTGCCTCTGTTAGATCAAGTCCTAGCTGAACTGCCATTTTGAAAGTTTGAATCTCGAACTCTATGGGAAACAAAACTTGCTTTCCATAAACAAGTTCATAAGGAGTATGGCCTGTTGTGCTTCTCCATGTAGTTCTATAGGCCCACAAGGCTTCAGGAAGCCTATCTACCCAATCTCTTCTATGTAAATGAACAATCTTTGTTAGGATCCCTTCAATGACCTTATTAGTAGATTCCACTTGACCATTTGCTTGTGGATGATAAGGAGTATATTTTCTGTGTCTGATTCTGTACCTCTCCATCATTTGTTCCACTAGCCTTGATGTGAATTGAGCTCCTTGATCTGTAACAATTTCCCTTGGGACACCAAAACGAGTAAAAATATCCTCAAAAAGAAAATTAACTACAGATGCTTCAGTAGCAAAAAGTAATGGCTTGGTCTCTACCCATTTGGTAACATAATCAGTGCAAAATAATATATATTTCTTTTGTCTTGATGGAGGACTAATAGGTCCTACAAAATCCAAAGCCCATTTTTCAAAAGGTTCAATATGTACTTGAGGCTGCAATGGCATCTCACCTGAAGGAGAAGGTTTCCCTACCCTTTGGCAACTGTCACACCTTTTGACATACTCTTTAGCATCTTTGAAAAGGGATGGCCAATAATATCCTAAATGAAGTATCTTATAGGTTTTCCTCTTATCAGCAAAGTGTCTGCCACAAGGTTCATCATGACATGCTTTGAGAATCTCAGGCATCTCATCTTCCCGAACACATCTCCTAATGATAAAATCTGGACCTGTCTTGTACAACTCATTAGCAACCCATGAATATTTTGCACTATCATAAATGATTTTTCTTTTGTCTCTTGCATTCATTATTGAAGGAAATTTCCCTGAAACTAAATAATTAGCAATGTCAGCAAACCAAGGAGTTTGAGTAGAAATTGCAAAAATATATTCATCAGGAAATTGATCTTCAACTGGGGTATTGTCTTGGATGTTTTGGAGTCTAGATAGGAAATCAGCTACTGTGTTTTGTTTTCCAGGCCTATCTAGAATGGTAATGTTGAATTCTTATAAAAGCAATAACCATCTTATGACTCTGCCATTAGTAATTGATTTGTTCATTAAATATCTAATTGCAGAGTGATCTGTGTGAACAAAAGTTTCATAGCCTGTTATATAGTGTCTGAATTTGTTTATGGCATGAACAACAGCTAAAAAATCTTTTTCAGTTACAGTATAGTTTAACTCTGAAGGAGTCAAATTTTTACTGGTATAATAGATGGCATAAGGAATCAGGTCTTTTTGTCCCAATACTGCTCCTAAAGCTGTATCTGAGGCATCTGTTGAAATATGAAAAGGTAACTTCCAGTTAGGTCCTCTTAAAATAGGTGCTTCAGAGATTTTTGTTTTCAGGGTCTCAAAGGCTAACTGGCAATCAGGATTCCACTTGAATTCACAGTCTTTGGTAAGTAATTTGAAAAGTGGAGATGCTATCTTGGTGAATTTTTCTATAAACCTTCGATAATATCCTGTAAATCCTAGAAAACTCCTAACATATTTTTGACAACTTGGAATAGATAAGTTAGAGATGACTTCAACTTTTGACTCATCAAATCTAATCCCATCCCCTGAAATGTGATGTCCTAAAACAATTCCTTCAGTAAACATCATAAAACACTTTTCATGACTAAGTGAAATATTTTCTTCTTTACATCTCTCTAAAACTTTTTCCAAGTTTGCTAATGCTTCTTCAAATGTGTTTCCATAAACTATGAAATCATCCATATATACCTCTACACAATCATGTATTAGATCTGAAAAAATTCCTAGTACTGCCCTTTGAAATGTTGCAGGTGCATTGCATAATCCAAATGGCAATACTCGGTAAGCATAGGTACCCCAAGGACAGGTAAATGTGGTTTTGTCTTGATCCTCAAGTGCTACTTGAATTTGATTATAGCCACTAAACCCATCTAGAAATGAGAAGTACTTTTTTCCAGCTAAGGTATCTAACACCTGATCTATGAAAGGTAAGGGAAAATGATCTTTAAGAGTAGCTTTGTTTAATTCTCGGTAGTCAATACATACCCTCCATTTACCATTTTTCTTTGGAACAATTACCAAAGGAGAAACCCACTGACTATCTGAAATAGGATAGATAAAGTTGACATTCAACAATTTCTGCAATTCTTCTTTAACAATCTCCCTAAGATTTGGATTCATCCATCTTTGAGGTTGTATGATTGGTTTACAATTTTCCTCTATGTAGATGTGATGAGTGCAAGTCTTGGGGCTTATCCCTTTCATATCAGTGTACTCCCATGCATATGCAGAAGAATGTCTCTGTAAAATTTTGACTAGCTCTTCTTGTTGAGGATTTTCTAGGTTCTTGTTTATGTTTAAAGTTTTTCCTGGAAATATCTCACTTGTAGAGCTGCCAAATTTATCCATAGAATGAAGAGACATATGTCTTGATGAAAAAAACTCAATGTTGGATTCTTCTTGAAATTTTTCATGTTTATGTTCCGAAGAGGATTCAAAGTTTTCTAAAGTATTCAGAATTTGACTATCTTCACTAATTTCTAAAATTGTGAAGAGAGGTTGTAAGTCTTCTTCATCCTCTATCCATTGAGTATCATCTAAATCTGTAATTGTCCTTGCTAGAGGATACAAAGTGAATTTCTTAGTTGAACTACCATCAGATATGTACATATCACCGGATCTACAACTAATGAAAGCATCAACTGTAGCTAACCAAGGTCTTCCTAATATAATTGGATGCCCTCCTAGATTATTCTTAGGAGTTAGGATCATGAAATCCACAGGGTACTCCCAAGAATCTAGGGACACTGGAATGTCTTCTATTACCCCATTAGGTTTGATCACAGATCTGTCTACTAATTGTAATAATGTGGGTGTAAAGAGAAGATTAGGAAGTTTCAGTTTATCCATGATTTGTCTACTCATGATATTGATTGCTGCTCCTAAATCAATGAGTGTGTTTTGGATCTCAATTCCATTGATGTGAATTTTAACAACTGGATTTCCTGGGTCTAGATACTTTGGAATAGAAATCTTACCCATCATGATATCTACTATTTTTCCCGCTAGTTGAATTTTATTTGTCTCTCTTATTATTTTTCTTGTTTTCTTCATACTCAACTCCTTTATTGTTTTTGCTAAAATTGGAATTTCCTTGATGGCTTGTAATAATGGAATCTTAATGCAAAAATTTCTCAGCTCATCTAGGAAATCATAATTAGGCACCATAATTTGTTTTTCTACACCTCTATCAATTTGTAATCTTTCTGGAAAGGGAGGTGTAGGAGTGGATGTTGATGGCTACTCTAATACAGGAGTTGAAATTATTGGTTCTTTTTGTTTTGATTTTTCAATGTTTGGGTCCTGAAAAGATGTGTCTTCTTCAAGACTTTTATTCACCTGTAGAGAATCTTCCTCAGAGTTGTCTTGTTCTTGTATGATCACAGAAGGTTTCCTCTTTTCAAGTATTCTTCCAGACCTAAGTTGAACATCACTAAGGTCTAGAGGAGTAATTAAATAAGTTGGAAACCGTTGGCCTTCTATCATGTATGTGTTCTGAGGATTTTTATTGTTGGGGTTTGGCATGGTTGAGCGGCAGCAATCGATTTGATCGAGGATTTGGTAATGAGTGGTTGATTTAGATGTTGTGGATTTTGAGGATTCCGTTGATCCGTTGGAGGATTTTTTTGAGGAGGGAAATGTGGATATGGTGGATAGGATGGTGGATATTGGTAATACTGAGAGTATCTTCCATAGGGATTTTGTGCTCTTTGTGCCCAAGTTTGTGATTGATTTTGAAATTGGGGCTAAGGTTGCTGCCAAGAATTCCAATTTGGTGGGGGTTGATTATACAACTGATCATGAAATCCTTGTGTTTGAGGTCCTTGCCAAGGCCTCCTGGAGACAAAATTGAGAGATTCTGTGGAACTTGTAGGAGTTTCTTCTTGAAAGACAGCTTTAAGACCAGGAAGTGAAGGAAAACTCTTGGTCTCATGTTTTTCTGAACAAATTACACAGGTCTCTACAACTTTTGCATCCAAAGGACATTCTCTCAAGGCATGCTTCTTTCTACATTTGGGACAAAAGATTGCTAAAGCATCAGATTCAGCTTTTTGCTTGTTTTGTAACTTAAGGGTGTCTATTTGTTCACTAAGACTCCCTAAGATGTTAGATTTGAATTCATCAAGCATATGCCCTATCTCTACCCTACTTACTGTCCCAGAAGCAGACTTACTTACCCTTGCAAGAGCAGGGTCTCTTGGACCTTTTACAGTTTTTGATTTCCCTCTTGAAAGGTTGATACATAACTCAGATATTTCAGGTAATGTGAGCTGAGATATATCCCCTTTTCCCATCATGTTAAGGATATCCAACCATTCATCCTTAATTGTCTTCAACAAGAGAGCTTTTAAAGTGTCTTGATCTAAGTTCTCCATTTTTTCTCTTTTGATGTTGTAATGAAATCTCTCCAACAAATCTTCCAAATTTTCATCTTCTTTTTGTAACATATTAAACACTTCCTCCTTATGATTGATTGGCATACAATAATCCAAATACCTCTCTAGAAATGCTTGTTTCATGTCTTCCCATGTCCTAATAGAATTGTTGATCAAACTCATAAACCACTTCAATGTTGCTCCTTTCAATGTTGAAGGAAATAGTTTAAGTTTTTGAGCATCTTGTAAGTAGTCATAAGTTCTACACAGGACTTCAAATTCAAATAGGAAGGTTTCAGGATCTTCAGTTTTAAGTCCATAGAATTTTGGAAGGACAGAGGGTGAAATGTTTTTCATAGCTGTATTGGTTTCTTCATCTACTATAGGAAACCCAAAAGAGCTTCCCATTTCTCTTCTACCTCTTCCTCTACCTCCTTCTCCTCTACCTCTACCTCTACCCCCTCAAAATAATGTGTGTTCTCCATTAAAGACTCCTCCTCCCCCTTCTTCTACCATAGTTGATTCTTCTGTGGAAGTGGAAAAGTTTGTGTCTCTAGCAGGGGTCCTTGAATCTTCTTCTAAGACAGGTTCAGTGGATGAAGTGGAAGGTCTTTCTAATGGAATATTTGATCTTAAGTCTTCTGGAAGTCTAGGATCAGTAAATGATGGAATGTGGGTCTGAGTTGGAGGTGTACTAGCTCTTGGTCTAGGTGAAACAAGTGGTGTTCTAGGAATCAAACTTCTGCTTCTTATGAATCTACCCCTTGAGTCTCTCTCTCTACGCATATCATTGTTTTTGGGAGTTAAGAAACAAGGCTACCTAGTTACACTTCCCTGGAAACGGTGCCAAAATGTTTGTGCTCAACTTAGTGTTCCTAAATTGAGTTCATTAATTGTCAACCAGGGCTAGTAAACTATTGAAGTGTGGTGCACTATATGTGCCTAGGTATTTGTTTCTCACTACGTTGTGTTTAGTGTTTTATGATGTTTTTGGTTTTATGGTTTTATGTTGAAAAAGGAAAGAACTAAGTGCTGGTGAAAAGAAGCTATTGGTTGTGTTAAAACAGAACAAAGCCTAAACTATGGATGGAAAACAACAAATGCAAAGTTTGATAATGACTTCAGTGCAAGAAAATAAATCACAACATGAACTTAAAGTTATCCAATTCATTCATTAAATATGTGTTGGAAGAGCTCGAGAAATGGACAAGTTAAGTATAAATGAAGTTCTCCTAATTAAACAATCAAACAATCAACTTACAATGTTACAACATATCATCCATGATTAAAGGTTTATTGGAATATATTTGGAAAAGAACATTTGTAGCACAATAAGATTTCTACTCTAAACTAGCTTCTAATTCTGTTCTGCAACTCAATTTAACACCACTAGGCCTCACTCAAAAGTTATAGATTTCCTTTTTAGAATAGTCTTTGAGAAAAGGCTTGTTTGTGAAATGGTAAAAAGGTTGCAAAATACTCCAGGCCTTAGACTGATACTAGCTTCTGTTCAGATGATTATGTATTAATATGAGTTTGGAACAAAAGAAGTTTTTTAAATAATGAAGACCGTGGTATTTAAATTTAACAACTAATACAATTTAAAATGCAATGGATAGCAACTAAACTGGAATGTTAATACAGTGAGCTAAGACTAAACTAGAGTGCTACTAGTCTACTTGGAGTACAGTGAACAGTGTTAAACTAAAATGCCATTATCAAACTGAAATGTAGTGATAGAGCTGAACTAAATGCATTCTACCTCCGGAGTGCTATAACTAAATTATCATGCAACTAACCTAAGGAATTCTACAGCCCATCTCGTTCAATATGAATGATATTTTGGAAGAGTTTGTGAAAACAAGTATGGCTGTATTATTCAATGCATTTGAACATAAACATAAAACTGAAAGCAAATACAACTAGAATCTAAGACACCACAGCTGTTTCTTATTCGTTGTTAATGATGTTTTGGAAGAGTTTGTAAGAGTAAGACCGGCTATGACACTTAGTGTAAACAAGCAACTAAAACCTACAATACCACAGCTATGCCTTATTCATCGTGATGATATTTTGGAAGAGTTTATTAGAGTAAGTCTAACTGTGATAATTAACGAAAGGAAATGCAACTAAAATATACAACACCACAGCTATGCCTTATTCATCGTAATGATATTTTGGAAGAGTTTATAAGAGTAAGTATAGCTGTAATGATTAATGAAACAAGTATGAAACATAAACTTCATAAATCTACTTAAGCTAGAAATGAAAACGAGACTAAAATACTTATCTAAACCATATAAACAAGGTTGCTCAGGAGGCAGGGGCCCTCTACCACCAGAGTAGCACGAAATATACTTCAAGATTGACTTCAACGCTTTCAAGGAAATGATACTTCTTTCATTAAAAAGAAATTACTTCAAAACAGAGTGTTTTCGGACTTCTGAAATCTAGCAATCAACCATAAAATCTAACCTTGTCCCTCGGTTTCCCGAGCATATTTATAACAAAATTACATAACCGTATCTGAGATAACATAGGAATAATTGTCTTTCCTAATTAGAATCGAACTAGAACTCTGAAGGTGGTCTCGTAATATGATTAAGGACATCTGGACTGTCCTTATCCTGTTAGGAGTCTACCTCCTAATTTGAGTTCCCACGTACATAACCACCTACAGGATTCCGTTCAAACTTCGTGGAGAGAAAAAAATGATAAGGACATGATGTGGAATACGACCATATGTGCTTTTCTCTGAGATGACACCTGGAACCTGTGTAGACATGAAGATGGTTGCAGAATTGGCAACTAGCTACAGAATGTCTGCATTTTGTAGCTAGATTTAGTTCAAAAAGTACAACAATGACAAAATCATAAAAACATAGCAAGTTAGTCATGATATTCATTCTCAAAGAAATTTTAACTAATTCTATTGATCATTTGAGCCTGAGATTAAAAATGGACAAAAGAATGGAGTGTAATGTGGTGGAAGAAATAACATTCTTGGAGCTCAACAATCGGCTCGGAGGACCCCTTGCATCCTCCTTCGTAGGCTCCCTGGTGGTCATCCTACTGTGTGCTGCACTTGAATTTCTATCCCATAGTTCGGCCTTAACTCTTTGTACATTCTGCGTTGGTGTTGGATGTTTCTCTTGCAATTTTTCTATCAAGATCGGGCAGTCTTCAATCTCATGGTCCAACTGCCGGTAATATTTGCAGGATTTCCTATTAGGGTTTGGGCAGTCCCTTGCAAAGTGCCCTACCTCCCCGCAGTTATAACAGATTAGCTGCCCACGTCCTCTTCCTGTGCTCCCCCCCCCCGACCTCCCCTGCCCCTTGCTGGGGAACCACCGAAGCTCGCGGGAGATCTAATCGACGTAGGGTATGATTGTACTCTATACAAGCTTCCTCGATCTATCACCAGCTCGTAAGTGCGACAGTTCTACTCATCATGTCCTACTGACCGGAAAAATATACACCATTTTTGCTTTAGTTCGCCCGTACTTAGCGAGGGCACTGGGCTGTATTGTGTAGTCCAGCTACCCGACAATCATCGCACCATAACGCAGACCCGCTTGAGCCTGGACGTAGTGGACTAGGGCCTCCTGCCTACATGTAATCTATCAAGAGTGGGCACTAATCCTTTGTATGTCTAGATGTTTGACATCATATGCACCATAGGTCTACACTAGCTCCTTTTCCCCGTTCCTTCCATAGGCTCTGAATTTCCATGTGCATGGCTCCGAGCTTCTCCTGAATTTGCTGTATTCCTCCTGAAGTGTCTTCTCTGGGCACGGCTTCTAGTTTCATGGCAGTTTCCAGAGCTATTTCCTGTGACTCGAAGGTCTGGTGGCCCGTAGGTATACGCAAGTGAGGTAGTAGCATAGCGATGAACCTTTCAGTGTGTTGTCTATCGTCATACTTAAATCCTCCCTCTCTAATCGTTTTTTTTAGTCTCTGATCAGCTTCCCATACAGACTCAGTTTCTCCTTGCTTGAAATCTTTCACATCTGCTACAATCTGAGAGTAGGACTTAGGTTTTCGAAACTGCTGCTTTAGGCGTCCTGAATATCTTGAATAGATGTGCTCCCGTTTTGAGATATTTACCACATATACCAATCCAGTGCTCTCTCTTCGAAGGCCAGGGACAGCTGCACTCTTTTCATAGTATCGCTCACCACCCCCTGCGTAGTCCACACTGAGTCTGCCGCTAACCAAAAATGGTCCATGTCCTCATCTCCCACACCCTTAAAGGTAGGTAATTTCAAGTGCGCTGCCATGTCTCCTTCTGGCGGGGTTTCGGGTGAGGTTTTATTCTTTTGCGGTTCTGACGTCGTTGTAACTGGCGGGCTTTGCGCAGCTGCCCTTTTCAGCGAGCTATAGACAGAGTTATCCCCTTCTTGATTGGTTCGATAGTACTTATCGCTCTGCGTTGTACTTTCGTCCAAAATGGAACTCATTCACCCGAACCTTCTCTTCTTCCTTGTCAGGATTCCAGTACTTTCTTGTCATTACCCGATCCCTTCCTCAAAATGTTCTCGGTCCCAGCAACGGAACCATTTGTTGGCTCGAGGGGTCCTGACCCAGGTTCAGAGTTCAAGGTTTGCCAAAAACCCCCTATACTACTGGCCCTTTCGGCAGTGACCCGCTTGCGTAGGTCAAAGTCTCACCCGAAGTAGTATGGGTGGGTGCTAGAACCAAGTTTCCGCACCTTGAGAAAGGGTAGGTAAGGCAAGCAAAGCTACGTCCGGCCCTGTGATGCTTAGATCGCCTCTTCCTGAGCAGGGTCTACAGGTCTCTTTTCGCATCCACGTGCGCAAGGTCTACAGTGTTTGATAATTATATACTTCTATGAAAGTAGCACAATATAGCATAAAATAGAACAGAACATATCCATATACAATAAACACACTACACAGAACTTTCGCAACTTGAATACATAATGCGCATAATACAGCAATTACCAATGATTTGCACAAACAGTACACATAGATTCAGTTCTCACACAATCTTTCTATTCATCAATTCATCAATTCCCTCTTACAATACCTGTCCCAGCCTGCGCACACAGCAGTAGGGTCCGCACACAGCAGGACTCTGGATCTCCGCGCACACAGCCAGCAGGAGTCCTTTCCCCAAAATCCCAAACAGATATATTAAACCACATTTTGCATCAATAGCTCTTCATTTCTCTGCCTTACAATTCAAAATGTTCCTCTATTTATAATAATCTAGCCTAAGATTTCCTATGGTCCGCAAACCGTGGTTTTCGGACCCCTAGTTTACCCTTTGACCCCTTACAATGCTTTCGAGGCTTTGACCCACCCAAAAACCCCTGCGCTAGCCTAATTATAATAAAAAATATACAAAATCGAACCAGTTTCGCAGCTCGTAGGAGACCTTGTTCCAACAAGATCGTAGATCGATATTTGAGAAATTTGTTTCTCCTTTCATTTGGTCAAATAGGTCATCTATTCTAGGTATTGGGTACATATTCTTTATTGTGGCTAGATTCAAGTCCCTATAATCTATGCATAGCCTTAAGGAACCATCTTTATTCTTGACAAAAATCACTGGTGCACCCCAAGATAAAATACTAGGTCTAATAAATCCTAACTCTAAAATCTATTTTAACTGCATATACAACTCACAAATTTCTGGAGTTTTCATCCTGTAGGGGAGATTGGTTTTGCACCAGGTTTTAGGTCGATTATGAAATCAATCTCCCTCACAGGTGGTAATCCAGACAATTCCTTTGGGAAAACATCCTCAAATTCTGACAAAATTGGGTACTAATCTAGGGAGGGTCCTTTTTGGTCACTTACAGCCTCAACCACATATAGTTTACAACCTTGTCAGAGACAACGTTTTACCTTCATTGTGGAGATCAATCGTAAGGACACCCCTCTCTTGATACCACAAATCGCAATTGACCTACCTTCATCATCTAAACAAATCACCTTATTTTTGAAACAACCTACCAAAGCTTGATGAGCTTCTAGACAGTCCATTCCGCTGATTACATCGTACGTCCCCAATGTTGTGACGTGTGCCTTCAACTTAGTTATACACACCCTGGGATTCACTTGACATTGGTTAACACTAGGTCCTGCTACTTTATTTATCCCATAAGCCATTTCGACTTGTTTAAAGTCATCGTGCTCATAAGCTGCCAACCCACATTTTTCTAATACAACTAGTGAAATGAAACTATCTCTATCACCGGAATAACATAAAAAATTAAAAATAAAATTAAAATTAAAAATAAATAAAAATTAAAAATAAAATAAATAAATTAACTTTTACATTATTTATTATACCTAGTGTTTCTAGCACGACATATTGGTGTTCAACTTTTGGTTATCCATTGCTGCATAGATTCGATGGTGGCTTCTTGCTTCCCCCATTGGTGTTTTTCCTTCTCTGCGATTTTTACCAATTTGTAACTCAGGACAATCACGATGGTAATGAGGTCCCCCACATCCCCAACAAGTGATGCGAGGTAGACTCCGAACAGAATTTTGTGGAGTTCTTTGGAAAGAGCTCCTTCCCCTGAGCCCCCTACCCCTGTTCGTGGATCCTCATGTTTGACTGTGATTTGCATGAGTCCTTGAAGCTGTCAGTGAATATGTATTGGAAATCATTGAAATCCCCATTGTCAACGTTCTAGGCACAACCCTCTTTCCATATGGCGGTGGCCTAAAACTTCCTCCCCTGGAGAAGGTATGAGGGGCCTTCCCCATAAACCTTGGTTCTTGTAGAAAAATAGTTGTGTTTCCACCTTTTAGGTCTAAGTGCTCTTCAACATAACAAGCATGTTCAACAGCTTCTGCAACTGAGGAGGGTTTCCACATCCGTACAATTTCCCTAATCTTAGGGTTCAATCCATAAACAAAACGATTTGCTTGGTGTTGATCAGTGTCCATGTAGGAGACATACTTGACCAATTCCATGAATCTAATCTCATATTCCTCTACTGTGTGGTTTCCTTCTACCAAAGCATGGAAGGCTCCTACTTGTTGTTCTTCATAAAATGTTTGTAGGTACTTTTTCCTGAATCTCTCCTCAAATAATTCCCATGTAATTGTTTCAAGAGTGAGGTGTAGTTGACACTCTAAGTTACCCACCAGTTCAGGGCATTGTCTCTGAGTTGGAATATCGTTATTTTAGCTTTTGAATTGGAAGTATAATCTCTTAGTGCAAAGCACCTTCCCATTCCCTCTAACCAGGCTTCTGCTCGTTCACTAGCATGACCTCCAACAAACTTTGGGAACTTAATATTTTGGAGCTCCCTGGTAATGTCCTCGATTGGATTTCCTTTATCTGAGTCTCTTGATCCCTCGAGATTTCCTAACCCTGATGGAGGGTGTTGCACTTCCACCTCAGTTGTTTGGCTCCCTCTTAAATTCCCATTAATTACTTCTATGGATCGCAATATGAGATCCAACTCCAGCGATGGAAATGGGTTATTTAGGTCCTTTTGATGATCCTCCTTGACCTCTATTTCCACGCGTCTTCACAATTTTGGACTGTATCATCATTCGTTCCATACGGTTTTATTAGTTCAACTTAGGACTTGTCTGCTCTCAGTCGACTCACCCACATATATAAAATGATAGACATACGTTTTTCTTTCACATCAATTAGTTTTATCTTTATAGTTATTAAACTTTTATAAATTATTCATATCCATTTTAATCAAAATTTACATAGTGCATAAATAACATATACTTACATCAAAAAAATCAACACTATATAAATTGATAAGTATATTATTTCATTAATTTCCATTATGCATTTCCATAAGATAGATATAATCAATTATATATAAATTACTTGTTATCTGCAAAAAAAAAATATAAAATAAAATATCAAATACTAATAATATTTTCTCATTTACATGTGAACCTATTGTGATACCATGTATAAAATGTTTGAGATAGTTAAATACAAACAAATATGTTTCTTTATTCAATAACTATAATATCTTTTAATTATATAATATTATATGATTATTAATAAATCATTTCAATTTTAATTTTAACTAAATAACATTATACTCCATTTTATTTATTATAACATTTAATAACTCTATAAATTGGCTCCCCTTATTATTAATATATATAAATTATCGATGATACTCCACTTTATATATAAATATATAAGTTATCAATACTATATATATATGTTTTATAAACCAAATAAGTTATAACTATGCCATATGGAAAATCATAAAATACTTTTCTATTCCTAAATAGAATTTTGTATTTTTATATAATAAAGATGTTTTATTTTTATACAATAATAGACTGCCTATCCCATACTGTCCACTATTGAAAGGCGTATATAAGAAGAGATTAAACTGAAAAGGCATGTAGAAGGTACAATCATTGGGAGATTATTATAATATAAAACAACTAAAAGAAAGGAGATAGTATAATGGCTTTGATTTATTAAAGGTTGACCAAGGAATTCAGTGGGGTTAAATCATAGGACAAGGGCCTCTTTGTATTTAATATGAAACTTTTTAAAACAGTGTTTACACTTGAATCCAATGTTGGAATACGTATAACCTTGAATTCGTCCATGTATATGGAGATTTAATAATAATAGCCATGAAATCACTATTTTTTTATATAATATCAAAATTTGAGCAATCAAGAAAGGGGAATGGTGGGTGATAAAGATCGGTATGGACAACGCCTTGACCAGGTAATACATCACTTTCTCTTTGCCCTTTTCAAAAGTAACTGAAAAGAGATTTAAGGACCGATGCATATTTGATCGTCTCATAACCTTACAGGAGAGATTTCCTTAACTATTCTCTCGATTGCGATAATTCCACAAATGGATTCTTGGAAGCGTAGAAAGGAAGGGAACAAGAAAGGGTTCCTCAAATCCACTTCTCCCGCTCGCATCTCCACACATTCCGCACTTCAGGGGATTTGGCAATCTTCAATTTCCTTCCGTTCCACACCCTTTTAGCTTAGTCTCACTGTAATTAGCAGAAATCGAGAGGCAAATGGACGGTCCTATGGAGGGTGGCTTGGCTCTTCTTCTTCGATGGGAGTGGTTGGAACCATTCACATTGGTTTCATTGTCGATTTAATAGATAAGGTCCACCACCTTCCTTGCTGCATCAAGTACAATGGCCAGTGTTGTGTTCTGATTACTTCAAACCCAAAATCATAGGTGGTTTTGTAGACGGACTTGAGTTGAAGGAGGCTTATTTCAGGGGAAGGAGATTGGTGGGCACAACTCTACCTATCCCTGAAAGTTACTATGGTACAATATTACAGCTAGTCAATGGAAAATTTTTCTTTTTTTATGTCGGGAGATTGATTAATATTCTCGAGGAAGTATTAGTTTTGCGAACCTTTGCTGATTAGAAAATTCAATTTCGAGAAATTGAGAAAAGGGTTTAATGACGCTTATGTTGGATACCAGTCTATTCTTCACCTGATCTCAGTTAAGGAAGCCTCAACTAAAAGCTCATCTTCTGGCGGTGCAAAAGCTGCTGAAAATGGCGATTTTATTAAAGGGGTTTTTTATTTTTTATCAGGAAAGGAAAGCCAACCAAGAATCTAGAGAAATGAAACTATAAAGAGAATCGGAAGTGAAACCCTATCTTGTTTATGCTTAAAGGGATAGCCTTAACAAATAAGTTGAACAACAGAGATCATCCTTGCAAGTCTGCATGGAAAGCCATAGCATTGCAGAGACTGTCAATTGTGAAGCGGAAAATGGCAAGTTCATTATTCAACAATTGCAGGAAGAGGTAGAAATTGAGAAGGAATTCAATAATTGTCTGAATATACGGTTACAGAAGACTCGGGAATCAAATAAGCATTTACTCTCTGTTGTTCAAGAGCTGGAGGAAAAACTTGAGGAACGGGAAAGGGAGATAGAACAGCTTTCTAACTTTGAATCTTCAACTGCTAGAGATGAAAATAAGCGTGGTATATTCGATGTTGAGGCTGAACGGATGCAAAATCTTTCCTCCAAAGGATGAAGAGATCCGCAAATTAGAGGCCCAAATATATAAATTTCAGATTGGCATAAATTTTCTATAAATGTTAAGGACTATAGTGATGAATCACAAGAGGATTTACGCAAATCCCAGGAGATATCTAGAAAAGAGATGGATGAGCTTGAGAGGGATTGCAAGGAGCTCACAGACGAAAATATGGAGCTTATTTTTAAGTTGAATAAATTAAACAAGATTTTAGAATCAAATAACATATCCATTCCAGAGCCAGAAGATAACCAAAGTATACAAAACAAGTCCACTATAAGGCTCAAAGATGTTGTTGATAAGGCAACAATTGTACAATGTAAAATTGATTATTCCTTAAGAAAAAAATTGCAGATATTGAAGGGGATAAAAATAGGATGAAGGAAACGTAACGCAGTGTAGTTTGCCTTCATTACAGATAGGAAAAATTGGAATACCACATTGCTTCTCGTGCCATCAGGCCTATTAGTGATAAGTTTCGAATGAGCTTCCATTTCCCAGGTCTTCCAGCTATAAATCTTTATCGTTGCTACAAGTATATTCAAACAACAATACAAGACATTCCTAACATCAAGGACAAAGAGAAGGCAATGTGATGCAGTTGCTCAAGGCTTTCATATGAAACAAAAGGCTCCTGACCCTTATTGCAGGGATTGATAACAACAGGTTGTCGTTGATCAACGAAGTGTAAATGTAGTGTGGAGTGTGAACACGACTGAATGATGAGAAGTTTAAAGATTTTTCATCACTTTCATAATCGGCTACTGTATACTGATGATTTCACACAGATATCATATATCCATCTTGAAGATAGAGACAATATCAACGATATCAGTCCCAGTAACATCAACTCCTCTTTAATATTCTCTAGAGCTTCCAACAGAGGCTTCCGCTTTTTTTTTTATCAACCACTGCCCGCAAACCCAAAAATACCAAAATTAAACTCATATTTTCGATCTCGCGTTCAACATTCTTTAAGTTGCTTATGTCCTCTGCCTTGCAGGGTAAATGACTGTGATTCTTTCCCTCCTTTTTTTGGCTGAAATTAGCAGTGCCTGTCAAAATGTGTGGACTCTTGCCAGAATTTCCAGGCTAGAATCCTCACGGATTGAGCTAATTTACAAAAAAAAATCTCCCTTGTTTTATTCATTGTATACTGTTGTGCGGGGATTTTTTGCTTCTATTCTTATCTAGATATTGAATAATGGTCAATGACAATTCAGTGGGATTGGGCAGTGACGGGCATTCCATTCCCAATTGTTGGTTCATGGCTCCTTTAGTTCTCTCGTAAGCAAAATTCCAACTAGGAGAGGAATCGACTTCATACATGGAGAGAGACTCCTAAATCAATTGTTTGTGTAATTGAGCTAAAAATATGGGCTAGATATTGTTTGACTCATAAATTAATGGTTTATTATATTCATTGGTATCAAGTGAAAATGAAGTTAGAAAGTCAATATTAATGCATCTTAATTTTTAGATATTGTAAGATTCGTAAATTAATGGTTTATTATTATTCATTGGTATCAAGTTAAAATGAGGTTAGAAAGTCAATATTAATGCATCTTAATGTTCAAAGGATAAAAATTAATAGTATGTGATCATGGACAATTTGCAGCTTCTCTTTGTAAACTAAAGAGCGTGTATATATATATATTAAGGTGATGCTAGTAGGCATTTTCAAGGTCCAAATTTTGAATCTGGGCTCTGATACCATATGTGAGAGTCTAACCTAAGGTCCTACAACTAGAACTATATTCATTTACCTTAATTACGATAATAAGGAAAATATCATATTTATAGGTCAACATTTATTTGAATATAACATACAATTATCTATTTATATCTTAACATTTATTGATAATAAAATGTGAGTAAAATTTATTTGTAACAAGTAAAGAAAGAATTTTTTTTTTCAATCATTTATATGAGTAATCAATAATCGAAGTATATATGTATCAATAGCTTGGTTGAGATTCCCTTTGATTTATCTTGAGATTCTCTTGTTGCGTTACTTGACTGGATTTACCTCCCAGGCAACTAAGATTTATTTCCTAGCCCAGGGAACCTCCACAGGCTCCCTAGCCCTCCAGGCCCAAGTCCAACCAGTTGTAGTGTGTCCAATTTGGAATCAACACCCTCCAATACCAAACAAACACCAAGGATACTTTCCAATGCCAAACAAGATCAAGGATCTCCCCCAATGCAAAACAAGACCAAGGATCTCCTCCCCTCTCCTCTCATCCTCCTTCCTTTTTATATCTCTTCCTTTCATCCACCTCAACTACTTAGCATTAATTTCATGACTACCCCCTCATCCTTGTAATTTATTAACCTTGATTTTCTTAACATATCTTATCAAAAGTAGATATGAATATAGATATTTTATTCAAAAATAAATGGGAGGAGACCAAAATGTGGATTTGAGAAGACATATTGGGTGTACAAAATCTAGATGTTTGATTTAGAAATAAATGAGAGAAGGCTATACCTTATCTACAAGTTGAATTGAGAAGACATATTGGCTATACAAAATCTAGATATTTGATTTAGAAATAAATGAGAGAAGGTTATACCTTATCTAAGATTTGATTTGAGAAGACATATTAAAAATGAAATAAATAATAAAAGTCATACCAGTAAAAATAAAATAAAATTACAAATTCACAAGTGTAGATATTACTCAAAAATTATGAGTCATCATTTACAGATTAATTAAACACTAATCAAAATTTTCCTTATGGGACATATTTATAGGTCAAAATTTATTTGATTATAACATAGAATTATCTATTTATATCTTAACATTTATTGATGATAAAATGCGAGTAAAATTTATTTGTAACAAGTAAAGTAAGAAATTTCATTTTCAATAATTTTTATGAGTAATCAATAATCGAATAATACATGTATCAGTAGCTTGGTTGAGATGCCTGCTATAGGGTAATATGCTTGGGTGGTGGTTATTAAATATCCCTCTCAGGGCTTTCCGCTACCCGAGGCAGACAGTCAGATTAGCTGTAAAGTTCCAGAGACATTGTACGCATGTTTATGCTAATATATATAATCGACAAAGCAATATGGAGAGATTACCTCTTTGTGGACAGCAGATCCTATCGAGAACGCCAAGCAGCGAAGTAGAGATCCTTCTTCACCGACTCCATATCCAGATCCTGCGATTAATCAAAGCACCCGCGTAATCTCTACAACAGTATAGCTTCTTATCAATTAAACTAGCATATAAGAAAAATAAAACAATACAGATCTAAGCCATTCATATCATGCTACATAGACGATTGAACAACAATTGTGACACTGATGCATCAAATGGACAAAACAGATACAGTTCTATTAATTTATGAAAAGGATGATTACAACCGTCAGTTGCACCAAGCCCTCCTCAATATTCCAATTCCTCTCTCTCTTTCTCTATCTCCGAGTGTGATGATGCCACGGGGGCTTCACTCAATCAACCTCTATACTATCACGTGCGTTCATGGCATATTAAACAATACCTTTAATTTGACTACATATTGGAAAATACCCCTAAAAATCACATTAATTAACCCCCTACCAATATGAACCCAATACACCTTCACAATTAAAAAAACCCCTACTTCTACTAGATATTGCAGGTATCCATTTTTTCATTAACATTTTTTATACCCCTTTATATTTTTAAATTAACTTTGGGCTCGATTTTTTATACCTGACAATATAAAAAACCTTTACCCCTTATATATGCCCCAATATATTATGCCATTTTTTACTCAATATAAATCCCCCAATGTGAACCCACGTGGTATGGTATTGCTCCCCCAGTGCAGTCCCTGTGGATGATGCTCAAGGAAGAAATCTCTCATTGAACTTCACCGATCTTCAAGCCTCGCACTACAACAATGAAATTCTGCTCTACATACAATAAAACCTTCAACCTTAGACCAAGAGCCCACAGTTCCAATTTATAGGAGATGGAGATGACAAACCTTGCCAACACTTCAACCTGTTCAAATCGGGAAAGATCTATATGTGTCCTTGATTTTCCTTACTTTTTCCTTCCATAGGAGTTCAGTTATGTTTGGAAATTCCTAATAAAAGGTTTGTGCCATTTATTTTCTATTTTGAACTAATTCTTTTTTAGAGAAAGCTAGAAATGCCAATCAGTTTTCCGCAAGATATTTCCCTTTTCACACTCAAACACGGTTAACGATGCGCCTTGGGCAAGACAGAGCATTACCCTAGGCATTAATGCTCCCTTTGCATGGCTCAGGTGCATTATAACTCTGTCTAGTTGTTTCTGGAGTGCGTTACCTTGGCAAAAATGAGTCTTGTCTAGGTCATTTTCTTCCTTCCATGCTACCTTCTCCTCTGAGCTGATGAGGAGGTCATTTGTCCTATAACAGATGCCCCCTAAAGTGTGAGGTTAGAGACGAAGACGATGGCCGAAATACTTTATAACAAGTGTAGTAGAATGAGAGGAATTGTAGGACTGAGGAAAACCTGAAACAACAACATATGTCAGAAAATATAGTATCTGTCTTGAGTCGGGCATTCCCATGCTCAGTAGCTAATCAACATGATTTCTCTAGAACAGAGATATGAACAATATGTCCACCGATAAGCATAACGTGAAAGTGTCTGTCATAACAGGATCAAACTGAGAAGCCGTCTCCAAACACAATATCGCAACTTGGGAGAGGAAACACAGCTATAATGGTGTAACCCTCAACCAAGGTCTTGGTCGCCGCTTCACTAAACCACATATTTCCATACATGTGAAGGAATGAGTTGTAGTCGAACATGTGGGAAATCGTCTGATTACCAGTAAATAACAAAAACTGTTAATAGACGTGAGGGTGGCCACCGATAATGATGATGGTCCCCAAGATGCACAATACAATCTAGCAAGTGTGAATAAAAGGAGTTGATGTCGAACACTCGTAGAATCATTCGATTGGGAGCTAATAATGAGAACCCCCAACCAAACACAAGGTCACCTGCCACTGATGTCTGCAAGTACGTCGGTACTGGCGTGTTTCTAGATCAACTTCCTAGATAAGATGTTGAAGTTGATAGGAAGAGATTTGTAGAAAGGTAGGCATTGAGGCATCCTACATCAGTCGACACCAAATGAGAAAAAATGATTTTGTTTATGGAAATAGTCAATATAAAATTGGAATGAATGATGACAAATAATTTTTGGTATATGATGGCTTGGTTGATACAAGGAGCAGTAGATAGCGGGATCCTCTTGAACAATAGAAGGCACTGTAATAGGGTACTAGGCATCTTAGGCTTAATGAACACCAAAGAGTGTCAGGATTCACCAATACAGGAACATTGGCATACAAGCTAACATTAGGGGGTACAGGAATCTAAATGGGCCTCCTAAGAAAATAAAAAATAACAGTTAAACCAATAAAATAATATTTATAATTTTTCAATTCACTTTTTGCACCACAATCCATGTAACCATAGTTAAATTCAATTCAAAAGTTGCACCAAAATAAAATTAATAAAAAAATTGTATTGATGTGACTACAAATAAGAATGAGTTTTTCAAGAAAAAGTCATTATCATTGAACAACTAATACATTTTTCCTTTGTACTTAAATAACTTAAAATAAAATATAAATATAAATTTATAAATTCTTAATTATATTATATGCTATTAATTAAAATTTATATTATTTAAATTGTATAATAACATATAATTAATATACTATATAAAAATAATATAATATAATATAATAAATGTATAGGGATATGCATTGTTTCTTTCAAGAAATATGAAATGACAATAATATATTTTTATTCAAAAAGTGTGAAATGACATTTATTATGAGTACTTTACTTTGACTCTAAAATTACTTAGAGCACTACCATGGTTAACCATGAGTTTTTATCCACCATTAAGAATGTGACAAATAAGTACCTTTAACTCAAGGAATGCCACCTCAACCATTAGGGATGATGTCATCCCCTAAAATGTGATTGGTTCTCATAAAGTGAATTTTGGTTGTACATTTTCCTTAGGAGGCCCATTTTAGAACTCAAAATTCCCCTAATGACTCATAGATGGTAGGGTTCGGCTAAATGCGAAAGAGTTTTCTGGGAAGTGCCCTGTTCAAGATTTTTTGCTGCCAAATCAACCTTTAAAATGTAACAGAAGAAGTATCCATGTTGTCCAAATTTTTTTCCCCATATGATTGAGTTTAACGAGTCCAGATGGGTAAACTCAGTGATTTTTTCATATTTAGAGAGTCTGAAAAACATCGTAAAAGACAACTCCAGGGGATGCCTTTGTCATGTTTGATAACCGGGTGCGACGAAGGGAGAATAGTAAGCCTGAAATAGTTCATTTTCCATGAATTATTCCATTGAATCCGGAAAGTGATAAATCTATGTTCGATGGACATCTACCTCATTTTGTTATGAGTAAGAGGAGACGAAGTAAACTCAATGTTCTTTGTGAAATTTTAACGAGTCCAACAAAGAAAAACTTGATGCTCTCCGTGAAGTTTTAACGAGTCACACGGAGAAAAACTCGGTTACTTTTTCTGTTTAATGAGCTTTGAAAAATATGAAAAGAATGGTTCATATTTCTATCGTGGTAGTTTAACGAGCCCGACGAAGGCAACTTGGGGTTTTTTCAGTTTTACGAGCTAGAAAAAGTCCCTAAAAAGAAAGCTCGAAACCAGGTCGAACATGGTCATATTTGCACATAAACATTGACAACCCATCAGAGCATCAGTAAAATATGAAAACCAATAGTTGTGACAAAACATAGCATTAATTTACCAATTTTAACAGACTAGCTGAGTGAGTCTTACCTCCAGAATGGCTATAAGAAGGCGACAGACCTTCATTTTCACTCTGTTGAGTGTTGTGGTAGAGCTCTAGAGTAAAAAAGTGGTGAAACTTCAGTTTTTTATTGTGGATGAACCAGGCAACGGTTTCTGATTCCGCGAGATCCAGGGAAGAGCTTGAACCTTCCCCTAGCATTTCATTATCTTTTTAGTTCTTTTTTTTTACTAGAAATGTTGATTTTAACAGGCCCTAAAAATTTTGAGCGGCTAATGCGGTTGCTTAGTGTTTTGACCGCATTAAGCACACTACCCAAGAAGATACAGAGCGTTAGCATGCACTGTTTGGCACTATGGCCTACGTTAGCTGGAAGAGTTGATTTAAGAACTTGTTTTTTATCATTATAAAATGTTCTAGCCAAAAACTAATCCACTGAAAATGTTTCTTATGCAGGTGTGAATTTGTTTACCATGAGTATTTGGCGTGAAAGAGAGCATGAGCGAGAAGAACGCGAAATGGTTACTGATGTAGCTACTTTCCTAGTTCTCCGTAGATGCGGATTACTAAAGTATGCTCGTTTAGAGCTGATGAGAGGGAAGGAAGACCTTCTAAGATGGATCATCTAGTATTGGGATGACCAGCAGCATGTCTTTCACATCGGGGGTAATGAACTCTCGAACGAGAAATATGGCATTTACTTCTTGATTGACCTATCATGCAGAGGACCTAGGCCCAATCTGAAAAGTTCTAGGGTTGATCCCCACACTACTGTGGATTTGATCCATACTCACTGCATAAACAATACCATGGCAGTAAGTAACTGAGTGCCTATTGCACGGGTGGGAGTGAGACCGTTAAGGTCTCTCTTGTGGATGATAATTCGCTTGGCCGGAGCCAAGAGTTAGCACGTGGCCACCAAGGCCTAGGTATTTTTAGCATTGGATTGTATGTAGCCTCAGGTTTTCAATTGATGTGAAGGTGTTTTCTGCCGAGTTCGAGCAGAGTTAATAACATGTAATACCCAAACCCAAAGAGAGTGTGGATATGGCACACTGATCGTGTCTTTCATACTAGAGCGGGTGCCAGTAATGAGGCCAAGAATTATCACAAATGCATTGGGACCGCGGGAGCCAAGACAGGATCATTGGTCAGCTTTGATACCGCAGACTAGAGAGGGTCCAATCCGTCATTGTTTTGATGATGGATTATTTGCATGGCTTGAAGACCATATCGTGATGATCGAGGATTATCCCTGTGCAGGGATGAATTACACAAGAGATCCAGAGTTGGTATTGCCCCCGGGCACTCAGTGGGGTCCAGATGGTAAGAAATAACTTGATCAGTGTTTTTGAAATATTTTTGTATCTTTTGAATGTTTATGCAACATTTTTTTTTAATGGGTGAAAATATTTTTTGACATGAAGCTTGTTTCTTTACACAGATGTGGCACCCGTCCGTCCAGCTGGAGCCCCTTTCTATGCAGGGCGAGGAATGTAGCTACCTGGGGCTGGTGCAGCAGCAGATGCCACAGCAGCCGCCGAAGAGGGTGATGACACACAGATTTTGCATGAGCTTACTAGGAACCTTGAGGGTTTAAGTATTAGTGTACCGCCTCTTCCCATGAGGGAGATCCCGATTCGTCTGCAGCGACATACAGTGGGTGTGCCAGAGAGATACTTGGTGCCTCTGAGGAGGATAGCTAGAGAATTTGTCTGCTATTGTTGAGAAACAGGCTTAGGAGGAGTAGTGGATAGATGTGTAAATGTCAGAGCGAGGCTTAGCGAAGCCAATTTTTTGTAAAACACCCAAGTTTTGAGAAGTTTTTTTATGTAACTTAACTGAACACAACATATATATATATATATATACATATTTTGGTGGTTTTTTTTCTTGTGTTTTTTAATGTTAATGTATTTTCTATGGTAAAAAATATACACTCATGTATCACCCTTTCTATAACAAATGTGACAAATGCCAATCTAACACATAATTTTCCAATGAATCAGTTAATGTATTAAATTTACATTCTAAAATTCGTACCCTTACGAAATAACGTAATAATACTGGATGACGGATGCGATAATGATTGTTTAACTGCATAACGACGAGTTGGGAATCTAACCTGACCGCCAGATTGGAGATGCCGCGAAATGCAGCTTCTGTGAGGAGTTGTATCACCAACATGTACTCAGCAATATTGTTGGTGGCATTGCCCAAGAAGATTCCCCCGGAACCAAAGAGTTCTAACAAAGGTGTGTAGAGGACCCAAGCAGCTAACGCAATGTGCCTAGTATGACGACTAGCACCAACCGCGTATCGAACGTATGATAAGGATAATGAAGGAATCTGTGTAAAAAAAAGAGTGTTGATGAGAAAAACACTCAAAAACCAAAAATATCCGAAGACATCAAGCAAAGGAAAAACTGATATACATAAAATTAAAAATCATATGCCTAGTGGAGAACTAGGAAAAATACTTCTTTAGATAGAGCCCATTGCGGGGCTCTGCGAGTGGAATTCCATTACAATCTTGAATTTCATAAGCTCCTTTTGAGAGGATTTTGGTGACTATGTAAGGACCAAGCCATAATGGTTGAAGTGTTCCTGCCCCCAAGAGATCATGTCTCTGATCATAGAATAGAACGAGATCACCTTTTTGGAAAGAACGAGGCTTGACAGATTTGTCATATTAAGCTTTGAATCGACACTGGTGAGCTTCGAGTGCTAGTGTGGCATCTCGACGAGTTTCGTCCAAGTGATCGAGCGAGAGAAAGTGCTCTTCTGTGACAGTGGTGCCAAGGAAGAGTTCAACAACGAGCTTGAGTGATGGAATTTCATGCTCGATTGGGAGTATTACTTCCAAGCCGAATGCAAGTTGGAATGGTGTGAAGCCTGTAGTAGTTTTGAATGACGAGCGGTATGCCCATAATGCAGAATATAACTTCTGATGCCATGTGGTTTTATGATTGCCGACTAGCCGACGAATCATAGTTTTGAGGATGCCAGTTACGGCTTCGACTTGACCATTTGCTTGCAGATAGTATGACGAAGACTGATTTTGTTGGAAACCCAGCATGGAAGTTAATTTCGTCATCATATAATTCTGAAAATGTGATCCATGATCTATGACAATTGAGAGGGGTACACCGAAACGGAAGATAACCTTATTGAACAGGAATAGAGCAGCAGTTTCTCCATCGGCCCTAAAAGTGGGAATGGCTTCTGCCCATTTCGTGAAGTAGTCAACCGCAACTACAATGTAGTTGTGTACATCCACAGAAGTGGGATTGCATGTAACAAAGTCTATTCTCCATTTATCGAAAGGACCAACAGAGACAACCAGATGGAGAGGGGCGAGTGGGAACGCATTTTCTTCGTGAAATTTTGACACGGATGGCTCTTCTGGACCACTGTGATGCATTCTGTAAACAAAGTGGGCCAATAATATCCTGCATGGAAGATTTTCTAGGCGGTAGCTATGCCAAAAAGATGACCACCGCACGCCCCCGCGTGGTAGTCATTTAAAACGTGTTCCGCCTTGTTAAAAGTAAGACAACGTCGAAGAATAGTATTGACACCATGATGATATAGAGAATCGTTTAGCATGAGGTAGTGTTTTTCTTGGTGGCGAATATGACAACGTTCGTCTGACGTGAGAGTTGGGCAGAAATGTTGAGTTTGGAGGTAGACCAAAATGTCTCCATACCAAGGATCAAAATAATCGACTAAGTATATAGATTCATCAGGAAATGGATCATGAGCTACATCTTCTGAGTCAATTATGGGAAGGTCTGACAGTAATTCAGCAAGGACCAGAGATTTCTTTTCTTTGGTAGCAGTGAACACCAAGTCGAATTGTTGGAGGATTACAATCCATTTGGAATATTTTCCTCCAATAACTTGTCAAGACAGAATGTGTTGCATGGGATTCTCCAAAGCAATGACGGTAGTCTGTCGTAGTAATATATAGTGTCAGAGTCGGGTGACAGTGAAGACCACCGCGAGAGAGATTTTCTCCACATGTGAATATCGTAGTTCGATTCCAATGAGACCTTTTAACAAGTAATATATCACATGTTCACTATCGTCATCATGAACTTGAACCAGAACCATTCCAAGCGAGTATCGTGAGGTTTCCAGGTAGAGGAGAAAGTCGTGTGAGTAGTTGGGGGCACTAAGAAGTGGGGCAGAAACGAGTGCTCGTTTCAAGGCATCAAATGACAGTTGAGCTTGGTCATCCCACAAATATGGTGTTCCTTTCTTTAATAAACGCATAAATCCTTTCGTCATCTCGGCATAGTTTACTATGAAGCGACATAAAAAGTTTGTCTTCCCTTGCAAACGTTGGAGTTGCAGAATGGATTGTAGTGCGGGTAATTCAATGATTTCCCTAATCTTATCGGGATCAACCCTAATCCTATGCTTGGAGACAATAAAACCCATAAGGCATCCAAACTCGACAAAGAAGACGCACTTATGTGAATTTAGATGTATATTGTAGAACCTACACCGAGCGAAGATTTATTTTAGATGCGCAAGGTGATGGGATCGCTTCTTGGAATGAGATGGAAGGTCATCCAAATAAGCCTATACAATGTGCCTAATGTCGTGAAAGGCATAGTCCATAGCCCTTTGAAAATTTTCTCCTGCATTCTTTAGACCGAATGGGAGTTTACGATATGAAAATGTTCTCGAAGGACAGATGAAGGAGGTTTTATGTTGGTCATATTTTTAATCGCAATCTGGTTATAACCTGAGAAACCATCCATAAAGGAAAAAGATTCACATCTAGTGCAATCATCAAGGATCTGATCTATGAACGGTGTAGGATAATTGTCTTTGAACAAGTGGCTTTCAAATCGCGATAATAAACACAAACCCGAACGGTGCCTTGTTTTTTGTCTACAGGAACCGGATTGGAAACCCATTTCGTCAAAGGAACAGGATAGATGAAACCAGCGTTTAAAAAAAATTTGACTGCAGTATTAATGGCGGCCACTTTGCGTGAGTAGACAGGTCAGAGTCTCTGCCAAACAGGTTTTTCATTGTCATAAACTTTGATTTCGTGCTCGACTATAGACGGATCTATGCCAGGCATTTCGTCGTAAGACCAAGAAAACACATCATGGAATTCCTTAAAAAGGGATGTGAAGCGTGCAATTTCCTCGAGATTGCAATCGGCTCCAATCTGAATGTTTTCCATGATACCTGTTTTGACTGAGATATCAATGAGAATAGTCTTAGAAATATTTCCCATGTTCCCTTCCGAATCGATAGTTTGAACAGTCGTGTAAATGGAGGGAACGATCTCAGGTGGGTCAAAATATGGGATTTGAGTAGTTATCGTGTCTGAATCGAACATCGAAGCGCGATGATGGAACTCTCCCCAAGGTCGTTCTTCTAGAGACATGACCTCTCGAATAGCTTCGTCCATAGGCTGGAATTCATTGAGGAGATCTTTAGAAAGAATCATGATGGGTGAGAGGTTTGTACCATTGGTCGAAACCAAAGCTGTGGAGGGTTCAGATGTGATTTGGATGGCTTGATAAGCCAACTCGGCCAGTGAGAGTGGCATCGGATCTCTGTAGGAATCAATTTCTGAAGGCGGCGGTAGGATCCATGGATCGATAGAGCCACCCAAAGTGGTGGATATCATTGCAATCATATATGGAACCTCAAGCGGCGGGAGAGGAAAGCAACCCATCAGGGAAGATGCCTTCAGAAGACCGGTACCAATACTGACGTACAAGTCAGGAACGCATCCTACTAGGGGTACAATGCTACTTGGTAACGTGGAATAATCAAGGGTGCAAAAGGATAGCTGATCCGATGTGACTATTTTCCCATCCAATGGAAAGAGGATGAGTCGAAAGACCGAAGAAACAATGGCAGTCATTACATAAGACCAACTGCGACCCAGCAATAGATTATAGTCGAGATGAAGATCTACGACTTTTATGTCCACCATTATCATTTTCCTACTAAGAGAAATGGGAAAGTTAGCAAGGTAGCATTTTTGGAGGAAAGTGTGGCCATCGAAAGCTTTAAGGGAATTCGACGACGGAGACAATGTTGGAGGACCCAAAGCGAGCCAGCAAGTAGTTGACATAACGCAGGTCAAAGCACCTTCATCTATGACAGTACAATGGATTGGTCTCTCTTTTGACACAACCTGCACCTAGAATGCAATTTGTTGTGAGAGGCGAGGTTTATATTTTTCCATGTCAAATATAGCTAGCGTAGAATCCTGGGGGTCGATTCCACCAATGGCCGAAAGCAAGGGTTTCCTTTGCGCTGGGAAAGTTTGCAATACTTCAAGAGCAGACATAGCTGACAGTGCTTGCGCCAAATCTTCTATAATGTTGTAGTTTTGGGCGCCACGTGCAGAGGTGTTATGAGTCGTGCGTCAAAGTGTCCCTTTGGGGGGACGAATCGCGGGGTCAGCGGTAGGGCTTTTGATATAAAAATCGTTGGGTGGAAATGGATTCAAACTGGTACTAGGTTCCTGAGTATTAATGATAGGATTTCCATAGAGTTTGGCCCGTGTTTGGAGTTCAACACTTCATACGCATAAATGGAAGACGATCCTTCACCGGAAGGATGTGTACCACCATTGCCCCTTTGCGGGGGTTGTGGTGGGTTTGAAACCATGTGTTGTTGTTGCTGTTGTGGATTAGGGAAGGGATTATGAAGAACGGTAGGTGTCCTCCCAGAGTCTTTGTTTGTGATAAAATCTGTGCATTCCTGCAGCCGAGGACATTTGTATGTCAAGTGGTCCTCCGCACAAATTCTGCAAGGAAAATTCATGGGTTTCTCCTTTCCTTTTTCAGTCTTAGCATTATTTTTCTGATTGGGATTATTTTGATGATCCGACTGCTCTTCCGAAGAAGAGGTCTTTTTCTTGTTCTTCTTGTCCTTGCCACTAGGTTTTTTGTGAAAATTGCACGAAATTTACCTCAGCGATAGGAAGAGTAGTCAATTGGTTAGGGGCGATGGCAGCCGAAGATGGCTGGGAGGTTTTCCCACTAGGTTGTTTTATGGCTACGCCAGATATTGCACCAATGAGACCGTCGGCATGTGCTCTAGGTTTCTGACTAGCGAGAGGATTCGGATTACTAGGGGCATGGGGGAGTAAATCATACAGCGTGCCAGATTACGAATAGATCAAATCTAAATGTTGTGCACAACGAATGGATTGATCTTCCGTGACCGCATCAGAGAGAAAAATGTCCTTAGCTAGGGTTGGTAAGAGTGACTTACAAAACCAATTAGATAAGAGATGATCCGGGATTGGCACTTTGACCAGCCTCCTCCTACGTCTCCATTCATGAATGTGATTGGAGATGTGGATGAAGGTGTCTTGGTGCAGCGAGGTTAAGATTTTCATGCCAGTTTCGTATCTCATAGGTAATTGGAAATTCTTAAGAAATTTTGTAGCTAAGGTGCCAAAAGTGTTGACGGCTCTGCGTGGTAACTCAATGTACCATTTGGAAGCATTTCCTATGAGAGTGCATGGGAAAAGTCGAATCCGGATACTATCATCCATCATGGAGTTAGAAACAGACCATAGATGAAAGGTGGTGACCTGTGTAGCCGGATCGTCCCCTTGTTTCCCGTCGAATTTAGGGATGTCAGAT
The DNA here is from genome assembly GCA_034641835.2 of Pinus albicaulis. Lineage (NCBI taxonomy): Eukaryota > Viridiplantae > Streptophyta > Pinopsida > Pinales > Pinaceae > Pinus > Pinus albicaulis. The sequence goes on from CM076581.1 coordinate 1,154,475,283, forward strand.
GGAATATTGTGCGGTACTGGAGGCTAGAGTGGGTTGTGGTTGATGGGATCGTTGGTCAGTTTTTAGATGTCGAGGATGTCTAGAGCTACCAAAAATGGAAATTGTGTGTTTTTCCCCAATCTAGCCAAGGAAGTATTAGCTGACTATTCAGACCGTAGGCTCCGCCCATCAATGTGTTACCAATAGGATAAGTAGGAATTTTTTGATAAAATTTCCCTGTGGGTGGGGGTGTAGGGATGTATGGTGGTTGTCCGTAGGGTATATTGTACTGGTGGGCTAACGGTTGGTTTCCCCGAGTGTAAAAGTTACCCCCTTTTCCAAATGGATTTTGGGGTTGGTTCACCCATATGGATGCGATAGAGCTAGCCGAAGGCATGCTGCTATTCGCATAGTTAAGCAACGGCATAGACCCTACACCGAACGTTTGACCACTCAAAGGAACAGTGTTAAAAATAGGTTGTCCTATTTTTCCTAATGACTGCAGGGGTACCGAAGTGCCTCCTGTCGTCTGTGTGTTGGTGACACTACCCCCTGGCATGGTGGCCAAGGGGTTTGAACTCAATAAAGGGTTCCAACCAAAAGGGTTGCTAAAAGGAACCGAAGTAGCCCCGCTCGTGGGAGCGGGAACTATGGGTCCCGGTGTAGTCACCGTAGGGGTAGATCTCGAAGGATTCGGAGATCCACTAACAGTTTTGGTGACCGCAGTGCTGGGACCAGGCGTAGGTTGGCTACTGGGGTTTCCAATCATTAGAGTGGAACTGAATACCAGCGGGGAAGATGGTGGCGAACCTAGGTTGGTTTCCATTGGCATCGACCCCATGGGTGCCGGTTGTGAAATGGATGTTAGTGCAGCCGAAGGCATATCTTGGCTTGGTGTAACCTGAACTAACACTGGCACCGACGAATCAGTGAGTGGAGGATTGCAAGGAGGTATGACTCCTTCCGTAAAAGGATCCCCTGGAAATTCTGTGTGATATGGGGCTATGTGAAAATATGGGGTTGTCACTAGAGACTGCTCTTCCGAAGAAGGCACGGGTTCACCGAGACTCGACTCCTCCTCCGGTGTTAATGGAGGGAGACATCGTTGTCATCGAGACAGACGACGAGGGTCGAAGGACGCCACAGTGACCTATTTATTTTTAGCAAATTTTAATTATTTGTGATGTATTATAAATTTTTAGTGATAGTAACCACACACCTAAAAAAGAAAAAAAGGACTTTCTAAAATCAATCCACAAACAACCAGAACAGGGTGGCCCCATCTGAGTACTATTGTTTGCTGGAGATGAAACCCAGTATCACAATAGCATACAAAGAGGGTTAGTCATAAACACAGTTACGGTTACTCTAGAGCTTTGCACAAACCCCAGACAATAGGTGTAAGCACTCTCGTGAAGACAAGTACCCTCCCAAAGACCAAAGACATAGTAGGTTTGTTTGTTTTAGGTACCAAGACAGCTCGTCCCAGTCACCTCATGTAAGTCCATAAAAATTTTGGCAACTAAAGATACCTCAAATCACATACATCATCAGGGGGGTCACGGTCGTAGATAGCACGCTATATGGGCAGAACACCTAGATCCCCGATCTAGTTTCGACATCCCCGAAGGGAACCCCAATATATACCATGCCCATTGAATGCACTCGAAGGTGGGATACCTTCTCATGCACCCTGGTGTTGTCTCACGCTTAACTCCAATGGTAGTGGAGTGGTCCCGATGATATGAGTGTAGCAGGATTTCACTTATTAATGACTCTAGTCTCAAGTTTTGAGATCTTGAGTGATTTTCTCACTTCTCCTACCCCAAGCTCCTAGCCTAAACTACTGTTGACGTGAGCTCAAAAAAATTTATATGATTAATTTTATTAACACTTGATTCTTAGTGTACTTGATTATTAGTCTTGTGGATGGGGAGTGGAAATATGAAATGTGATGAGACTCTGACTCAAAAAACCATGCAGAAATATGCTCTAAATATTCAATTCAATGAAGAGTTTTTTTCTACAAGGAGAGATTCTTTCAACATCCATGCACCAAACATTCGAATAACACAGTTCAACTTTAAAGATTCAAACATCTATCTATCTTCTCTTAATATCTTTTTAACCAAAAAATTTCAGAATTAATTCAGCTAAGTTCATAAAACTAAAAGAAAATTTCTTCTTCAAAAATTAGATCCAATTAACATTAAATTTTTTAAACAAGAGCAAAAGACAAAAATTCTAATTGGTAAACAAGCACAGGGATCCAACAAGAGAAGATAATCTGATGTCCAATAACTCCATAGCCAAAGGGAAACACAACAGAGGTGTAAACAGCAGATTTTAGCTGGGTAACGCTGGCAAGCAGAGGCTACATAGCGTTAATATTGAGACTAACGCACTGTATCTAAGAAAAAGCAGTGTTATGACGCTCTGAAACACTTACATGGGAAGCGTCAGTCAGGGTAAATTTGCACAAACGGATAATCAGGGTCTAATCTAGACTCTGTGAGATTTTGAGATGCGTACTGAGCATATAAACTGGTCGGAAGGATATGTAAACAGAAGGAAAAAGGTAAAGTCATAGGAACAACCCGGAAACTTGGGGTTTACACCCAGCAGAGTTGCCAATTCTACTATAGTGTAATGTGCTTGGGTGGTGGTTATTAAATATCCCTCTCAGGGCTTTCCGGTGCCCAAGGTAGATGGTCAGATTAGTTGTAAAGTTCCAGAGACACTATACGCATGTTCATGCTAATATATATAATCAACAAAGCAAGATGGAGAGATTACCTCTTTGTGGAAAATAGATCCTATGGAGAACGCCAAGCAACGAAGTAGAGATCCTTCTTCACCGGCTCCAAATCCAGATCCTGTGATCAATAAAAGCACCCACGTAGTCTCTACAAACAGTATAGCTTCTTATCAATTAAACTAGCATATAAGAAACATAAAACAATATAGATCTAAGCCATTCATATCATGCTACATAGACGATTGAACAACAATTGTGACATTGATGCATCGAATGGACAAAACAGATACAGTTCTATTAATTTATGAAAAGGAGGATTACAACCGTCAGTTGCACCAAGCCCTCCTCAATATTCCAATTCCTCTCTCTCTTTCTCTATCTCCGAGTGTGATGATGCTCAAGGCAGAAAGATATAAATGAACTTCATCAATATTCAAGCCTCACACTAAAACAATGAAATTATGCTCTACATACAATAAAACCTTCAACCTTAGACCAAGAGCCCATAGTTCCAGTTTATACAAGATGGAGAGGACAAACCTTGCCAACTCTTTCAACCTGTTCAAATCGGGAAAGATCTATATGTTTCCTCGCTTTTCCTTGCTTTTTCCTTCCATAGGAGTTCAGTTATGTTTGGCAATGCCTAATAAAAGGTTTGTGCCATTTAGTTTCTATTTTTGTAATATCCCAAAATAGGGAATTTCTACAACAATAAGAATATCTTAAGATATTCTAAAGTTGGAGCTACAGCAACACCTAAACATAATAATGGATGTTCAGTGATAAATAGACTCATATGATGTGTCAAAAACACATAGCCATCAAATGAGTGAAACAGCAACAAAATAAGAACTTCTACACATTCCCAAGTGGGGAAAATACAGCAAATAGACCCTGAAAACGTTATTTATGATGATCTGCATTTTTACTGGGTGAAATAAATTTTGGTTCCCTTAGAATATGATGTTAGGCCCTCACATAAAAAATGGGATCAGAAATAAATCCCTTTTGATATGTTAAAGAGACCTCTCGGCTTCATATCAGCTCTAAAATAGCCAAATCCCATGACTTAAGTTATGCAGAAAAGACTGAAGCAAATGACAGCGTTATTTTATAAGGGTTTCTGTATTATAATGCTGGAACAACATGGGTATGGAACTTTAAGGAACAATATGCTAAGGAAATGAAGATCTGACCTCCTTATTGCATTATAAAGCCAACCCGGCAAGGGTTTCATGAAAGTACAAGTACAAAAGAGCAGATCTGAATATTCAGCTCAGAAAATGCAGTATAACTGCAACATTACAGAAATATAGTTGAATAATACAAAATAGGGATGAGAATCCCTTCCTCTAGCTTTCTGGGATAAGGGTTGGCCCTTTCCCTAGGAAACTAGCTCAGAAACAAGGGTCTTAATCCTGCTGTAGCAACTCTATGAAAAATGACACAGTTCTTGCAAGGGACTGCGTTGTAGGAGATGAAAAATACTTTGGCCTACTGCCAAGATATGAAATGTGCTCAGAAATCTTCCTAGCTGATCTCTCAAGAGAAGGAAGGCACCTTCTACTGAGAAACAGACCCGGAAGTGGTGTAACAAACCTCCACTGCAACACCTTGCAACTCAACAATATCCTGCTACAGAAATAACGTTGGGACTGAAGAATGGTGCTTGGCCTCAAGCCTGGATGTGGAGAAATATAGGACAAACTCTCCCAAGAGGCTTCTCAAGGGAAGAGGTGGGATTCCCACTCGGGAACACCCTCTGCCCAACAGCACTGCAACCCTGCTAAACAACAAGAGGAAGCCAAGTCTAAACAGACAAGATCAAATGATCAAATCAAAAGCATGAATAAAAAAGGCTCCCATCCTCTCCATATATAGCAAGTGAAACTCTCCACATTGGGTCCCATCCACATGTGTTATCAAGCTCATGCAAGTTTCTCTCCACCAAAACTGCGTTCTCCATCAAGGAAGTTCAATGTATCTAGATAGCTTTGTTGACTTGGTCAAAGTTGACTGAATCAACATGATCCCATCTCTATTCGCACCCAATGGTGCTCAAATTAGCTGCTTATTCTTACTCCTTTCACATTAGGAGTGTTATTGATCCTTCTAAAGAGGTTAATGGGCCTCCCTACCCATTTATTCACCTATCTAGTGAAAAAACAACTCTAATATTCCATTTAGCTTGGAGGCTTAAATTTTGGAATATTACAATTTTGAATTGATTCCTTTTGAGAGAAAGCTGGAAATGCCAGTCATTTTTCCGCAAGGTATTTCCCTTTTCACACTCAAACACGGTTAACGTTTCCCCTTGAGCAAGACAGAGCATTAATTTAGGCATTAACACTCCCTTTGCATGGCTCATGTGCGTTATAACTCTGTCTAGTTGTTTTTGGGGTGAATTCCCTTGGAAAAAATGGGTCCTATCTAGGTCATTTTCTCCCTTCCATGCTACCTTCTCCTCTGAGTTGATGAGGAGGTCATTTGTCCTGTAACAATTCCCTTTGATTTATCTTGATATTCTCTTGTTGTGTTACCCAACTGGGTTTACCTTCCAGCCTTCTAATATTGATTTCCTAGCCGAGGGAACCTCCACGGGCTCCCTAGCCCTCTGAGCCCAAGTCCAACTAGTTTTAGTGTGTCCAAGTTGGAATCAACGCCCTCCAATACCAAACAAAGACCAAGGATCCTTTCCAATTCCAAACAAGACCAAGGATCTCCCCCAATGCAAAATAAGACCAAGGATCTCCTCCCCTCTCCTCTCATCCTCCTTCCTTTTTATATCTCTTTCTCTCATCCAGCTCAACTACTTACCATTAATTTCATGACTACCCCTTCATCCTTGTAATTTATTAACCTTGAATTTATTACCATATATTATCAAAAGTAGATATGAATATAGATATTTTATTCAAAAATAAATGGGAGGAGACCAAAATGTAGATTTGAGAAGACATATTGGGTGTACAAAATCTAGATGTTTGACTTAGAAATAAATGAGAGAAGGCTATACCTTATCTACAAGTTGAATTGAGAAGACATATTGGTTGTACAAAATCTTGATATTTGATTTAGAAATAAATGAGAGAAGGCTATACCTTATCTAATATTTGATTTGAGAAGACATTAGAAATGAAATAAATAATAAAATTCATACCAGTAAAAATAAATTAAAATTACAAATTCACAAGTGTAGATATTACTCAAAAATTATGAGTCATCATTTACAGATTAATTAAACATTAATCAAAATTTGCCTTATGGGATCAAGTGGGGCATTACAATGTGGGACCCTTAGTGCAAGTACTTCACCTTGCCTATAAAAGAGGAGCTTCAAATATATGTGGATAATGGTAAGATGGTCACTATGGGAAAGCATTATTATGACTACTTTTAACACCATGGCTTTCAAGTCATGTCGCTCATGTTTACAATGAGTAAAACTTCTGATCAAGGATGCCCCAGAGATGTTTGTGGAATTTTTAATAGTTGGCTACAAGTAATAACACCATCCTTGAAATTTGGTATTACTATGATAGCTTTTGTGTTATATTTTCTTGAAATCAATCTAAATAATCAAAGAGTCTAGCAGACACTCTGTTTTTGGAACAAATGCTTTATCTAGTGAAGGAAATATTTATCACACAAAATTGCAAGAACATTATTACAAATATCCATAAATGTTTTAATCTTGTTTTTTTGCAAGGGAGAAACAATACAACAATTTACTTCCTTGCATGAGGACATGCAATAAGGTTAGCATGGGGGGATGTTGGGCCTTTGATTTTCCTTGCTTTGTATCACCTTTTAATCGAAATCTCTCATGCTTTTGTTTAGCTTGAATAATTGATTGTCGTAATTTTGTGCATTCTCAGAGATAATAAGTAAGTATTTTATATTCCCTTTTTTTAACGAGATTTAAACATTAAAATCATCGTTAATAATATTTTATGTGTTTGTAGGTTTACAGAGTTGATTATATGCATATTCTAATAGAGGCCAAGTTGCTGCACCACGAACTCCCCAACCATGCACTTTTTCCGGTAGAATTCCCACACCACACATTCCTGCACATTTTCCAGTATAATTCCCACACCACGCATTCTTTCACTTTTCCCGGTAGAATTCCCGCACCATGCATTCCTGCACTTTTTCTGGTATAATTCCCACACCACGCATTCCTGCACTTTCTCCGATAGAATTCCCGCACCACGCATTCCTGCACTTTTTCCAGCAGGATTCCTACACCGATGGTGGTTCCTCCACTCTCATGATAGTTCACCAACCATGCAGATATTTTGTTAAAAATCAGTTCATCACGAGTTGGGCTCAGAGCGGGAGAGAAATCAACAAATATTAAAGATCAGGATTTCTTCCATATGCCTCAAATTAGCATTTTGTAACAACCGAAAGGCTTAGTTTAAACCATTGTTATGTTTTTGTTACGACCGTAGGCGTAAGGGCTTGTATTTAATGTAGAACTCTAATAGGAAATAGGGGGGCGATTCTACAGCAATCTTGTGAATGGTAATTATTTTGGTATCACCCAAGTTTCTGGGCTAGATTCATATCTCATGATGTACATTTGCTATTTTGGAATATAATACAAAGGACCATGTCATGTTATTTTATTTCTGCATTTCAATCTTATGGTGATGCGTTGCTGAGAAGCTGAGTTTCCAGATTTCGTAATAGGGAAACGAGCTGGTTGGCTAGGACCTAACCAACCTAGCTCATTCTCCCTTTGTTAAAACTGTGTTAATTTAATTTAAGTGCAAAGTGTGAATTAATTATTTATATTTATTCTTTCACAAGTAACAGGTTTGATTTCGTTGCAATTGTTGTGTTATGGATTTGTGGTGTGTAGGCTTAGTTGTGTCTGATTTCAACTTGTATAATTTTCCCTTTCGATGATTGTTATATTTCTGCGATAATAGTGCAAGTACGCTACATGTACCAGTGTGTTATCGATTCCCTCTTGATGCTTGTTATATTTATGCGAGAATAGTGCAAGTACGATGCCTGTACCATTGCGTTCCTGATTCTGCAATTCAATCTCCTTGGTTCATTTCCGCAAGAATTTTTACTTATTTCCTTTTGCAAGATTGTTACACAGCATTTTTCCACTGTCCCTGCAATTCCCATCTTGCACATTGGAGGCTCATTTATGTGATCAAAATAAAGTGTCATGCCTTGAAAATACCATCATTGCATCCCTTATCATGAGTCTAACATTCCTTCTATTTACTATTTCCTGAACATACCACCAAAAACCCTTGTTTTTTCCTTGGCGCTGGTAGCCAGTTATGCCCTCGCACCGATGAGGCAGATTAACACTGCCCCCCGTGCCATCTGGCGCTCTATCTTAGTTAGCCACCCGTGCCAATCTATTTATGGAAATTTTTTAAAAAATAGAGGCGAAATTTCAATCACAACAACTTCGTGGATGAGTCATAGGGAGTGGTTCGACTGAATAATCACAGCCTTCCTCCTTTGGCCTCTTGTTTCCACCTTTTGGGGAAACCTCCCAAGGGATAAGGCCTCCCTTCCACTATAGTATGGATCCCAACCTCCTCCTCTCCCTCTATAAATATAGCCATCCTCCATTGATGAAGCTAGCTGAACTGAAGATAATATAGCAGAAAAGTTGGAGAGATAGAATGGAAGAGTCCCTCATTGAGAGATCTTAGGCTTGTGCCTTCATCCCGTCTGAATTCCTTGACATTCATCGAGACGTGCCTCAACCGAACCTCGTTGAAGGAGGCTGTGATGTCAAGGCTTGGTTGTAACTCTTTCTTCTATTTTAATATAGATGTATAACTATTGTCTGGGTCCCATTTTGCGTTGATGTGTTCTATTTGACGAAATATGCTTAACCCTCCTTGACTGTTTAGTAATTATGAATGAGATTGTTGTTTCATATGTTGCTCTTGTTTGCTGATCTTATGCAGGTATCCAAGCATTGCTGTGAATGGATTGTGATTTGCAGAGGCAGGAATCGAGAGGCCACCACTACAACAGCTATGACGACAACATTGGACTCCAGGTAGGTCGATCTACCGCGTCTATTTAATTCAATAATTAGGAACCTACACTCTAGTTTGTCCTATTGTTACTAGACCCACTCTAGGGCTAGAGGGATCATCTCTATCCACAAAGAGGATTTACCTTCATAACAAAGATATTTATTTATTTCTGTGAGTAGGTGTTTATTTATAAAACAAAGGCATTCTTAATATCTGGAGTTTAGCTTAAGAGTTAATTGTGCTTTGATGAACATCGAATAAATGTTGTTGTAACATAAGGATCTATACTTGCACTTAACATTTTCATGGAAAGGATTGAATCTCAGGTTAAATTATCGAATGAACCTTTGGAGTTAAAAATTTTAAGAAGCAGATCTGATTCATATTAACAGTCATCTCACAAAGAATCTTGCTGACACAATTAGATAATTTTCTTAATAGCATGAAATAAGTTTCATGTTTTAAGAAAGATTTACTTTAACTTTGGAAATCATTTCTTGTTTCGAGTATAATTTTAGTTGTAGCATATTTCTTCTTGTGAAAGTTATTTTCAAAGTTCTATTCACTTTGCAATTTATTTCACTAGTTAACATGCTTTTTACTTTCTGAATATAATGTTAAATGTTTACTTCACTGATCAAGATTGTTCACGATGAATTGAGAGTTCCTTTTATTTAAATTTTTGAAATGTACTTTCTTTTTTCCAGTTCCCAGAATGGTGTGGTGTCATTGTATTAACTTGTGCAGGTTGTTGAAGTCTTTCTATGGCATTTCCAATGTTGCGCCTCTAAGTTTACGAACTCCCAGATTGGAAATTAAATTTTAGTTTTTTTTATTACACCCAACACTTTTCAGTGAGTAAAAATCCCTAAGGTTGTTCTATATATACTTTTTTTTCTAATTCAACATTTAGAAATGTTGATTTTACGTCCATTTGATAAAATTTTATCTTTCTTGAACATGCATAGGCCAAGAACATATTGATAGCTCTCATTCTGGAAATAGGAGCAAGTGTCTCTTCGAAATTGATTCCTTCAATCTGTGCATACACTTTGTAAACCAACCTTTCTTTGTTCTTGGTCACTTGTCTATCCTCATTCAGCTTGTTCCTAAAAACCCATTTTTTTCCAATGAAATTTTTACATTTTTGTCGTGGGACCAATTCCCAAGTGTCATTCTTCTCAATTTTATCCAATTATTCATTCATAGCAACTACCCAATGTTCATCTTGACTTGCTTATCCAAAGTTGTTTGGCTCAAATGTCGCTAAGAGAAAAAGATGGGCTTGTTGTGGTACATGAAGTTGTCGGTTTCTTTTGGTTCCTATATCTTCATTGAGGTCCCCATGATCTAATTTGAAGGATGATTCTTTTGATACCATTCTTTAGGGCTATTAAAGGGTGATTATTGTTCAACTTGTTTTTCATTTATTATCTCATCCTGGATGGTATTTTTTGCCTTGTTTGATTGTGCTTGCTCCGGGACTTCAATATTTGACCCTTTCTGGTTTTATTTCTTATATCTCTATTTTTCTTGAAGAAGAGATTTCATGTTCAATCTTTGGGCTAAAATATTCATTAAATATTTCATTAATTCTTTCAACTATTAGCTTAAGCCTCTTACTGTAACATATATAATATTTTATTTTGCGAGAATAGCCACAAATATGCCTTAATCTATTCAAGAATCAAATTTTCCTATTTTCTGATCCTCCCTTTTAATGTAACATTTTCTTCCAAATACCCTAAAATGTTTCACATGTTTTTGTCTTCCTCTCCAAATTTTGTATGGAGTCATATCACATTTACTTCTAAGAAAACCTTTGTTCAAATATATATTGTCGTGTCGACTACTTGAACCCAAAAAATTTCATTCAATTTTGAATCATTCAACATTGTTCTAGCTCTTTCTTGTATAATTCTATTCTTTCTTTTGGAAACTCCATTTTGTTGTAATGTCCTAGATATTGATAACTTCCTTTTTATTCTATGTTCTTCACAGAAACGTTGAAACACTTTGGAAGTAAATTCTCCACCATTGTCGTATCTTAATCATTTAATTTTCAAATCGGTTTCATTGTCAACCATTTCCTTGTAGATATTGAAACATTCAAATGCTTTGGATTTTTTCTTAAAAAAGCTAATTGTCATCATCTTGGTATAATCATAAATCGTTAACATAAAATATAATTCACCATGCAGTCCTTTAGTCTTCATCGTTCCACATAGATCAGTATGTTCAATTCCAATTTTTTTGATCTGGAGTGTTCTTTCCTTTCAAATTCAAATTTTGTCATGTTTCCATGCCTACAATGTTCACATAAAGTTCTGGTTGGTTTTGAAATCAATGGAATTTCTATCATAACTTCCTTTTTGTTGATTCCAGAAATTTTTTTAAAGGTTATATGTCCCATATTTTTATGCCAAAACCAACTTTCATCTTATTTTTCCAAGAAACAAACTTTAACAACCTCATCCAAATTGTATATGTCATTTGGAGTTCTAGTTGAAGTAGCCACCAGTTGGCTAGATTTTTCTCTTCTTATTTCACATTTTTTTGAGTTGAATGACATTGTATGTCCTTTATCACATATTTGACCTACACTTAGCAGACTATGATTCATATTTTCAACAATAAGCACATTATTTTCTATAGCATCCTTGCTTCCAAGCTTGACAGTGTCTGTTCCTATAACATTTGTAGATCCGACATTTTGAAAGGATATTGTTCCATATTTTCCTTCTTTCAAATATAGATATTTCTTCCTATCTCTTGTCATATGTGTTGAGCAACAATTGTTGATGTACCAAACATTCCTTTTGCTTTGATACTTTAGGAAAATGGTGCATATTTCAATTTTCTTCTTCAGTACTTGATTATTTTGATTTTGTTTTGATTCTCTTGAGGGAGCAGTAAACCTGCAATATTTAGCCGAATGTCTAAAGTTATTTCATTTATAAAATTATACTTCATCTCTTAAGTAATAAAACCTATTGTAAATTTGTCTGAAATTTTCTTGCAAACTTCTAAGATAACCATTCCTAAAGGGTCTTCCAAAGTTTCTTCCATTCCAACCACAATTTATATATTTCTGTCCAAAATTTCCACATGAATAAAAAAATCCATAAAATATGGGTTGATACCTAGGAGGAAACATTCTTCATGGAACTATTCTCCAAGATCCTTCTTATGTATATTGACTATTTGGTTTTTTTGGGAATCTTCCTTGCTTGATAGATCCTATAACAATTTCTGCATAGGTTTTCTTGTCCATTTTCATTTTTTGTCATAGAGGAGCTTGAACCCTTTTCGAATGTTTCTTTGTAGCCCAAACCAGGCTTATCATTATATGGCCTTTGATTTCCAATGAGCTCATCGAAGGTTCTAGAGATATTTTCAAAGTTTTGCAAAACATTTCCCATTTTTTCTTCCTTTCGTAAACAATCTATTTCGACTTCTAGTTCTTCCCTTGACTCGTGGCTTTCCTTTAACTCATTTCTAAGTGATTCTTAAATTATTTTGGATTCTTATAATTGCACTCTGAGGTTGGAAATTTATTCTTCATTCCTTTTGTTGAGGTTCTTGAATTGTTCTTTTACTTCCTTCAATTCAGCTTCTAGAGAACTGACATTTTTCCTTTATGCTTTGAGTTATTTTATAACTCTGAAAACTTCATTTTGAAATTAAATTTCAATCATTTATAATTATTCGTCAGGTGCTTCCTTCTTGTTATGCTGGGAAATAAACAATATGTTTTCTTTTTTTCCCTCATCACTATCACTCTGTTCTGCAGATGAGGAGCTATCTTCCTTGCATAAAAATATTCTTAAACCCTTTCTTCTTACCTCGCTTGTTGAAATTTCTTTGACCCTTTTTCCTTTCGCAAATACTTCATTATTATGAGGGAACTGAGCTGCAGAATGACTGAATCTCACCACATTCGAAACATTCTAACATAATTTTTCTTTTGTACTTACTTTTTCCTCTTTTCATCTTCCTTGTAATCTAGGAAAATTATTCATGTGAGAGTCCTTCTTCTTCATCATCTTCTTTGCAACTACTAGATCTTGGTTTAGATACTTGTTTTCCTTGCTCAGTCTTCTTGGATTTTGCGAATGCAATTTATATATTAGATGAGTATTCTTCCTCTTCAATCCTCATTTCATAAGTAGGAAGTATTCCATGTATCTCATCCATACTAAGGTTTCTTAAATCGGAGTCTAACTTCTAAGACAAAAACCTTAGGATTAAATCTTGTTGGAAGAGTTCTGAGGATCTTTTGAACTATGATATTTTTATTTATTGGTTCTCCTAGTCCTTCCAAGGCATTTTTTACTTCATCTACACATTGAAAGTAAGATTCAATGTTCTCATCTTCTTTCATCCTTAGTTTTTCAAATTGAGCTATGTAAATTTGAATTTTTTCTTCCCTAGCCTTTGAGTCTCCTTCATATATGTTTTGAATCTTGTCACATATTTTCTTAGCAGCTTTATAGCCCAATACCTTAACCTAGATATATTGAGTGAGTCCACTTATAATAATATCCTTGCCTTTTTCATCATAAAAGACATTTTTCTTACTTTTTTCATATGGTGTTGCAGTATATCCTTGATCAGCTATTTCCCAAACTTCATATTCTTGTGCAATTAAATGAAACTTAATTTATCCACTCCATAGTGTAGAATGATATCCATTAAATAAAGGAACTTTATCCTTGGTGTAATTCATGATCTCCTTCCAGATGTTCAACTAATAGTGAAGGAACCTACTCTAATACTAATTGTTGGAAATACTAATGGGGGGTGAATCAATGTTTCTTAGCAATTAGAATTTAATTAATATTTTTTAGAGCATTAGTTAATATTTAGCAGTATTATAATTATTCAATAAAGTAGTAAACGATGATGCAAAAATATAGAGATAGTAGGCATAAGAGGTTTAGGTGGAAAACCCCCTCCAGGTCAAAAACCAATGAATGCTTTTCTGATAAATTATTTGATCTCCAACCCCAACTAAAAATAAAGCTACAAATTCCTAGATTTCTAGAAAATCATTCTTCTCCATCTCCCAGTGGAAGTACGCCCCAACACCCTAGTGTTATCAGCAATCAGCTGAAAGGATGCCCCAACACCATAGTGAGCCAAAACTCGCCCTAGCACCACCCTACCACCATGAAGTTTTTACAGACCCCAACATGAAGGTGATTTCGTTCACCTGCCTAACACCACCCTACCACCATATAAAGACAAAAATTAAATACAAAAGTGTGGACTCTGTACTAGGAACAATGTTCCACGTTACAATATTTTTTTATGAATATTCTTTGACTAACCAACAATACTTATGACCTAAACCCATGTCCCAATAAACCAAGAACTCTTAAGAAAAAAAAATATTCCCAAAAAATTACCTCCTTCAACTCTAGGCATAGACTCTTTTCAAAATAAAATGACTTCTTCAATTTGTATGATAGTATGGACTCTATACAACGTGTTACAGGACTTGACAACTGATGTACAAATGGTCCTTAATGTTGACAATATAACTTGTGGAAAATAGTCAATAATTATAGATTTATCTTCCTAAAGTGATGCCTTTTCTCTATCCTTGATGTTCCTGCACTGTACTTTTCTTCATGTTCTTGTATTGTGCTTCACTGCTTGTTTTGACACTGTATTTTACTATGTCTTCCTGCATTGTACCAGAAAAAAGTTTCCTTCAATGTAAGAACTATTCTTTTGAGATCATTTTTCTATCCTTGATATTAGACATGTCAAACTATCAATGGATGTTGTAGGTGTCATGTACCTGCAAATATAATGTTTCCAATACAAATCCAAATACCAAAATATAGATAAAAGCATATAATCCCTTTAAAAAATGCTTACCTTTGCCTGCAAAAGAAGATTAGTGTAGCAATAATATAAATAACTATAAGGTTGTGCAATATGCTTCAGATCTTCTTTCTACAACAATCTATATGTGTGTGTCTGTGTGTGTGTGTGTGTCTGTGTGTCTGCGTGTGTCTGTGTTTGTGTGTGTGAAAATTTCAATGCAGCTATAAATGAGGCAAAATATAGCTATGTGTACCATTGATGCTACCAAATTCTTCAATAATTTTATCAAACTTTGGTGCCTTGATGACCTGTATAGATTAGTTCTAATACAAACCCTAGATATACCTAACTGATCTAAATCTAAAAGTTAGTTTTGTTGTTCTAATTTCATCTTCAGATTTATAATTAAATTGCTAATCACTAGCTTTATATGCATGGGTTTCCTTGGTGTTTGGAGTGTTAAAACAGGTAAATAACTGAATTTTACATTAAATTAATCATCATAAAATCATTAAAAACAAATTCTAAACAACAGAAATAAAATGTATAGAAAACCATCACAATGATCCATTAACATAGTGTTTTGATGAAGGATTTCAACCCTCCTGGGATACATCTCCTTCGTCGAGCTTCCATGGCTTGGCCCTTTATATTAGCTCAAATGTGAAAAATTTGTTGTTTACATTCATCTAATGCTCCTAAAACATACTTCAATGTGTTCAAAATGTCCAAATCATTTAGAATAGACTCTTCTTGCTCCCAATTTGGTCAAATTTTGCAAAATTTATGGCCAAAACAGTTTAGCCTAGGAAGCCTCTACTAAATCTGGAGATGACTCCAGTTAAGGCCGCAAAAATTGAGGGCAGCTCTGAATTTGGTGGCTTCTCCAAATATGCCACCAAACTAAACTTGATTTTAATTAAACATAAGTGGGATTAACTTAGGATAAGTAGCAGTTAGCGCTATAAGCCTGTTTAACAAACTACGTATTAACATTTGATTAGCGTGGTTTAATATTGGGTTATGGGTTTAATAAACTCGTATTACAATGTAATATTCCAAAATTTGCACACAACAATTTGGAATATTAGATTTTGCTGCTTTCACCTAGGAGAGGAATAAATGGGTAAGGAGGCCCATGAACAATAAAAATATGAATAATTTCCACCTTAATAAGGAAGGGGATCACCTTAGGAGCTGAATTTTACCCTTCCAGGTGTGAACAAGGGAAAAACAGATGTGGACATAGTCAATTTTGACTCAGTCAACATGCATTCTTGATGAGGAAGAGATCACCCAAGTAAACTAGCTCAATGTGAACAAGGATCAGCATAGACACACATATGAGAACTGGATTGAAGATCCCTTAGTGTGAAAAGATGCATTGTGGGTGGATTTTTCCCAGCTGACCAAGTCAATAGCGCTGCTACAAAGGAGAAGGAAGTCAACAAGGACAGCGCAGTTTTGGAGGAGGAATCTTCACTAGGAAGTCACCTCAACAATGTGTGGGGTCCGGGGTGATGAGGCTCGCCAAAGATAAAAGGGAGGGCATAGCATCAAAGGGAGCATTCATTATTCAGCTATATTTGGTCTATTGACTACTTGCATGCTTCATTTTTTTAGCTGTGGTTGCAGCACTGCTTAGTGCAAAGAATTCCCATGCGGTAATTCCATCCTCTGCTTGGATCAACTTGCTTAAGGGATCAAAGGGGAAGGATTTGAGCTTCAATTCATCATTTGGCTTAGGTCCATTCAGCCATATTCATCTATAGCATAGTTCCCTTTAGAAACTGCGTCATTTATGCAGGTGCAGCAGCAGCAGGGTTGCACACTTAGATTTTGTGCTAGTCTTTGAGGAGGATGTGTTTATTTCCCTCCGGGAGATCTCATAAGAGGGGCCTTTGGCCATTTTCTGTATTATCCAGCTATTTTATGTTATATTCAATCATGTTTAATATAGATTTGCAGTAAACTACATTATTTTCTGTAGTGCTTCTTTTTGTACATGTATATTGTCGGAAACCCTTGTCGGGTGTCTTTTTCTTTGTGTAAAAGAGGTTAAACCTCCATTTCTCTGCTATTTGATTAATATAAGCTCCATATCAGTATTATTTCATAATTTTCTATAGATACCCTCATGGGAATTACGCTTTCATAGTCTTCGGAAATTCTGTTGTAGAGAAGTCATGGGATCGGGGTGTTTTTAAGCTATCTTGAGCTGTGGAGATCTATTTAGTGTAGCTAGTTTCATTTGTTTCACCTCCAATTCTGCAAGTGGGTTTTATATTTTCTAAAATAAGGGATCAAAGTTCCAGTATCCACTGTTATTGCGTAATTTTCTGAAGACGGTTGTTTTATGCCCTATATTGCTGCATTTCCCCACTTGGGAAGGAGAATATAGGCCATATTCTTGCTGACGTTCTTAGATATGATGGTGAGATGTTCTTGTACATATAATGAGTTGCTCTACAATTCCATGCACATGATTTTCTGAATCTCCAACTTTAGAATATCTTAAGATATTCTTATTGTTGTAGGAAATTCCAAATTTGGGATATTACAGTGGTATCAGAGCTGCCATCTTGGGTCAGCCTGTGGATTTCAAATCCAATCAGAAGATAAGAAGGAGAGGATAACAAAATTATTGAGAGGATGATATTACTCTCATCCATTTTCAGAATTAAGAAGAAATAAGAGTTTCCAAGAGGGTTTCAAGGAGGAGAGAGTTGCAGTGAGACCTCTGGAAGGCTTTAGGAGGAAGAAGGAGATGCATACACTTCATGTTCTCATAGAGGAAGTGGAGAGAAAGGATACTACTTAGAGCATGAGATCCTGAGTAGGTATTTGGCAGAATACAAGTGCCAACCTAGGGCTTTCAAAGAGACCCTAGATTTCCCTCAGTTTATTCAACTGAGAGAAGAAAGAAGACCCTGCAGCAAAGGAGAAATCAAAGGCAATAGATTCCTATTGTCTAAATTTTATGGGTCAACGACAGCAATAGCTTGGGCAAGGAAGCTAGAGGCATTCTTCCTACTATAGCCAGTGGTAGAGAGGGAGGCAGTAGAAGTTGCAGCGCTGCACCTGGAGGGTGAAGCCAATGCTTGGTGGTTCAGTCACTTAAACCATAAAAGAGTGACTTCTTTTGTTGAGTTCACTCAAGGGCTGATTAGAACCTTTGATGGAGAAATATCAGAGGGGAGAAGGCCCACACCACCATGGGAGGAGACATGTACCAGTGATTTCATAGCCTTGGGAGAGCGGCCTTCTACATCAGCAGTTAGGGCAGTCATTACATTGGAGGGAGGAGCCCCTGCAACACTACCAGAGGTTCCTGCATCTCACCAAGGTATGGGAAGATTTCCACTTTTATTTATTGCAGCAAATCTTCCTAGAGATTGTGGGAATTTATCTTCATATGACCCAGGATCCAACATTACTGCTGAGATAGAACAGCAGGATTGCACTATGTTGTGCAAGCTTGAATGGTTCAAGGGGAAGAGGAACCATCAACCTCATGTATCACTATTGAGTTTCACACAACCTTTGAGGTTGGAGTGTAACCTTTTTGGGGATGTCATGGACCATGTCTACCATACAAAAGAACATAGATTCATCTTTGAGTTGGGGCATGAGCCAACCAAAACACTAGGGAGGAGGGTTACAGTGCTGTCAAGAGGTGGCAATGAGGAGACTTTGCCTTCAGCTCACTTGGATCCCTATGGATTCAAGATGGTTATTAGTGTGAGATATTTTCTAGGAGATCTCCAAGGAGTTGCATGTCAAGATCCCACTAAATGCAATGAGGGAAATCAGATATGGAAGGATGGTAATCTTCTTTGGAGGATTACCAAGATGGAGAATGGTAGGAGGCATCCATTGGTGGATAAGTGGATGTGGATAGAGAGCAAGAAGCTGGAGAGATACTTGCAAATCTATGATACTGGGTAGGAAGAGGAAAAACTGTGTTGGCTACTCTTGAGGGAGTTTCGCCATCATGAGACATATCCTTTTTCCAAGGGTATGTGGGAGGAGAGTACTTGGAAGGGTACTTGCATCATGGGGCAGCAAGGAGTGTGGACGCATTATGATGATGTGATCATTATGTTTTCACCACATGGGTTGTATGATGGAGGTATGAGGAAGCAGCAGAGACTTTTGTTGCTTTTGAGGATTGGGAGAAAGCAAGGGCAGATTTCCTCTCACACTTGGCATGATGTTGTAGGAGTAGGGGATGGCACTATCATAGTGCAAGGAGGCTACTCCTTAGCTTTAGATGATCTAGAAGTACTTCCACCTTGGAAGGAACTTTTGGTATGCAGCAGCATTATGGGAGGAGTCTTTGGCATGGGGCATGTCAAAGAATGATTTTATGAGTTGGTAGGAGCCTATTTGCATAGGCCAACAGCGTTGTCACTGTGGAGCAAGAACTTGTTGATGGAGTGTTCCCAGGATCACTTCATATTTGATGCACTTGGTGGGCATAGAGGAGGTGAGACTGGTAGAGTAGTGGATGGACTCATCTGTTATTCTGGTATGTTCTCCTCAACTTGGATTTCCAGGCATGAGAAGGGGTATTTTCATGCAGCATGTGGTTCATTCCTCTCCATATGGGTATTTCATACCACTATGGAGGATTCATCTATGGATTTTGTCACCATATTGCTTTCATTACATGGTAAGAATTATGTTTTTGCACTTATTGATTGTTCAACACAATGTTTGCATGCTCTTACCACTTTCTTGCAATGCATTGCTCTACAAAGGGGCAAGTTTTTCTTTAGGCTCCATGGACCATTTTTGGCCAACTATTATGATGGGGACAACCATCTACTATGTGATCTGGGGCAAGTGTTTGGCTACTCCTTGTATGCTCAGTTGATACATTCAGCCATCTACTATTTGCTAGTAGATGTGGTGACTTACACAACTAGCCATCTATCGAGAAACAACTTGCCATGCTATTGTCCGAAGCTGCAGTGGGAGAGACTGCGCTGTGACCACTTGGGAGACTGTTGGTACCCTCCAGCACCACATAAAACCTTCAGTATTTCTTTCATTATGATGCTAATCATGATCCTATTTGCTGATATTATTTTGGATTTTATGAGGAGCATGATTGGGGGAGGAACACATGGGGTGGATGTGTTCTTTGGGGAAAAGGACCCCCACACTTTCTGTATTACATGTTATAAGGGGAGCATGGAAAGAGACATGGCCTCTATAGAAAAATCTTTGTTTCTTTGTGAGGAGGGCCATGAGATGGATTGGATTCCATATGATGGTGATTTCTTATCCATCGTGTATGAGATGGTTTGCGCCAGCTTGATCCACAACGCTGGGAAAGGGACCTTTGGAGGTCTAGTTTCCTTCTTTCCATTTGAGGGCAACATCATTGCAGCCCAAGATCAGCAAATTCTCTACACTTATCTTAAGTGGAGAGGAATACAATGAGGGGTAGACTATCTTGTCTACCATGTTCAGATTTTCAGCCCACCTATTATGCATGGGCTCAAAGTGGAAGAGATCCTTCATGAGTTGCCATCCTGGAGGGTGACTCATTTTGTTTGGTTGATAGCTTGGGGAGGAGAGATTAAAATGGGGATGATGAATCCCAATCTATATTAGCCCTCATGCCTCAAGATGACCTTAAAACAGCCCATTTTTGCCTCCATGGATGTTTCACTATCACATGATGTCAGTTATTTGGAATGTTCACCAGAAGACAGTGTATACACTTGGGAAGGGCAGCTTGGAGATGTGTTGATGGAACAGCACACTGATCCTTGGGAATTCTTATCATATGATGATGCTACAGGGGGAGAAGATAAGGTTCTTCAGTCCTATATTTGTAGTTGCTTGAGTACAAGCAACATTTGAGAGGGGAGGACTGTAATATTCCAAAATTTGCACACAGTAATTTGGAATATTAGATTTTTCTACTTTCACCTAGGAGAGGACTAAATGGGTAAGGAGGCCTATGAACAATAAAAATATGAATAATTTCCACCTTAATAAGGAAGGGGATCACCTTAGGATCTGAATTTTACCCTTCCGGGTGTGAACAAGGGCAAAATAGATGTGGACATAGTCAAGTTTGACTAAGTCAACATGCATTCTTGAGGAGGAAGAGATCACCCAAGTAAACTAGCTCAATGTGAACAAGGATCAGCATAGACACACATATGAGAACTGGATTGAAGATCCCTTAGTGTGAAAAGAGGCATTGCAGGTGGATTTTTCCCAGTTGACCAAGTCAACAGCGCTGCTACAAAGGAGAAGGAAGCCAACAAGGACAGTGCATTTTTGGAGGAGGAACCTTCACTAGGAAGTCACCTCAACAATGTGTGGGGTCTGGGGTGACGAGGCTCACCAAAGATAAAAAAGAGGGAATAAAATCAAAGGGAGCATTCATTATTCAACTATCTTTGGTCTATTGACTACTTACATGCTTCAGTTGTTTAGCTGTGGTTGCATCACTGCTTAGTGCAAAGAATTCCCGTGCGGGAATTCCATCCTCTCCTTGGATCAGCTTGCTTAAGGGATCAAAGGGGAAGGATCTGAGCTTCAATTCATCATTTTTCTTAGTTCCACTCAGCCATATTCATCTACAGTGCAGTTCCCTTCAGAAACTGCATCATTTATGCAGGTGCAGCAGCAACAGGGTTGCACACTTAGATTTTCTGCTAGTCTTTGAGGAGGATGTGTTTATTTCCCTCCGGGAGATCTCATAAGAGGGGCCTTTGGAAATTTTCTGTATTATCCAGCTATTTTATGTTATATTCAGTCATGTTTAATACATATTTGCAGTAAACTGCGTTATTTTATGCAGTGCTGCTTTTTGTACATGTATATTGCTGGAAACCCTTGCTAGGTGTCTTTTTCTTTGTGTAAAAGAAATTAAACCTCCATTTCTCTGCTATTTGATTAATATAAGCTCCATATCAGTCTTATTTCACCATTTTCTATAGAAACCCTCATGGGAATTACGCTCTCACAGTCTTCAGAAATTCTATTGTTGAGAAGTCATGGGATTGGGGTGTTTTTAAGCTATCTTGAGCTGGGGAGATCTTTTTAGTGTAGATAGTTTCATTTGTTTCACCTCCAATTCTACAAGTGGGTTTATATTGTCTAAAATAAGGGATCCAAGTCCCAGTATCCACTTTTATTGCGTAATTTTCTGAAGACAGTTGTTTTATACCCTATATTGTTGCATTTCCCCACTTGGGAAGGAGAATATAGGCCATATTCTTGCTAAGGTTCTTAGATCTTCTGGTGATATGTTCTTGTACATCTAATGAGATGCTCTACAATTCCATGCTCATGATTTTCTGAATCTCCAACTTTAGAATATCTTAAGATATTCTTATTGTTGTAGGAAATTCCAATTTTGAGATATTACAGTGGTATAAGAGCTGCCATCTTGGCTCAGCCTGTGGATTTCAGATCCAATCAGAAGATAAGAAGGAGATGAGAAAAAAATTATGGAGAGGATGATATTACTCTCATCCATTTTCAGATCTAAGAAGAAATAAGAGTTTCCAAGAGGGTTTCAAGGAGGAGAGAGCTGCAGTGAGACCTCTGGAAGGTTTCAGGAGGAAGAAGGAGATGCATACACTTCCTATTCTCATAGAGGAAGTGGAGAGCAAGGAGACCACTTAGAGCACGAGATCCTGAGTGGGTATTTGGTAGAATACAAGTACCAACCTAGGGCTTTCAAAGAGACCCTAGATTTCCCTCAGTTTATTCAACTGAGAGAAGAAAGAAGACCCTACAGCAAAGGAGAAATCAAAGGCAATATATTCCTATTGTCTACATTTTATGGGTAAACTACAACAAGAGCTTGGGCAAGGAAGCTAGAGGCATTATTCCTACTACATCCAGTGGTAGAGAGGGAGGCAGTAGAAGTTGCAGCATTGCACCTGGAGGGTGAAGCCAATGCTTGGTGGTTTAGTCACTTAAACCATACAATAGTGACTTATTTTGATGATTTCACTCAAGGGCTGATTATAACCTTTGATGGAGAAATATCAGAGGGGAGAAGGCTCACACCACCATGGGAGAAGACATGTACCAGCGCTGTCACATCCTTGGGAGAGAAACCTTCTACATCAGCAGTTAGGGCAGCCATTACATTGGAGGGAGGAGCCCCTGCAGCACTACCAGAGGTTCCCGCATCTCACCAAGGTATGGAAAGATTTCCACTTTTATTTATTGTAGCAAATATTTCTAGAGATTGTGGGAATTTGTCTTCATATGACCCAGGATCCAACATTACTGCTGAGATAGAATAGCAGGATTGCATTGCGTTGTGCAAGCTTGAATGGTTCAAGGGGAATAGGAACCATCAACCTCATGTATCACTATTGAGTTTCACACAACCCTTGACGTTGGAGTGTAACCTTTTGGGGGATGTCATGGACCATGTCTACCATACAAAATAACATAGATTCATCTTTGAGTTGGGGCATGAGCCAACCAAAACACCAGGGAGGAGGGCTACAGCATTGTCAAGAGGTGGCAGTGAGGATACTTTGCCTTCAGCTCACTTGGATCCCTATGGATTCAAGATGGTTATTAGTGTGAGATCTTTTCTAGGAGATCTCCAAGGAGTTAAATGTCAAGATCCCACTAAATTCAATGAGGGAAATCTGACATGGAAGGATTCTAATCTTCTTTGGAGGAGTACCAAGATGGATAATAGTAGGAGACATCCATCTGTGGATAAGTGGATGTGGATAGAGAGCAAGAAGTTGGAGAGCTACTTGCAAATCTATGATACTAGGCAGCAAGAGGAAAAATTGTGTTGGCTACTCTTGAGGGAGTTTGGCCATCATGAGACATATCCTTTTTCCAAGGGTATGTGGGAGGAGAATACTTGGCAGGGTACTTGCATCATGGGGCATCAAGGAGTGTGGATGCATTATGATGATGTGATCATTATGTTTTCACCACATGGGTTGTATGATGGAGGTATGAGGAAGCAGCAGAGACTTTTGTTGCTTTGGAGGATTGGGAGAGAGCAAGGGCAGATTTTCTCTCACACTTGGCATGATGCTGCAGGAGTAGGGAATGGCACTATCATAGTGCAAGGAGGCTACTACTTAGCCTTATATGATCTGGAAGTACTTCCACCTTGGAAGGAACATCTAGTATGCAGCAGCATTATGGGAGGAGTCTTTAGCATGGGGCATGTCAAAGAATGGATTTATGAGTTGGCAGGAGCCTATTTGCATAGGCCAGCAGTGTTGTCACTATGGAGAAGGAACTTGTTGATGGAGTGTTCCCAAGATCACTTCATATTTGATGCACTTGGTGTGCATAGAGGAGGTGAGACTGGTAGAGTAGTGGATGGACTCATATTTTATTGTGGTATGTTCTCCTTGACTTGGATTTCCAGGCATGAGATGGGGGATTTTCATGCAGCATGTGGTTCATTCCTCTCCATATGGGTATGTCATACCACTATGGAGGATTCATCTATGGATTTTGTCACCATATTGCTTTCATTACATGGTAAGAATTATGTTTTTGCACTTATTGATTGTTCAACACAATGTTTGCATGCTCTTACCACTTTCTTGCAATGCATTGCTCTACAAAGGGGCAAGTTTTTCTTTAGGCTCCATGGACCATTTTTGGCCAACTATTATGATGGGGAAAACCATCTACTATGTGATCTGGGGCAAGTGTTTGGCTACTCCTTGTATGCTCAGTTGATACATTCAGCCATCTACTATTTGCTAGTAGATGTGGTGACTTACACAACTAGCCATCTATCGAGAAACAACTTGCCATGCTATTGTCTGAAGCTGCAGTGGGAGAGACTGCGCTGTGACCACTTGGGAGACTGTTGGTACCCTCCAGCACCACATAAAACCTTCAGTCTTTCTTTCATTATGATGTTTATCATGATCCTATTTGCTCATATTATTTTTACTTTTATGAGGAGCATGATTGGGGGAGGAACACATGGGGTGGATGTGTTCTTTGGGGAGAAGGACCCCCACACTTTCTGCATTACATGTTCTAAGGGGAGCATGGGAAGATACATGGCCTCTATAGCAAAATATTTGTTTCTTTGTGAGGAGGGCCATGAGATGGATGGGATGCCATATGATGGTGATTTCTTATCCATCATGTATGAGATGGTTTGGGCCATCTTGATCCACAACGCTAGGAAAGGGACCTTTGGAGGTCTAGTTTCCTTCTTGCCATTTGAGGGCAAAATCATTGCAGCCCAAGATCAGAAAATTCTCTACACTTGTCTTAAGTGGATAGGAATATAGTGAGGTGTAGGAAATCTTGTCTACCATGTTTAGATTTTCAGCCCACCTATTCTGCATGGGCTCAAGGTAGAAGAGATCCTTCATGAGTTGTCATCCTGGAGGGTGACTCATTTTGTTTGGTTGATAGATTGGGGAGGAGAGATTCAAATGGGGATGATGAATACCAATCTATATCAGCCCTCATGCCTCAAGAGGACCTTCAAACAGCCCATTTTTGCCTCCATGGATGTTTCACTATCACATGATGTCAGCTATTTGGTATGTTCACCAGAAGACAGTGTATACACTTGGGAAGGGCGGCTTGGAGATGTGTTGATGGAACAGCACCTTGATCCTTGGGATGTCTTATCATATGAGGATGATACAGGGGGAGAAGAGAAGGTTATTCAGTCCTATCTTTGTATTTTCTTGAGGACAAGCAACATTTGAGAGGGGAGGACTGTAATATTCCAAAATTTTCACACAGAAATTTGGAATATTAGATTTTGCTGCTTTCACCTAGGAGAGGAATAATTGGGTAAGGAGGCCCATGAACAATAAAAATGTGAATAATTTCCACCTTAATAAGGAAGGGGATCACCTTAGGAGCTGAATTTTACCCTTCCAGGTGTGAACAAGGGCAAATAAATGTGGACATAGTCAAGTTTGACTAATTCAACATGCATTCTTGAGGAGGAAGAGATCACCCAAGTAAACTAACCATTAGCCGAACGAGATCGACATAGACACACATATGAGAACTGGATTGAAGATCCCTTAGTGTGAAAAGAGGCATTGCAGGTGGATTAGTCTCAGTTGACCAAGTCAACAACGTTGCTACAAAGAGGAGGGAAGCCAACTAGGGTAGCACAGTTTTGGAGGAGGAATCTTCACTAGGAAGTCACCTCAACAATGTGTGGGGTCCAAGGTGAGGAGGCTCACCAAAGATAAAATGGAGGGAATAGCATAAAATATGGCATTCATTATTTAGCTATCTTTTTTCTTGTGACTATTTTCATACTTTAGCTATTTAGCCGTAGTTGCTGCACTGCTTAGTGCAAAGAATTCTCGTGCGAGAATTCCATCCTCTCTTAGGATCAGCTTGCTTAAGGGATCAGGAAGGATCCTAGCTTAAATTCATCTTTTATTTGGAGCCATTCATCTATATTCATACCATATAGTTCCCTTCATAAACTGCGTCATTTATGCAGGTGCAGCAGCAGCAGGGTTGCACACTTAGAGTTTGTGCTAGTCTTTGAGGAGGATGTGTATATTTCCCTCAGGAATCCACTCAGAAAGGCTTTGGGCATTTCCCATATTGTCAGTATATAACATTATATTTATTCTCATATTTAATACATTACAGAATTAAACTGCATTATTACTACAGTCTTTTACAGCATGGTATAATACTGAAACCTTCATAGGTGTCTTTTTCTTTGTGTAAAAGAGGTTAAACATCCATTTCTCTGCTATTTGATTAATATAAGCTCCATATCAGTATTATTTCTTCATTTTCTATAGAAACCCTCATTGGAATTACGGTCTCACAGTCTTCAGAAATTCTGTGGTAGAGAAGTCATGGGATCGTGGTGTTTTTAAGCTATCTTGAGTTGGGAAGATCTGTTTGGTGTAGCTAGTTTCATTTTTTTCACCTCCAATTCTGCAAGTGGGTTGTATATTGTCTAAAATGAGGTAGCCAAGTCACATTATCCACTGTTATTGCGTAATTTTCTGAATACAGTTGTTTTATGCCCTATATTGCTGCATTTCCCCACTTGGGAAGGAGAATATAGGCCATATTCTTGCTGAGGTTCTTAGATTTTCTAGTGAGATTTTCTTGTGCATATAATGAGCTACTCTACAATTCCATGCTCATGATTTTCTGAATCTCCAACTTTAGAATATCTTAATATATTCTTATTGTTGTAGGAAATTCCAATTTTAGGATATTACATACAACTGTTAATCCCGTGCATAAACATTAACTCTGCCTTTGGTTATGGTGGATGGTCTTGTGGGGAGGGGATTGGCCCCCTTCTTACCCCCGATGGTCATTACCATTGACTTCAAATAAAAGTTGCGAACATATGTGTTAAGGAACTCCGATATGGTATATTGGTATGGAACGCATGTTGTGTGGGGGAGGTCTTGGGGTCGAGGCCCGACCTCCACCCATCCTATGGTATTAAATGTTTTCTCCATAATATATAACCTGATTTTGACCTTTGGCATATATTAATATAAAATCCCACTTTGGACTTGTTGCGGCCCTTGTTTTGAAATAAAATTGTTTTTGAGTTGCAGATAACAGGTGGCAGAACACAACCACGCTAGATAGAGAGTTGTCATGATTGCGAAGAACTAAAGAGTAGGTGGCGTGGCTGTTGTGGAAGCAAGCACAGATGGCAGAAGGAAGCGACAAAGAACAAGCAGTGGAACTCCCAGTGATCATGGAGATGCAGCAAACAGCAGAGCAGAAAGGAAGGGAGAATTGTCAGTCGTGTTGGCAAAGGAACAAATAGGCAGACAGCTAGCAGAGACAGGAGGTTGGCACAGAAGGGATCAGAGGAAAGGTGTCGTAGGAGAGCTCTATTCGTTCTGTTCATTTTTTTCTCTCTCTTTATTAATTTTGGTCTATCATATGTGATACTATTGTAATCAGTTCTGTCAGGATCGCTCTAAGGAGCAATGTAACTATCTATTGTTGTTAATTCAATACATTATGATCTGGGTTTGATGTTTTGAGTTTGGTACTATGTTTCTGATTCAGTTGAATGTGCAGGTTACTTTAAATTTTTCTTTTCATCTAGAATACGTTCATGAGTATTTTCATTTGCAAAGTATTTACACTTATTTGGAGCACTTAGCCATGTATGTTTTATGATATATGTTATGCTTGATCGATACCTGATCTGATCCTAACCTTAGTAAGGTCATGGCACGTCTTGGGTGAGACTCTTTGCTCTTCGAAGTAGGTTGAAAATGTCGGCGTTGTGCTAGACTACTACAAAAAACCTTGTTGGCCTCCATCCTAAACTTGGGTCTTGCCCAAGAGACCTTCTTCCTTGCCAACAAATGGTTCCGTTGCCCGGACCCGAAATTCCATTTTGGAATTAGATCATGGTATCGCGAATCTTCGAGAAATAAATACGAAACTGGTGGGATAACCACCTAGATCGGTTTATAGCTCAGCAAGCGGAGTTGAGACAGAAAAGGGAGAAAGTTGTTAAGAATCGAGTTCTATTCTCTGACTCTGCCAGTGATATCTATGAGATCTTCTGGGGAAAGTTTCCAGAGGAGCTCTACAACTGGTTGAGGAGACTATAGACCAAGACAGTCCAAAGAAGCTCGTGGAAGGTCTTTCGCAAGTGGTTGCACGTAGATCTGGTAGCACTCCATCGGTTAGATACTGATTTGACCTGAGCAGTATATTTCTGGGTGCAATCTACCTTGGAGGGATACATAGTGGAGTTTGTAGCTGAGTGTTACCAGTCTTTCTTGAAAGCGGAGGACATATTCAATTCAGGGTTGCGTGGAGAGTTATTGAAGGAGATCCCTCTATGGATCAAAGCTTTGATGGTGGACGAAGGATTAATGGAGTTCAAAAAATATGAGATGGAGACCTAAACCTCCAGTACTAGGGGAAGGAGCTGAGGGAGAGATGCTACAAGTATGTTGGAAAATGGAATAGGGATATGCATGCCAAGACCTCCAATAGGTTGAGGGAATGACGAGCACATTGGAGGGCGCAAATCGCTGAGAAGTGGTGAGAAAGGGTGATGAAGGAGTTGAAGAAATAGGAAAGGAATAGAAAAGACAAGGAGAAGGCGCCTCAAATGACAAAGGATATGGAAGGTCAGGTGTGTTCCCAAGATATAGGAGGGACCATCAAGGAAGTGTGGCAGGTGTATAGGAGCACAGCCCAAACAGAGAAGGGAAAGAAGTACGACAGAGATGACGCGCGCCCCAAGGAGACGTTCGATGTGGAGTTGCATGTTGCGATGGAGCAGCTATTCCGAGAGGGTCCAGCACCCATAACCCCAGGTGTTACACCATTTTTTGGTCATCTAACCTATTATCATTAGATGGACCCAAGTACACCATGTAATACCAATTTTACCCTAAGTAAAATTGCTTTCACTATGTGAAATAACTTAGTAAAAACACCTTTATTAAGTTGTTTATGGTCTAAATAGGAAACCCCAAAAGGAAATAATAAACAAATCTATATTTGTTTGTATTTCCTCAAGGAATAATTAATTAAACATCAATTTAATTGTTATTCCTGGTCATATTTAACCCAAAACAAGGAAATTAATTAAATAAATCCTTATTTATTTGATTCTTTCCTAGGAATAAGTTATTTAAACCTTATTTAAATAATATTACTAATTAAATTTGACTAAACCATTTATAAATAATTAAAGAAATCATTATTTATTTAATTATACTCCCACCATTTCCTTAAAAATAATAAATAAATCATTTATTTATTTATTATTTACAAATAAAGGATTGGACCCAAGTCAAAATCCTTTTCCCTCCAACAAATATAATAAAATATTCCTAAAAGGTGGTTCTAGAATCTGGTTAATAATATTTTATTCATGCACCAAGTTCTAGACTACCCTAATATTTTGTTATAAATAGAAGGGTTTTTCCTACCATTCATCACCTTTTGTTGCCTATGAGATCACTCTGGATCTTTACTCTTGGACTGACTTTGAGCCCTTATCATTGTCATATTTTCTATCTTTTCTTTGTGAGCTCCCTTTAAGTTCTGTATTTTTTGAGGGTTTTCTACACCAACAAGAGAGAGAAATCTTAGATCTGAAATGCTGAGGACTTTCAAGAACCCATTCCATTGAGGAGAACCGGTAACATCCTTCTTGTTTTCCTCCCAAGTGCCATTAATATAAAATTCTTTAAAACATAATTTTTGTCTTGTCTATGGGATGCATGGAGAAAATTTCATTTTACTTGTTGTTTAATGTCTTTTATGCATAGATCTAGATATTTGCAGTATTTGTCTTGATCACCTTTTTGCAGATCTGAAGATATTAGCAGCCATCTTTTGATGTTAGGGCTGTTTCTTATGCACAGCTAAAAGGGTGTTTTTTCGTACATCTACACTAAAGATTCATCCTAACAATTGGCGACTCCACATGGGTTTTCATTTATGACCACTGTCGTTTTTTATATTCCTGTATATCCAGCTGTTTCAGACCCTAGGGTTTCTCTTCAGCTTTTTTTTTCCTATTTTTATGGTGTTTTTCACCTCTAAAACCCTAAAACATTAAAATTTCTAACTTCTGCGTGTTTCTGGCCCTATTGCGCAGGTAACAGACATCAGCCGCAGCTGAGACGATACATTTTTTGAAATCTGCCGAGAGAGTCAGAACTGCAGGTCTCACTCTTTGGCCCATTGCCTACGACCTGGACTGCAGGACGCACTTTTCAGCCCAGAATCTGCGACCTGGACAGAAAACAGGTCAGAACCTGCGACCTGCACTTTTTTCCTGTTGTTTTTCTGCAACTTTTCTGGGTTTGTCTGAAGCCTCTATCGGGGTTTTCCATCCTCTGTCTTAGCCCATTTAGACCTGTTTCTGATTTTTTTTACTCATCTAAGTGGGAATCTAGCCCCCTAAGGCTTCAGTACCCTCCACTTTTTGTGGAATAT
The DNA here is from genome assembly GCA_034641835.2 of Pinus albicaulis. NCBI lineage: Eukaryota > Viridiplantae > Streptophyta > Pinopsida > Pinales > Pinaceae > Pinus > Pinus albicaulis. Next base: position 1,154,505,835 of record CM076581.1, read on the forward strand.
TTTTAGCTGTTTCAGGTGTCTGAATTTTCAGAGTTTTAGCCTTTTTCTTTTCAGATCTGATACCTCATCTTCAGATCTCTTTTATATCAACTCTTCTCCTTTTCAAATCACCTCATATAGTTTTGTTTGGGTTTGCCTCTAGGGTCACCTCCTTGTCCCTTCTGCCTTTAGCTGATTTCCTCCTTTTTTGCAGCAACCTTGCCTCTACCTCTTTGTTGTTTTCTGCACCTCTTTCCAGCAGATTTATCCTTTAGATCCCTGTCCCTCCTGACCTTAGATCTATTGGCCTCTTTTTCGTGTGTTTTGACTCGATTTTTTCCCTCTTTTAGACTATTTTTGAGAGACCCGCCTTCTTGGGTTAGATTGATGCATTGTTAGCTATTAATTTTTTGTTATTTCAATTTTATATACTGTAATCGGCAGATTTATTTTCAGTTACGCAACACACTTTTTTCTTTTACTCTCAAAACATTTGGGTTTAAAAATTAAAATTAACACACGCCACACACTGACCCTAAGCGAAGAAGAGCCTGGTTAACACTGTCAGGAAAAGACTTTAAAATCAATTGACACTGCACCTCTCTGCCCTTGTTTCAACATTGTAATCACTTGATTCTACACCTCCCTACCCTCGTTGGTCATTCTTCTTCCCTTTGTGCCGTCATCTTTGCACCCCCAAAGCGTATATCCCAGAGACTTCTTGGCCTTCACCCTCAGTTTCTGGTTGGTCGACTTGCTCCTTCCCGCCATCGTCGAGTTAGTCCTCCCCTGAATCCGCACTCTGACTCCTCTTCTGATTCTTTGGGTTCTCCTCCTACTGTTGGTTCTCCCCCTATTACCTTCACCATGTCTGGTCTAGGGCCTAATGCTAGTGGCAACCCTGGCCCTAATTCTGGGAATGTTACTAGCGGAACCACCACGGGAACTACCTTGGCTGTCCCTTTGCTCCCCTATATGGCAGGTCTCAATCTCCTCGATTTCAATCAGTTGATCAATGACCCTATCCGCCACGATCTTGGTTGGCCTGCTATGCCCACCAAGCTTTCCTCCGACATTCCTAAGTTCGAAGGTCTTGTTGGAGAAGATCCCTCTAACCATGTCCTATCTTTTCACATGTGGTGTTCATCCAATTCCATTACCGATGATTCCATCCGTCTTCGGTTGTTCCAATGCACGCTTACAGGTGAAGCTTCTAAGTGGTATGTTGACCAGACCACCTCTTCCCATACCACCTTTTCGACTCTTGCCCGTGCCTTATTATCTTACTTCCAGCTCCCTTTACGATACGACACTGGTACCGAGCTATTGACTTCTTTCCGTCAATCATCTACAACCCACCTATCCGATCACGTTCAGGAATGGCGAAGATGAAAGAGCCTATGTCAAGCTCCTACATTCGAATATCATGTCTATATGGACTGGTTTCTTAGATCTCTCTTACCCGCCATCGGCAAAGATGTCGCCTCTCAATTTCCTCAAACTGAAGAAGTCGCCCTCCAAATAGCCTTGAAATATGACCTAATCTATGCTCAATCCGGTTATGTTTATACCGTCCTTCCCGACCTCCCCAGACCTGGTGGCGCTAACACCCCGGGGGCATCTCATTCTGCTGACGGTATTGTTGGAGCCCTCTCTCATCCATATGCTCAACCTCCCATGGGCTATGGTCTCCCTCCAGGAGGGGCCAGCACCTCTAGCACTTTTCCCCCTCCAGGTAGCATGTATCTAGGATACGGCATGCCTCATCCTTTTGCCCAACCTCCTGCTTACCTCAATGTTGCCCAACCTTACCATTATCCTTATCCATAGCCTAGTGCCCCCGCTCCTCAAGCATTTGCACCTCCACCTCCCTTGCCTTCTCAACCCCAGCAACAGCAACTAACACCTCCTCTGAGACAAGTATTTTCACAGCAGGGCACGACTAATCCTCCTTCTTCTCAAAGGAAGAGGAAAGGAAATCAAAATCAATCTGCCCCTGGTACTTGTGGACCTAGTCCTCAAGGTACTGACTCTAACACTGCTAACCAGCAATAGGGCACTCGGCCTAAGCCGGACAGGCCTATTCGTACAAATAAGCCATGTTCGTGTTACGGTATTTACAGTCACTACACTTATGATTGTCCCATTTTACCACAGATGTGGCAGATGTGGGAGTCTCAGGCCACATTGCGAGGATAGCATGCCTCCCCTACTACTCCCCCCAATGCATCTACTTCTCAATCGGTTGTGTTTACTAATCCTTTCCCTCAGCAAGGATTCGTGGCTACCCAACCACCTCACGGACAGCCACTCAACCTTCCAGTACCCCAAGCCTTCTGCTCCGTCTGTCCCGAGTCACCCTCTTCAAGTTCTACAGAGCCTCTTTCGACATCCAATGATCCCTTGCATATCCCTCAACCCAAAGTTGAGGTTCATACCAAGATTCCTAAGGGACCATTACGCCGAAATGTTGCTTTTGGTCGAGCTGCTCATTCGTATAGCATAGTAGATGATTTGGCACAATCCTCTGCTGGCATTTCCACACTGGAACTCCTCCAATCGTGCCCTTCTCAAAAGAAGGCACTACTATCTGCCGTGGGCGTTGTAGATCCTGATGATGACCAATTGATTGTTTTTGATGCCCATCAATCAAAGCATCCTCCTCTCCCTGCTTATGTTGCCTTCCAAATCCCAGTCAAAATCCGGAATGCTAACTTTTCCCAGTGCATCATTGATGAGGGGGCATCCACTTGTGTGATGTCCGCTTCGGTTTGGAAGCAACTTGGCTCTCCTGAGTTGGACCCTTCCACGATCACTCTTCGAGCATGGGATGGCCACGCCTCCCAGTCGAATTGCCTATTCCGCAACTTTCCTATCACTCTTGCGGGCAAGATTGTTTGCGTTGACGTTGAAGTCATCGATGCCCCTCTTGATTACAACATTATTTTGGGGTGTAGCTACACCTATGCCATGTCTGTTGTCCCTTCCGTTATTCACCGCAAGATGTATTTCTCTCATAATGGAAATATAGTCACTATTGACCAGTTGAAATACCATGCGCAAAAATATCAGACCTCCCCTGAGACGACCATCTCTTATGTAGCCAATAAGCAAACCGTCAATTCTTTGACCAGTGTCTCCCCTGGCGTCTACAAAGACTCCTCTTTGCTTTTAACTTTCCCCGATCTCCCTTCTGCTCCTGTCTCTGATCCCAGATTATCAAATGTATGCATGATGTAATCGTCCTAGGTTGCTCCCCAGCAGCCTGCTTCGGCTAGTCAACAACCTCGCCCTCTGCAACCTACTCCTAGCACTTCGTGTCAGCCTCCTTTTGGCCCTTCCCCTACAATTTGTATCCATGAGCCTCTTCATCCTTCTGGTTTGATTCCTTTAGGCCTTAACCATATCAGATCCGTCCCACCTAGCCATTACCCCTCTAGTCAGATACCGTTATTCATTCCCCCTCCCGAAGTGTCCTCGGTACCTGTCATGGCTACCCTTTCTCTTCCTAACCTGACCTTAGGAATACCCGTTTGGTACCTCGATCCTCCAGCCGCTACCCTACCTAGTCATCCAAACCTTACCTTGCTTTGACCCCGGTTCAACCAGCCCCTACCACTTCTCCCGATACCACGGTGCCTCTCACACTTCCACAGGAACCATCTCCTATTGTGATTGTATCGGAAAAAGGGGGAAAAGATCACACAAAAGCAACTAAGGACAAAGCTGCCCCGATAACCCTTGCCCCTCCTCGGCCACCAAAGCCTGCTATCCAGTGTTCCTTGTGCGATGTTGTCGGTCATGCCACCCATACATGTCCTGAATTGCCTCATCGCAAGACCATAGTCAACGAGACGTTTTTGGAATCTGATATCCCTGAGGTCTATGTCACTATACCTGATTCGATCCCGAAACTCAAAACCTTGAGCACAAATCACCCTTGTGCTTTGTGCGATTTCCATGGCCATTATACCCACCTTTTCCCCCGCCTTGACGATTTTCGTTCCTCTTTGGAAGCATACCGCCAATTAAAGGCTAAGCATGAAAAGTTTCCTTCTCACTTGTTTACGAGTTCTGCTTCGGTAGGACCAGACGTTCTGATCGCTCCCATTGACATCCCCCCTCCTGATTTCAAAATGACGGAGCCTTCAAACACCATTTTTTACTTATCATCATCCATGAGACCCTCGGAGAACATTCCCTCTAAATCCTCCCCTATTGTTTCACTCGACCTCCCTTCAGTGCTCAACCCTGGCCCAACATCAATAGCCCCTATATCTGCTTCTTCTTATGTCACCCCCCATGACATTGCGCATGTCAGCCTTTCTCCACATGATGATGAGTCTGATATTCCTACCTCAACAGGACATCCCTCTTCCTCCAGTCTTCCCATCTTCCATTCTGACGAAGACATCATGGAAGCCATGACAGATCTTGATTTCTGTAAGTGTGCACCACATCGTGCATATTTCCTCCCACAACAATCCCATGACCAATATGTTGTCGAAACCAAAGACTTCCTCCCCGATAAATTTGATTGGTTTAAAAATCCCATACCTACACCTGATGCTTTCGAAGAAGGAAACATGGCCAATATCTCTCCTACCATCAAAATTGACATTTTTTTCAAACCAAGGATCGAAAAAAAATATCACTTTGGGCGCCCAATGCACCCCGGAAGAAGTAGAAGTTTACACTAAGCTTTTAAAATAATTCTGCGATATCTTCGCCTGGTCCTATTCAGAAATGCCCAGAATTGATCCCGCCATTGTCGAACACCATATCGATACATGGCCCGATGCCAATCCAGTCCGTCAAAAGTTGAGGCCTATTAACCCTTCCAGGCGTGAGGCTATCAAAGCGGAAATCGATAAGCTCAAGCAGGCTAGTTTCATCTACCCTATCGAATACACCACTTGGGTGTCTAATCCGATTCCCGTCCTCAAAAAACAAGGCACCATCCATGTCTGCACTGAATTTCGCGACTTAAAAAAATCTTGTCCCAAAGACAACTTCTCCACACCATTCATTGACCAAATCATTGACGAGTGTGCGGGGCATGAGGTTTTGTCCTTCATGGATGGATTCTCCGGGTATAACCAAATTGTTATCCGTCGTGCTGATCAATTTAAAACTGCGTTCACTAGTTTGTAGGGAACCTTTGACTATAGAGTTATGTCATTCGGTCTTAAAAACGTTGGCGCCACTTTTCAACGGGCCATGTCTTATTGTTTCCATGACTTGACTCATATTATCCTTGCTTATTTAGATGACCTCACTGCACGTTCTAAACATCGGGTGCAACACCTTCATGATCTGCGTACCATTTTCCTCCGATGTCGCAAGTATAATATTCGCCTTAACCTGTTAAAATGTGTCTTTTGCATCCCTGTCGGCCGTCTTCTAGGATTTATCATGTCTAAGGACGGTATAATGCTTGACTCATTGAAAGTTCAAGCCATCCTTGAACTTCCTATTCCTCTTACTTTACGCCAACTACAAAGCCTCCAAGGCAAAGCTAATGTTCTTCGTCGGTTCATACCTGACTATGCCACCACCGTGCATGGGTTTCTTAGACTCCTCAGACCTAACACCCCCTTTTTCTCGGATACCTACGTTCACGAGTCTTTTTATGCCCTGAAACATGCTCTCACAACCGCTCCCTTGATTTTTCCTCCTGACTTTGATAGGGACTTCATCCTGTACATCTCCGCCTCCACCTATTCAGTTGCCAGAGTACTTATCTAGGAAGATGACAATGGTATAGAACATGTGATATATTATGTCAGTAAGAACCTTGCCGGTCCTCCTATATCCTACTCACATGAATAAAAATTAGCACTGGCTATAGTGTTCTCGGTTCAAAAACTTCGTCATTACATCATCATGCGTTCCACCAAGGTTGTGTCTAATTCCAACCCCATGGCTTTCCTATTGAGTCGCCGCATCATCAATGGGAAGTACGCCCATTGGATCGTTATCCTTTAGGAATTCGATCTCGAATTTGTCACACCCAAAAGTAAGAAAGGCTTAGCCCTCACTGAACTCATTTCTGAATTACCTACCGACACGCAGGAAGCTCTAATGATTGATGATTTTTCTGATGAACACTTATTCGCTATTACCACTGATGATCCTTGGTATGGCGACATCCTCACTTACTTGCAAACCCAAAATTTCGCGCTTCATCTTGACCATGATGCTCGACGACGCATCCGACATTAGGCTCCCCGCTACCTCCTTATCGATGACGACCTCTATCGTCTCGATGTCAATATTGTCCTTCGTCGATGTCTCACACACGCTAAAGCTGAGAAAGTCCTTAATTCCTGCCATAGCAGCGCTTATGGTGGCCACCTCTCCAGTCTCACCACTACCCAGAAAGTCATGCACACAGGGTATTTTTTGCCTTCTCTCTTCATTGATTGCATTGAAGCAGTCAAAAACTCTTCCAATTGCCAACATTTTTCCCCTAAGGCACGAGCTCCACCAGCTCCTCTCCATCCTGTCGTCACAGCTGGTCCCTTCTGTAATTGGGCCATCGACTTTATCTAGTGTCGACCTCCATCCACTAGTAGCCATAACTATATCATTGTCGCAGTTGACTATTTTACAAAATGGGCTGAGGCCATGCCAACATTCAACAACACGGCAGCGACCGGAGCCCTCTTTTTCTTTAACCACGTCATCGCTCGATTCGGGGTTCCGAAAAAATTGGTCTCTGACCATGCCCAACCTTTTGAAGATGAGATATGGTGAGAGCTATCCTCACTATTGGGTTTTGAGCACCAATATTCATCATCCTATTACCCCCAAGGTAATGGCCAAGTTGAAGCGGTCAAAAAAATCCTTAAGACCATGCTTCAACGAACGGTGAATAAGCACAAAAATAATTGGCATCTTATGCTCTTCCCTGCTTTGTGGGCCTATAGAACTTCTGTTAAAACCACCACCGGTTTCACTCCTTTCCACCTTGTTTTCGGCGAAGAGGCAGTCTTACCGATCGAGTGTGAAATTCCTTCCCTTCACTTGGCCATCGAACTTCTCCCTGATACCCAACCTCTATAACAACGACTCATCATGCTTGAGCATGCCTTCGAAGACCGTCGTGTTGCATTGCAAACACTTGAAGCAGCCAAAAAGTGCACCAAAGCTCAGTATGATCGAAAAGTCAACCCTCGCACCTTTCATGAAGGTGACCTTGTTCTAGTATATGACTAGGCCCATGATGTCCTCGGTCATGGGAAGTTTGACTCATTATGGCTAGGCCCTTACATTATCATTAAGGATCTTAGTAAGGGGGAATACCTCTTAGAGGACTTCGAAGGCCACTCCCTTCCTAATCCTCACAATGCACTTTATCTTAAGAAATATTACCCTTAGCATTCCCCTCTCGAAATGCACGTTTTATTTTCTTTTAGATAGCCAGGATCTGTTTGTGTTCCATGATTCGCTACTTCACTAGGACACACTTTCTCCACGAAGGGTCACTTCACCTCTCCTCAAAATCGGATTTCCTCACTTACAACACTTGTACTTGGGACACCACTTTGCCCCATACTTGTTCTTGTTCATGTTGATTTTCGTCATGAGATACCATCTTGTACTCATGCTTTTATGGTCCCCTTTGGACCTTCACCCATTCCATCATCATCATTGGTGTTAGTCTGTCAGTCACTCTCTTATTTTCCTTCGTGCCTTAGTTAAGGACTCCTTATTGCCTCACCTAAGGCGGATCTCCTTCTGTCGATATCAACTTACTCCTTCTAGAAGACAGGTCTAGAAGGCGGTGTATCTTGGTTCCAGCTTCCATTTTTGTTCGGCACCTTGGATCAGGAAAAGAGACTCCTTACAGCCCTTTGACTTGATTGTTTCTCAACTCCAGCTCCTTTCAGCACGATTGAGATCCATATGCTTGATAATTCAGTGATGCAGTAGATGAGACCGATGACTCCCGGGTGTGTGTGAGATGTTTCAGCCCTCATGAGGGGGTGGCCCTACAGGTAGCCCCCCACATACCCGGATGACCTTTTCATCACCGCCTTTGATGCAGCTCCATATATTTGATGATGTCAGCCTTAGCTGCTTGCAGCACCTTTTTGATTTGCATGTATCAGTCGGATTTTGCGAGCCCTTCCCTATGTATAAGGGCATTTGGGTTGTATTTTTATCTCATGTACTCTGATATTATTGTATAAGTCCTGGCTGTTATCCTAGGCACAGCATGTATGTGGGATTCATCATTATTTATTTTATCTAGCTCATGTTTATGCCAGCATGTACTTTATAGTTCAGTCCCTTGTTTACTGGACACACTATTCTTTTGTACTTTGTCTCGGTGGGCATAGGTATGCCTCCCCTGCCGCCTTTAGCACAGGTACTCACTCATAAACAGAGACTTGTCGCACCTGTAAGTCTCGTCTCCTCAAGGTCTAGTTCTTCAACACATCAGTCTACCTTACATTTCTCTCTCTGACTTCCCTTTTGATGTCTGGTGATTGAGTTCTTACAACGTACTTCGGTCATACGATTAGCTCCTAACGCTCGTACCCTGGGGGAAAATCTGTTACACCATTTTTTGGTCATCTAACCTATTATCATTAGATGGATCCAAGTACACCATATAAGACCAATTTTACCCTAAGTAAAATTGCTTTCACTATTAAAATAACTTAGTAAACCACCTTTATTAAGTTTTTATGGTCTAAGCACGAAACCTGCCGTGAAAATAATAAGCAAAATCTATATTTGTTTTGTAACCCTCAGGAATGGTGTAGAAACATCAATTTAATTGTATTCTAAGTGTATTAAACCAAAACAGGAAATTAATTAAATAAATCCTTGTTTATTTGACTATTTCCTAGGAATAAGTTATTTAAACCTTATTTAAATAATATTACTAGTTAAATTTGACTAAATCATATTTAAATAATTAAATAAATCATTATTTATTTAATTATACTCCCACCATTTCCTTAAAAATAATAAATAAATCATTTATTTATTTATTATTTACAAATAAAGGATTGGACCCAAGTCAAAATCCTTTTCCCTCCAACAAATATAATAAAATATTCCTAAAGGTGGTTCTAGAATTTGGTTAATAATATTTTATTCATGCACCAAGTTCTAGACTACCCTAATATTTTGTTATAAATAGAAGGGTTTTTCCTACCATTCATCACCTTTTGTTGCCTATGAGATCACTCTGGATCTTTATTCTTGGTCTAACTTTGAGCCATTATCATTGTCATATTTTATATCTTTTCTTTGTGAGCTCCCTTTGAGTTCTATATTTTGTATGGGTTTTCTACACCAACAAGAGAGAGAAATCTTAGATCTGAAATGTTGAGGACTTTCAAGATCCCATTCCATTGAGGAGAACCGGTAACATCCTTCTTGTTTTCCTCCCAGGTGCCATTAATATAAAATTATTTAAAACATAGTTCTTGTCTTGTCTATGGGATGCATGGAGCAAATTTCATTTTACTTGCTGTTTAATTTCTTTTATGCATAGATCTAGATATTTGCAGTATTTGTCTTAATCACCTTTTTGCAGATCTGAAGATATTAGCAGCCATATTTTGATGTTAGGATGTTTTTTATGCACAGCTAAAAGGGTCTTTTTTCGTACATCTACACTAAAGATTCATCCTAACACCAGGTAACTCTATTCCCCAAATTTCAAGTAGCTCTAGTCCTGACCTTCCCCTGGTACTCTATGAGCCACTAGGTGAAATTTTTGTTAAGTTACGGGAATTGAGTAAGTTGAATATTTTTCAATCTACAGTAGTAATACACACTAGCAGTAGTGCTATTAATGCCATTTCACAACCGGGAGTCAGGGGTTTTGTTTTAGTAACCCCCACACAAGAAAGCATGGCGGGATCATTTACCCGATACCCAGGGTTCTCTGGGAGGGGTAATGATGATGTGGAACAACATTGGTACCTCTGCGAGGCCATATGGAGGGCTCGGTAGACACTAGAGGCAGGTAAGTTGATAGAATTTCAAACTAATCTCAGGGAGAGAGCTCTACGTTGGTTTATAAAGTGGTCTAAGGCTCATCGGAACCCAGTGATAGACGATGTAAAGATAGATTTCGTTAAGGAATTCAAATTACCCCAAAAAAATCAGCAGGTTTTGTCAGAGAAGTGGGAGATCAAGCAGCAAGAGGGGGAAAATACATAGGATCTAATGAGGAGATTCAAGGATGCGATTGGAAAACTCAGCTATCCAAGCGATCCAAACCATCAGAGAGATTGGTTCATCAAGGCCCTTCTTCCATTAACAAGAACTTCGCTAACACAACAGAAGATCGAGACATTACAAGATGCATTAGAGCAAGCTATGAAGATAGAGGCCATGGAGGTATATCTACAAGAATTTAAAGGAGGAGCATCGGCTCAGGACCCTTCCATACTGGGGTTACAACATCAGATAGATAGCTTAACAGAAAAGCTGAAAGAAATTCAACCAATGCAGTCGGCAAGACCAAATGTATGGTGTACGCCCTGTCTAATGGAAGGACACGTGGTAACCGAATGTCCTAGGTTGCGGGGCCATAATGTGGGCACGTCAGCAACAGGGGCACAAAGAGCTCCGCCAGTGGGAGGAGTTGCGCAGATAAACACCCAGGGATTATATCCACCGCAACACCAGTACACAGGGTTCCTCGCGCAACAGAATCCAGCCACAACTGAATATTGTGAAATATGCAAAAGCATGGGTCATCCACCCCGCCTATGCCCAATCCTGAAAAATACTCCAACGTTCTGAACAACATATACTGTGATTTTTGTGCTTCTACCACACAGAGCACAGAGCAGTGTAGAGCTCTGGATGCATTAGCAGAATGATTAGACAGGCCTTCATATAGAGTGAATGAGGCTCCTAGGGGACGAGGGGGAGGCATGAGAGGAGGCCGAGCTGGAGGAAGAGGGACAGTACGATGTTACAACTGTGACCAAGAAGGTCACGTAGCTAAGGAATGTCCACTTCCTAGAAGACCTTGGTGCTCTCAGTGCAGATTTAACACACATGCAACAGAGGACTACCTAAAGCTCATTAAAATATGGGAAGAAAGAGCTAGACAAAGAGGAAAAAATCTAGTAAATGCAGAGCCAAGAATAATAGAGGCTCAAGCTATGCAGAATGTAGCCATAGTGACGCGAGGAGGAAAAAGAACCGGGGAAGATGCACAGATGAAGAAACTGATAAAATATATAAGGCTAGCATCTCCAAAGCCACTATTCAGGCCAGAAAGGCAAAATCAATACTTTAAAGAAGCAGTGGAAACCTTTGCCCAACTTGGGGAAGCAAAGGCATTGAGTTTCCACAAGCCAAGGAAGATAACGAGAACCAAGCTAGTACAAGTACTACAATTGAAGAATGGTTTCATCTATTTCTAAAAATTGTTAACAACACGCCAATGTTGGAACAGTTGAAGCAGAAACTAGAAAGGGTGGTGCAAGAGGCCACAGGAGTAGGGGAGTCAAACGGTACAACACAGAAATACATACGAAGAGTGAAAAGAAATAAGAGAAAGGTAGAAAAAGAGTTCCGGGTGAATACTCAAGTTGCGGGATTCCAAATTAAGGACACAATGCTTGACTTAGGGTCAGATGTAAATATATTTCCAAGGAATACATGGGAAGCATTTGGAAAACTGAGGCTAACATATTCACCAATTCAACTGCGTATGGAAAACCAGTACTGCATCGTGCCCATAGGCAAACTGGAGGAGGTTGAAGTCAATGTTGCAGGAGTAAAGACATACACGGACTTCGAGGTGATAGACATTATGGGGGATAAAGATCCCTATCCAGCATTATTAGGGATCGACTGGGCTTTTGAAAACTACGCAATAATAGATTGAAAGAAGGAACCGATGATCTTTGAGGACGGGGATTGTCTTTCCGGCGGGTGGATTTTCGTATTCACCCAGCCACTCAACCCGTATCAAGGTCCCCAATACACATAGTCTGTTGACAACAGAGAAGATGCTCAGCTTCTTGATCATCTTTATCAGATGATTGCAGGAAAAAGGGAAGATTATATCAACCCAAAAGTGAGGGGATCTGTGAGTTGGAGAAGTATTCAAAGCTCAGACTTAAGCTCAGAGATAGCCTGGGATGATTGGCAGCAAGGGGGATATGAGACCAATATAAGAAGATGCACCAACATCGGAAGAATCAATTTGATCGGGACTGAGGTAAGAGATTACCCAACTTTGTTAAATATGAACATTGTGAATACTTTTATTGCTAGAATAGAAGATAAGGTACCAGCGGACCATAGGGTCCCACTCATGGATATGGCCTTACAATCCACATCAGCAAGGTGGTGGAGTAACCACCGCAACTCACTATCATGATGGGACAAAGTTGCGGCAGCATTGAAATTCAGGTTCAAGGAAGAAGAAGAACCATATTTCATTGAAAATTACCAAGGGGACTTAGACCCCAGAAAAAATTTGAAAGAGTGTGAGGATCAATGGAAAAATGCAGGATACCCGGAAGAGCTGTGGGTACACAAATTTATACATTCACTGGATTTGATTCCACAAGCTTGGTACCTAACTGAAGAGAGGAAAATAGGAACCAGTACTTGGCAAGCCGTTGCGGAGAAATTTACATAGTGCTTCTTGTTTGAAGAAAAAACAGAACCATTCACCCAAGCATTGTAGGCTATTAAAAATTTATTGTTCTTCTTGGAGATTCAGACAGTCAGTAGCATGTAAGAAGATAAATAGCAAAATGGATGATGATGATCTAGAAGGTCTTAGACATCTGTATTTCGAGGAAAAGGAGGGGGAGTTGGATATTAAAGAAGACCCGAAAATAGAAGGAATTCATCTGCTACCACTAAAAACCAAGAAAAGGAACATTGGGACTGAAGGAAAGCCCAAATTTGCATTAATCGGTGATTATTGGGATGTCGAGATGACTAAGGAGATATTAAATCTTCTACAAGAATATGAAGACTTGTTTCCATCATCAGTAGTGGAGTTGAAAGGAATAAAAGGAGACATGGGGGAGATGCGTAAAAATTTTGAAGCCCGATGCAAGACCAATCAAGCACAAACCCTATCGGCTAAATCCAAGAATGAAAGAAAAAGTTAAGGCAGAGATTGAAAAAATTCTAAAGGCAGGTTTGATATTCCCGGTGGAAGAAGAAGAATGGGTAAGTTCAATAGTCATACAAAGCAAAAAGGATAAGTCTGAAATCTGAGTCTATGTTAACTATAGGAGCTTTAATAACGCATGTATACATGACCCATTTCCTACTCCATTTAGTGACGAAGTCCTCGACAACGTTGCGGGGAATGAGGCTTATTCTTTTACGGATGGATTTTAAGGATACCATCAGGTAAGGATAGCCGAAGAATATAAGAAAAATACAAATTTCACCACTGAATCGGGTTCCTTTGCATATCATGCAATGCCATTCGGATTGAAAAACGCGCCAGCAGTATTTTCACGCATTGTGATAGCAACATTCTGCGAATACATCCACAAATTCTTGGAAGTCTGGATGGCTAAATTTATCTGATGTTAGGAAAAATGCGAGAAATTAGTCAGTATTTCATTTTGCATATCCTAAGCTTTCACTTTTTCATTGCCTTAAAACCCATACGCTACTTTCCTTTAGTAAACTCGTGTATATACGCGGATACCTTTCATTCAACTAGCGTATACACAGAGATCTAAATATGTCATTAGTTCTTTTCTTAGATCATTCCATTATTCATTCATCAGATGTTCAATAAGCAGTAAATATGTGCAGTAAGAACAGAATAAACCATCACACAAAGCATCACACATGAACACCAGGATTTTTAGGTGGAAACCCAAGTCGGGAGAAAACCACCGCTGCAGTTGCTCGGCCTTCAATATTTTATTATAGAGAAAACATATTACAACATATGTCTTTAGTCTGAGACTCTAAATATGAGCCTGCAAGCTCGTTACAACCCTCTCTGGAAGAATTTCTGACCCACGGCTGCAGTTGCAGCCTCACCTGGAAGGGAGCTACGACCACGACTCGTTTACACGGCCTCCTGGAAGGGAGCTCGACCTGAATGCTGGCTGCAGCCTCCTGGAAGGAGGCCTAGCCTGGTGAAGGCTAACCTCAGCCACCACCTTGGACCCACATTTTCATCAATTTCACCTTTGGATCAACAGCTACAAATAGAGCAACACTTGAGGCCACGTTTCATCATATTTTGGTGGGTACTCCATACATTTTAAGCACGGTCGACATCAGCAACGGATAGGGAAAATAGAGCGAATCAGATCCCTATTCAAAGTTTGGCCCCGAATGAAGCCTGGATTCCTTGGCAACTCTTTTCTGATGTCGCGTATATACGCGCTTCCGTTCACACAAACCAGCGTATACCTCTGTACATATTTCATTGCGCATACGCGCTTTTTCTTCAGCGAAGCCGCGTATATACGCGCTTCCTCTGCGGCGAAGTAGCGTATAGATCTTCAATAATTATAGAGCAGCATACTTCTTTAGATCAGATATTCAGTCCAGATTTACCCTTTTACTTCAGACAGATGTCCGCCTTATTTCAGATCTAAGCCTTCCATAAACAGATCTAGCAGATACAAACACATTTCAGATCTAGATCTTCCGCTTCATCATTTCTTCATAGGTGCAACATAGATTCAGATCTATTATCAAACCTTTACCCTTTCCATTCAGATATACTTCATAGAGAAGTATTCATTCAAGCTCAGACATCTTGCTCCCACACTCATTATTTGCACAATGAATTTCTTCTCCTTATATAGGTTTACCCTTTTTCAATACCATGAGCCCCTTTTTCAATACCATGAGCCAAAACAATACCATGAGCCCAAAACCACATTACTTCCGATGGTATTCCTGGACGGGGTCATTTAGACGAATCATTACCCAATACAATGGGTCAATACCATGGTGGTTACCCCTGGTTTTGCACTTTATGAGCGCTTTTGCCCATACGCGACTTGGCACATTATTACCTGCGTGCATACGCGACTTATCCTAGACAAAACCGCGTATTCCTTGAGACATACTCTTTTCATCGTAGATCTAGCACATATTGAATTCCTTTCCTCATTACCTTCTGTACTCTCTGTAGATACATCAGTTACTTCATCTTTAGGATATTCTATCAGCACAACACCATCAAGTAAGTTGTCATCATCTTCATCAAGTGAGAGTTCATTCCAAGGATGTACTTAGGTAAGCACTTGCTAGCAATATCATATCACATTAGATTTACATCATTTACCAGGATCTTCCAAGTCAATAATAACTACCATCGGTGGATTTCCATTAAGGACAACACGTACATGCAATCTCATGGCTTCATCTTTCATCAGGTGGATTGCCCATCAAGGACAACACTACTGCATCATATTTCCAACATATCTTTGTTAAAATACCGCTGGAAAATTTGTGAGGATAATGTTTGACAGGTGTAGGCAACTCAAATTTCATTAAACCTCCAAAATTGCATCTGCTGTTTTAGCACTAGGCTAACAGGACGTTATATGCAACCAAGGAGTTTGCGTTGATCCAGCAAAGGTAGCAGTTATAATTAACATGGAGGCACCAGAAATTGTGAAGCAGTTAAGGTCACTACTAGGCCACACGGACTACTATAGGCAATTCATCTGCAACTACGTGAAGATAACAGCCCCATTGGAGAAGTTGTTGCGGAAGTCGGAGCAGTTCAGTTAGATAGAGGATTGCACGAAATACCTGAATACTTTGAAGGAAAATTTGGCAAGTGCGCCAATATTGGTTCACCCTGATTGGGACAAGAAATTTCATGTCCACATTGATGCTTCAAGCATTGCACTTGGATTAGTTATGGCTCAACCAGGGGACACTTCAGTTGATCACCCAGTTTATTTTACAAGTCGTAAGTTATCAACAGCGGAATGGAACTACACTAAAACAGAGCAGGAAGCATTAGAAATGGTGTATTCCCTTCAAAATTTTCGCTACTACCTGCTAGGAGGTATGTTTAAGCTTTTCATAGATCATTCAGCTTTAAAGTACCTAGTAAACAAAACGGTCTTAGAAGGAAGAATCTGCAGATGGCTCTTACTCTTTCAGGAGTTCACCTTTGAGGTGATAGTGAAACCCCGGAGACTGAATGTGGGGCCTGACCACCTGTCAAGGCTGGAAAATGAGGAAAATTGAGGGTCTCTATACGACCAGCCACCGAATGCTGATATTTTTAGAGTAGAAGCCATCCCAAAATACCTAGACCAGATAGCAACCTACCTGACAACAGGATAGTGCCCAAAAGAAAATACAGCAGTCCAGAAAAGACATCTAGTAGTCTGAGCAGCAGAGTATCAGCTAATATCAAGACACCTGTATAAGATGGGGCTAGACCAAATATTACGAAGATGCATCTTGGATCATGAGAGGGAAGGCGTATTGTGGGAATGCCACTATGGATTTGCGGGAGGGCATGTCGAAGCAAAACCAACGGCGAGGAAAATACTACAGGCGGGTTTATGGTGGTTGAAAGTCAACATAGACAGCATGGAATTTGTAAAAAAATGTGATGTATTTCAGAGGACGAGACGTCTACCACATAGAGACGATCTCCCACTTCACCCAGTAAAGACACTGCAACCATTTGAGAAATGGGCAGTTGATTTTATAGGCCCAACTACACCTGTCGCAAGACACTCACAGGCCAAGTATATCATAATGGCAACAGAATATTTGACAAGGTGGGCAGAGGCAATGCTAGTGAAGGATTGCACAGCCGAAACAGCGGCTCGATTCATATTTGAAAATATCATCAGTAGGTTTGGTTGCCTGAATATTCTGATAAGCAATCAGGGTACGCATTTCATCAATGCTACCATTAGATCCCTGCTAGAAAAATTCATGGTACAACATCATAAAAGCAGTCCTTACCATCCACAAGCTAATGGTACAATATAAGCATTCAATAAGATTATAGAAAAGAGTTTAATGAATATTTTCAATGTTGAACGATATGACTGGGACGAACATATACGAGCAACACTGTGGGCATACAGGACAACTATCAAGAGACTAAAAAACCAGACCCTGTTCCAGCTGGTGTATGGTAGGGAAGCAGTAGTACCAGCTGAGTTTGTCATACCGAGCCTCCTAATCGCAACATCACTCCAATTATCAGAGGAAGACTCGCTGACAGAGCGATTAGAGGAACTACAAGAGCTGGAAGAAGACAGGTTTCTAGCAGAATTCCACCAAATTGTCCAGAAAGAGAGAAAAAAATCTTGGCACGACCACCATATCAAGCGCAAAATGTTCATGGTCGGTGGAAAAGTTTTACTTTATGACAGTAAGTTCTAGAAGTTCCCAAGTAAACTGAGAATGCATTGGCTAGGACTGTACCACGTAATAGAAATCAAAGATTCAGGAGTAGTTCGATTAGCACAACTGGATGGCCAGATACTACCAGGATGGGTGAATGGCGCACGCCTGAAGCCATATCACGAGTAAGTTCTACATTTAAACTTTCAATAATTCTCGCAACCGAGAGGAGTCAGTAGGGTATATTATATTAGATGGAGTCAATAAATCTCTCACACCCAAGAACAGCTTAGATAGAAATCCCTATAAATAAATTTGAAAGCACAGCAAAAACTCAGAGTTGTGATGCAGAGACCACAACGCAACGATTGTGGTCGGGGGGAGCGTAGTGTCCAGTGTGTCATCCATGTCAAAGAACACGCGTGCCGAATATCGTTCCATCATCATGACTCATAGTACCCATGTCTGTCCGTAGGATTACCGAGATTTGAGAAGTAATTTCCATAATTAGCATCGTCCATACCACAATAAATTTTCCATAATAGGCCATAATCATTACCCATCGCGTCTACCCAACTCCCGAAGCCACAGTCAGATTTGTCAGAACCCACCTCATCCCGGTAACTAATCACACGATTAGCCACGGGGGAAGGCAGGGAAAATTAATTATTTATGGGGTCTTATCGACCTCATGTGTGTTGGTTACTTACATAACTTGCATGAAAGAAAGTGCGAGAACGTCGAAGAAGTCTGAGTTAGAACCAAAAACAGCAAAAGTAGCAAGAGAAACATCATCAGAAGAAGTTCAGAGGGGGCATCCAGAGGCAAGAATTTATAAGGAAAGATAAGGAGTAGCTCTGCAAGTGTACCAGAGAAGAGCTAAAATGACCAAGGTAGTGCCAGTATTCGTTGAGCAGGAGCTCGATGAAAGAATCCAAAAGATGGAGTCGCTAGTGGGCAAATATGATAGCGCGTTGTTGATCGATACTGACCTGACGGATTCTTTCCAATTCCTAGTGATGAAGAAACAAGTCTACATGGAGAATTATGCCACTAAAGCAGGAGAGGAAGCAGTAAGAGTACTCCTAGAGTTCAAAGGTGTCCAGCAATCCACCATACTAAACCTCATAAATCTTCCAGTGTTCAGCACCACAGGGGCTGCAATGCAGTGCACAAAGTTCCTGCTAAGAAGAATCCATAATGGGTCGTTGTGGCTAGGAAGAGAAATACCAATTCATGTGGAAGACATTCATAGGTTAACCGGGCTATCACAAGAAGGGAGAGACATCTCCACGGCATTCCAAAATGTGTCAAAGAGAGAGAAGAAAGCAAGAGATGGCGACTAATACAGGAAGTATGACACCAAGAGAGGAGGAAAAGGGGCCAAGATAAACCTGATCATCAAGCCAGCGGTCAATTTTTCCTACTATCTGATTGCGAGCAAAACTATGAGACATTACACAAAAGGGGAGTGTATGCTGGATACCATCTCAATTGCGGAGCACTATATCCAGGGGGCACAACTAAATTGGTGTTCATTTCTACTTAATGAGTTATTCAAAGCTTATGAGGATAACTACAAGATAGCCACTGGGTTCATCTACGGTTATCTTGTCATGTCGTTGGTGATGTGGAAATGGATATTCCTAGGAATCAGACAGCCTCTGGAAATTGCAACAGGTCAACCGTTAGCAATGAAGTTCACACCTTGGAAAGCGTCAGGGGAACCCAACACTAAGGAGGTGAACGAGGAAGCATTCAATTTCTGGTACAGCCAGATGGTTGACATCGCGATGAGACAACAAAGAATCCCAAGGAGCTTTTTGGACAGTTATTCTGCGCAAGTATGGTTTGGAGTCAGCCTTAAGCAAACCTACATTAGGCCAACATGTGTGTCCAAATCGACCTTCAAGATGAATTCGTTGAAGTTTCAAATCGATGAAAGAAATTTCCACACTGAAGTATGTTCATGGCCAAGGGTAGGAATGGAGGTCAGAAGCGGAGTCTATTTCTATTCATTGATGGCATGCTGCCGGATCCATTGCCAGGGGAAACACCTGAGGAAGCGATGACCAGAATGTCACGACTACAGCTGACACCAATCATCGAGAAGCTGAACACAAAGGTACAAAGCTTTAACTAGTTAGTTCAAACTGGGTAGTTCAAACTCTAACAAGTGATTCTTCATTGTTTCCCACGTTTACGGAATTTCAGGCCTCCAATTTTGCTTCCTCTTCCATCACAGTCCCCATAGTCACAACCATACCATTTAATTTGTTTAATTCACCAGCAGCGATAACCACAGTTCTTGTCAAAAAGAGTAAAGCCTCAAAGCCACCCGTTGCTACACCAAAATCCAAGAAAGAAAAATTTACATTGTCTAGCCAAGTCATTGATCTCACGGGGGAAGATCAAATGCAACCAATGGACATGGGGGCCCCAATCCAAGAAGAGCCATTGACAGAACCCCAGGTAACTCAGGAGCTACCTCTACTCAACCCCTATTCCTTTTTAAATATTCATATATCTCCACCTCACACTCACCACTCATCGACCCACACCTCATTCACCTCTAAAGACCATCCAACCCAAACACCCTCCACATCAGCCACCATATCTAACCCAGTCAGAGAAAAGAGTAAAACAAACGGAGACAATGAGGTGGAAGTTAACTCCGGTACAACATTGGTACCTGAGATTAATCAAAACCTGGTTGAACAGGTCACTTTACAGGACTTTTTAAGTCGAGGGGGATCCTTTACTACAGATATAGCACCCTCGCCTACCGATTTGAACCTGTTTCAGCAAGCCAATTTGATATTTCACCAGATGCGGCCCACTCTAAACATGGGTAACGCTAATAATCCGTTTCCACAACCAACACTGCTGCAATCACCGCAGGAGCACTCAGCCAAGTCCATTGCGAGTGGTCAACCACTCCAAGAGAGACCGCCAAATCAAGATACGTCTGGATTTGAGAGCATGCAGACCTGGGGAATGGCGCAGTTGTACAATTTTATTTAGCGACCAGCATAGCAGGCTGAAGGGCTTCACACAAAACTCCAACAGAAATGTGAGCAGCAACAGGTACATATCATCGCGCTTGCTAAAGAGCGTGAAAAGCTAAATATATAGAAGGACAACTTACAGGGCCAACTGGACACGGTGACATAGATTTTCAAGGATCTCTGGCCCACAGTAATGGCTCACAGCGATCAAATATCGGACAACATATCATCTAGTGACATATTCGGCCAATCCATCCATTTCCGAGTGGCATGTTCAAATCTCAGTCAAGAAAATAGGGAACTGAAAGCAACACTAGCAACCAGACCTGCGCTACCAGACCCAGCGGTCATCAACATGGAGAAGATAACAGAAAGACAGAACCAGGTAGCCAGGATGCAGGACACTTTGAGCACCACGATAAAAGAAGCCTATGACCTTCTGAAAAATCTACATGAGTTTTCAACCTCTCTCACTTTGAAATCACAGCCAATTTCGGCACAACTGCAGTAGGTGTCGAAGGAGATTCAAGAAACCATAGACCCCGTTGGACTTGACCAATTGTACAACCAAGAGAAAGAGCTAGAGGTCAAGATACAAAAAATTGAGGAACATTTAGCAACAGCCAAACAGGCCCTCCAAGAGCTAAGGCAGCCTGTCAAGATTACTGCCCAAACAATGCAGCAAATGGCCGATGAGACCAACATTAAGATTAAAGACATCTTTGGTAATTTTTCGATTGTCTCAGGGGAAAAAGAAGCAGAACAATCACTACAGAGACAGACTTGCTCATGCAGGGATGGCAACAAGCCATTGCTGACTTTAGAGAACTCAAAGCATCAGCACTGGAAAAGGTCCCCGAGTTGGGGCCCTTGTTTGGAAAGGGAGAAGAAAAGGAGAAGACAGGACTGGCCACGGAGGCAAGCGGACCGATGGAGACTGAGGCAGCAGAAAATAATTGACTTGGGACGAGTCAATAGGATTTGGTCGGGGCCTGTTGGGGCCCTTGTTTTGAAATAAAACGGTTTTTGAGTTGCGGATAACAGGTGGCAGAACGCAACCACGGTAGACAGAGAGATGTCACGGTTGTGAAGAACTAAAGAGCAGGTGGCGCGGCTGTTGTGGAAACAAGCACAGATGGCAGAAGGAAGTGACAGAGAACAAGCAGTGGAACTCCCAGTGATCAGGGAGATGCAACAAATAGTAGAGCGGAAAGGAAGGGAGAACTGTCAGTCGCGTTGGCAAAGGAAAAAATAGGCAGCCAGCCAGCGGAGACAGGAGGTTGGAACAGTAGGGATCAAACAACAGGAGCTGTAGGAGAGCTCTATTCATTTTGTTTGTTCTATTCTCTCTCTCTGTTCATTATGTTCTATCATATGTGATACTATTGTAATAAGTTCTACCGGGATCACTCTAAGGAGCTGTTGTTAATGCCATACATTATGATCTGGGTTTGATGTTCTGAGTTCGGTACTGTGTTTCTGATTTAGTTGAATGTGCAGGTTACTTTAAATTTTGTTTTTCATCCTGAATACATTCATGAGTATTATCATTTTCAGAGTATTTACATTTATTTGGAGCACTTAGACTTGTATTTTTTATGATATATGTTATTCTTGATCGATACCTGATCTGATCCTAACCTTAGTAAGGTCACGGCATGCCTCGGGTGAGACTCTTTGCTCTTCGGAGTAGGGTAAAAATGTCGGCGTTGTGATAGACTACTGCGAAAATCCTGTTGGCCTCCATCCTGAACCTGGGTCTTTCCCAAGAGACCTTCTTCCTTGCCAACAGGACTTGATAAATATTTCGACCACCATAATGTATGGATTCAGTCTTTGACCATATAATATATGAATTTGACCATTGATAAATAATTTGGAATTTAAACCATGTTGCAATTCGACCATGCCTTGGTCCACCAGAGGGGGCACGTGGCAGCCCCTTGCTACACCACATGTTAGCCTCTGGTTGGACTGTCCCCAACCTTAATATAAAAAAATTCAAATTCAACCTTAGGATAGATAATCATAAAAAAAAAAAAAAAATCATCTTAAAAACTTCCTCGCGAATTGATTTTGAGCACTTTCATTTTGGAGCTTTAACGCTGAGCACCTGATCACTAACATACCCCATATACAGTCCTAACAATGATGACCATGTACTAGGCCTAAACATACCTTATAACAAAATTATAGCAGCCCTTAGAACTAGCCCTAATCCTTAACTACACAAGACTCAAAAATTGTCCTTTAGGGCACATGTTTGGATTCAATTCATGCCCTAATAGACTTTAGAGTCTGACCTTCTATCCTCATTTCTCACCAACTAAGAGACTATTAAAACATAACATAGTTATGAGTCTTATACCATGATATAATGACTAATAGAACAAACCTATAGCACACTTATTAATTACCCTTTAACCAACCCTTAAGAAATCTCAAAGCAATGCCCTAAAACAAGACTTAAAATAATTATAATGTTGATCAAACTAAAACATTTCTCAGGACTGAGACACACAAGGAAACAAACCAAAGTATGAACTTGAAAGTAGTCTGTATGGTTTTGAAACCTGGGACTGAGTTTATTCTATGCAAAATGATCAAGGTGTAAGCTTACCCCTTGCTATGGTTCAAATTTACACAGAGAAAATGATCTCGTTGCCCTTAAAATATGCACAATATAATTATCTTCACTCCATTTCTCAAACGTTCACAAGGAATGTGTGGTTCATATGGCCCTTCCAGATTTACATAGAAATTTAGAATTTTATTGTAATCTCAGCGGCATTAATCAAGGATTAGGATCTCCTTCGTTTTATTCTTGTGTCCTAAACTTGCTTCAAAATAGGCCTTCAAACTTTTACCATGTATCTTAAGAAATGTAGGTCACTCCCCTAAGGAGAATTAATAAGGTTATTATTCATTAGAGAAATTTTGAGGTCTAAAATGGGCCTCAAAAGAAAAATGTACAACCAAAATCAACTTTATTAGAACCAATAGAATTAAAGATGATGATTTCAACCATGGGGGGATGATTCACCATACTTAGAGTAAAAAAGTAAAAATATTAAAAAATAAAAAAACTATTTTTTCAACTCATCTCCCTACATGTTTACTTAAATTTCAAGTAGGAGCACTCATTGGATGCGAAATTTAATTCCTCACTCAAGGAGTATCCATGTCGCATACTTTAAATGGACTCTACTACATGAAAAAATATAAATACATGAAAAACGTGATTGAATCGTGTTTTTTCATGTATTTCTCTTTTTTTGAGTGGTAATGTAATATTCCCAAATGGGAAAAGCAGGAATATAGTGCAAAACCATGGAAATAGAAATGAAAACATTACATGAAAGAAAGAGGCCAATATGGAGACCTTATAATCATAATAACAGCAAAAAAATATGCATAATAAATGGGCCATAAGATGTACAATGAGAAAGAACAAGCCTCCAATGGACAAAATCCCTCAAAAGAGGTGTTGCTACTATATTAAAAGAGATGGAAGGCTGCTACAACGTTGTTTTAAAGGCACTTCTATAGAAAATGGTTATACAATAGATCTAAGGCTAATATGTGCCTCAAAAGATAGATCTAATACAGATCTGAACACTATACAACCTCCTTTGAAGAACCCCTTAAGGGTTTTCAGCAAAACACCATGTACAAGATGGGGATCTAGGCCCTAGGGCTGAAGATCCACTGTAAAATACAGATCTAGAAAGTGTGGCTGATATGATATGTACAATAGAATAGCCTCCTCCAATAGATATTCTAAATGAAAGGCAGATCCCTTTCACTAGAAAACCTTCTCTCCAAATGGTGTGCAAAACCACCCTGCAACTCCTACAAAAATAACACATATCTGGAAGTAAATTGTGTTGTACGGATAAATAAATATTTGGCCTGATGCCAACATCCTAAATTATTCACAAGGGCCTTCCTTACTATCCTCCCAATGGAAAGGAAGCCTTCTCCACTAAAAATAAGCAATGAAATGACCTAGATCTAGTCTCCACTGCTGCAACCTGCAAAACAACTTAACCCTCAACAGGATCTGTGCTATAAATGAAAGATGTAGCTTTTCCTTAAGCCTGATAGTGGGCAATCTAGTACAAGACTGCTCCAAGAGCTTCTCAATGGAAGAGGTGGGATTCTCGATCAGGAACACCTAGTGCTAAACAGCACTCAATCTCAGCTAAACAGCAAGAGAAATATATATGTCTAAACAGACCATATATTTAGAAATATCATATACCCATACATAATACATAATGGTTAACATCCTCTTCCTTAAATAATATGTGAGCTTGAAAACCCTAAGCGCCATCCAATAATAGCAATACTTCCATGCAAAGCATCTCCATCTAAAATTGCGTTGTCTTTCATTGATGGCCACTCCTCCATGACAGCGTTGTTGATTTGGTCATAGTTGACCCAGTCAAGGTATTCCAGACCCTTTTCACACCAAAGGGTGCTCAATTAAGCTGCCAAGATCTATCATTTTCACATTGGCATTGATTTATTCATTATTAAGGAGAATTATGTACCTCAATTTTCCTCTTATTCATAAAACAAAGCAGCAAAACAAAATTTTATATTCCAACTATCTCATGGTTGATTGGGAATATTACAGTCCTCCCTTCCCAAATGTTGCTTTTCCTCAAGCAACTGACAAGGTGAGTGCTACAACACTTCTCCTCCTCCATTGGTGACACCGACATGTGATAAGCTTCCCTCATAAGCTAAGTGTCTACCAATCCACTCCTCCATGAATTGCTCCTCCAAACTTCTTATGAGATGCAAATAATTCATCCCACAAGGAGACAATAGTTCCAATGAAACAAACATGGTTTGCCCAATGTTATCCCTGAAACATGTAGCATAATGAACATGGAGAATCTCTCTCCCATATGGCACATACATTCCTCCCATACTCCCTCCAATCATTCCCATAAAAATAATAAGCACATCATTAATGTATGGGATCAAAACTAAGTACATACAAACATAAATTTTTAAAAATGGAGGTGGTTCATAGTCCCACATGTGGAATCAGCGCAGTAAATCTCCTGACTGAATCAAATAGTAATATGGTAAGTGGTTTCCCCACCACTTACTTGCTGCCCAAGTCTTCTCACAATGGCTGAAAGTGTCAGATATGTTTTGTGCCTTTGGAGTGCACCCACAATGATACAACATCTCCCTATATCCTCCAAGGGAGTGGCCATGTTTAGAAATGTTTATGGCCCAAATTTTTCCATGGATTTTATATGGAATAATGCTCCTACTTGGAGCTATGGCCTACATATACATGGTAAATAAATGCACATACTCATCAAGTAAAACATCATGTACATAAGCATGTTCCTTACCAAAATTTATGCTCATACAAATGGAGTGGTCCATAGATATATTCCCTCTCATTCCAAAAGAGGAAAGAGGTGGATGTGATAACTCATCCATATAGTTATGTATCTCCTCCAACTCCACATGGTCCATGCATATTTTCAAATGCTGATATATTTCCTCCTCAAAGCCTTCCCAAGTGTAGCTCTCCATGATGGTGTTGTAGGCTTTCATGGAATAAGTATGGTTGAAGAGAAATTCTTCATGAGCTCTTTGTAGCAACTTCTCCTTGAGATTGGAATTTCTAGACAAGAAGATCCTACCATGATAGTAGATGAATTAATATTGGACTTAATAGCCCTCTTTATGTAGCTGGTCATCAAGCATCATGCATGTAAGAAGATCCTTGGAATAATCCAGCAACAACTGGTATTTCCAATATGGATCTATCCTCCATAGTGAACGCGTTGATGATCTATCACAAAGAAAATCTTTCATATGGATGCCCTTCTCTTTGACATCTCCCATGCCAAAGTCACATGTTGGAAGGTTGCTATCCTTCCCATGCTTCTCCTTCCATAGCGCAGAATCTGAAATGAGAGTGGGTAATGATGATGTTGGGAGAATGTCTCCCTCCTCCTTGAGTCTACCCAAGACTCTCAACGTTGTATCATGGCCTTCTAATGCCCCCATCCCTCCTATATCTATGTATGGTGCATCATGATGTGAGACATGCCTCACCAAATCTGGATCAAGTGGCCTCCCAGGTGGTTTGCCACAAAACAATGATGTCTCATGGGCCAATCTCATATGCATAATATATTGGACTATCATGTCCTAGCTTCCACTATGCAAATCCAACTATGTTTTTTGTGTGGAAGCTTCCTGAAAAAAATGGGTGTGTATATTCCAAATCACTGTATGGTGGCCCTCCTTCTCATCTTCTCCTACCTTCTGCAATATCTCACAGTCTAATGTGCCTTATTCAGATGTAATCAACCCATGTACACCCAACATTTCATTAGTGTCAAAGGTCTTGATCACAAAGGAATGATATATCATATTGTGTGTCCCAAAGACTGTATTTAATGTTGGAACATACTTCCTCCATTTTTTTGTCTCGTTTCCTATCAACATAGACACATGCTACTCGTTATATTCATATGTAATATCCCTTGGAACTTCTTGCAAAGATACAAGAGCTCCTCTAGTTGAAGCAATTGCTTCATCTCCATCTCCAAATAGAGGTAGATATCCTCCTGATTTCACAGCGCTGGAGGCTCTTTATAACTCTTCCTCTTCCCTATCCTTATCATAGGAGAATACCTCATCATTAAGAGATCCTTTGTCTTGATCCCCTCTTGAATGAGGAATCCTCATGTCTTCTTCTTGAGAAGAAAGTTCTTGCTGAAGTGGGGTTTTTTCCCTAGGAGAAGCATGTTGCAGATCTTTAACCCCCTCAACAATGTTCTGAAATGGAGTTGGTTTCATGGATCCTTCCAACTCATGCAAAGGTTCTGATTTATTGGGCTTGGTTTGTTCTCCCAAGGAAGTTTTAGAATGTTTTGCATCAAATATTTTCACTAACCTCCTAGTGAACTTTGCATAAGTAGATATATTTGCACTATATAATGAAGAAGATTCAAATAACCACCAAGCATAAGCCTTACCTTCAAGATTCAGCACTGCTACTCTAATGGCTTCCTCTTCTGAAACTTGATACCGCTATAAATATGTGTCTAGCTTCTTTACCCAAGCCTTGGTTGTGCCCTTGGGTGACCCATCAAAAGTAGGTAGAAAGAATCTACCCAAACTGTGTTGCATGCACCCTATTTTTCTATTGTAGTTATTGGGTCTTCTATCTTCTTTGATTTGAAAAAACCCTTGGAATCTTAGATGCTCCTTGAATCTTCTAGACTGAGTATTCATATTCTTGGAGATAGTCACCAAGAGTCTCCTCCTTTGGTGTTTCTCCTTCTTCTTATTCTCTTTCCAAGAATGTAGGCATGGTACCACGTTGTAGATCTGATTATGTGGTTGAATGCTCACACACATAATATGAAGAACTGAAGCTTTCTTCATGTGAAAATATTCTTGAGGGATCTTCAAGTCTTTCCCTCCTCACTCCCTTGATTTCTCTTTTAAGCTCATGCATATTTTGAAGAAGAATCTTAGGAAACTCCTTCTCTTCATCTTCTCCTGATATGGGAGTTTTACCCTTGTCTTCTTGCTCATTTGTATAATCAAACTTCCAGTTTCTTCTTTTGATATATCTCCTCTCTCTATCAATGAGAGGATCTCCCTCTTCAGATGACATATTGGCTTTTCAAGATGCACAGGTTGTGCCAAGGTTATGCTCTGATACCACTGTAATATTTCAAAATGGGAAAAGCAGGAATATAGTGCAAAACCATGGAAATAGTAGTGAAAACATTAAATGAAAGCAAGACACCAATATGGAGACCTTCTAATCATAGTAACAACAGCAAAATATGCATAATAAATGAGCCATAAGATGCACAATGAGAAAGAACAAGCCTCCAATGGACAAAATCCCTCAAAAGAGGTGCTGCTACTATATTAAAAGAGTTGGAAGGCTGCTACAGTGCTATTTTAAAGGAACTGCTATAGAAAATGGTTATACAACATATCTAAGTCTGATATTCACCTCAAAAGATAGATCCAATACAGATTTTAACACCATACAACCTCCTTTGAAGAACCCCTTAAGGGTTTTCAACAAAACACCATGTACAAGATGGGGATTTAGGCCCTAGGGTTGAAGATCCACTGAAAAATATAGATCTGGAAAGTGTGGCTGATCTCATATGCAAAATATAATATCATCCTCCAATAGATATTCTAAATGAAAGGCAGATCCCTTTCACTAGAAAACCTTCTCTCCAAATGGTGTGCCAAACCACCCTGCAACTCCTCCTATAAAAATAACGCAGTTCTGGAAGTAAACTGCACTGTAGGGATAAATAAATAGTTGGCCTGATGCCAAGATATGAAATAATTCACAAGGGCCTTCCTTACTATCCTCCCAATGGAAAGGAAGCCTTCTCCACTGAAAATAAGCAATGAAATGACCCAGATGTAGTCTCCAGTGCTGCAACCTGCAAAACAACATAACCCTCAACGGGATCTGTGCTGTAAATGAAAGATGTAGCTTGGCCTTAAGCCTGATAGTGGGAAATGTAGTACAATACTCCTCCAATATCTTCTCAATGGAAGAGGTGGGTTTCTCGATCAGGAACACCCAATGCTAAAGAGCACTCAATCTCAGCTAAACAGCAAGAGAAAGATATATGTCTAAACAAACCATATATTCAGAAATATCATATATCCATACATAACACATAATGGTTGTCATCCTCTTACTTAAATAAGATATGAGCTTGAAAACCCTAAGCCCCATTTAATAATATCACTACTTCCATGAAAAGCATCTCCATCTAAAATTGTGTTGTCTTTCATTGATGGCCACTCCTCCATGACAGCGTTGTTGATTTGGTCAAAGTTGACCCAGTCAAGGTGTTCCAACCCCTTTTCACACCAAAGGTTGCTCAATTAAGTTTCCAAGGTCTATCCTTTTCACATTGGCATTGATTTATTCATTATTAAGGAGAATTATGGACCTCCATTATCCTCTTATTCATAAAACAAAGCAGCAAAACAAAATTTTATATTCCAACTAGCTCATGGCTAATTGGGAATATT
Source organism: Pinus albicaulis (assembly GCA_034641835.2). Taxonomy (NCBI): domain Eukaryota; kingdom Viridiplantae; phylum Streptophyta; class Pinopsida; order Pinales; family Pinaceae; genus Pinus; species Pinus albicaulis. The sequence continues at coordinate 1,154,535,228 of CM076581.1, forward strand.
GCAAGTAGTGTCCATTGAAAGTATGCAACATGGGTACTCCTTGGATGAGAAATTAATTTTTTCATCCAATGAGGGCTCCCACTCAAAATTTGAGTAAAATCGTAGGGAGATAATTTGAAAATATGAGTTGAAAAATTAGTTTATTATTTTTTCTCTCTAAAATTTGTTGATGTAATCTAATCTTATTTTATTATTTCCACTATTATTTTATAATATTCTCAAGAGGCTCATTTTAGACCTCAAAATTTCTCTAATATTATGTTTTTTTTTTATTTTAAGACACTAAGGGACACTCCATAAATTAATACCCTTCCTAAATTAATGTTATGCCAAAAATCAATAAGCACCCTTTAATAATTAATAAATAATAACCCTTAAGAACCCTATTTAATATGTGTTAAGGATCCTACCTAGAAATATTTTCAATTTTACTATAAATTTAAAATTAACAGTTGGCTTAGTGCATATGGTCCTACCAAGGTTGTGAATTCAATGATTAGGTTATTTCCTTTGGTTCTTGAAATTATTCAACTTATACAAAATGAGATTGTGGCGAATATGTTGTCATATATTGACAACCATAGGTGAATAAACTTCCTATACATTGCTTCTTGCTTTGTTGAGTACCATCCATTTTTAATAGGAGATATCATTATCAATATGAGAGGTTCAAACCCTTAAATTAATGATAAGGTGCCATGTGACTACCCCTTGGGGTTTTAACCCAAAAAATTGGGTCTTCAACTTAAAATGAAAATATATTTCAAACCGTACAAAACTACGTGGGGCACCACATATCATCAGAAATTTCCTTTACGAGAAACCATGAATTTACATGCCAAATTTTTTGATGAAGATCGGGGTATCTCCTGGTGCTACTCGGGTTGAAATCAATGACAACCACCTATCAAAATCTTCTAGATATCCCCACTCTTCCTTCACTATTTCAACCTCCAATAGCTACTTGGAAAATATTATGGGATGATCAATATTTTTGGGGTCTTGGAAATGGTTTATCTCTAAATTCTTACTGTTATATTTATTTTCTATGGCTACACATAATGAATTAACAACCTCTTATGCTTCAATGAGTTTTGTGGGAAAGAAAACCTATGGGACTGTATTAATAGTTTTACAAAATAATATCAAATATTTTCCTTATTTCAATGGAAAGGTTGAGTAAGAGTGTTTTTCATAGGAAATTTTGTCTCATTCAATGGTATCTTTAATTGGACCAAAAATGTATTCTTGTTGATTTTCATATTCAAAGGAATTTTGAGTTGTTTCTTATTCTAGTAGAGGAAGATGAGAAACTTCTTTATTAATATGATCTTTATGGGATTCTTTTTCACACTCATGTTGGGTAACATAATGTCTTCAAGGATCTCTTCATACTCCTGATAGTGAGGACCCCAATGTTTGAGGAAAACTGCATCAAACCTATCAGAGAAGATAGTATAGGTTTTAACATTGTATATTTACTAAATATAAATAGATTATTATAAAATAAAAAATATGCAATGGAAAACACTTACATTAACACAGAGATTTTACCTTGGAAACCCAAACTTGGAAAAGTAAAATAAATTTTTAGTAAATATTTTCTTCTTTATAAGTACATATATATATATATATATATATATATATATATATATATATATATATATATATATATATATATATATATATATATATATATATATACCGTGGAATCCATAAAACACCTATCCATTTTCCCTATATTAGAATACAACTGTATTTACTTAACCGAAACTATACAACAATTGTATAAACTACCATGCACCACAAAACCACAAAAACTTAAAATTGTGTGCTGAAAACTACCAAAAATAGATGAAAAAAAAAACTTCCCAAAAAATTTTCATGAGTGTTTCCTCCGAGAACCTATGTAAGTGGGCTTCCACCCCACTATGAACCCCTTAAGTAGGGGGTCATTTTTCCCCTTGCGACCCTCTAAAATAGTGGGGAATACCACCCCATTTATCACCCCCTTGTTGTGCTTGGTCCAACATACATTGTGTGGCAGTAGTCATGCAAAGAACCTAACATTTTCCCACTTGTTGTTTTACTTGTATACAAGGGGGCGCAAGAGTACATGATAAACAATCTAGGGAAATAATTCCCATTGTTTCTCTATACCAAGCGAACTTCTTAGTGATCACAAATTTTATTAATGAATATACAATGTTCTTCAAAGTGTCCACCTTTTCCAAGAACAATTATTGTATTCAATCATATCTCTCACATGTTCATATTGAACATTAATATGCTTTGTAATAGAATGAGACATTAGCTTATTCACTAGTAAGACTACACTCTTACTATCACAATCTATCCTCACATCTCATTGTACTAATATCATACTTAAATGCAATCAATATAACTAGATTTCTTCCATGCTTGCAGGAGTGGCTTTCATATATTCATATTTTATAGTTAAGAGTGCCACTACATATTGTCTCTTTTTCTTCCAACTAATTTCTACTCAAAATAGGTTAAACACATACCCACTTATAGATATTTTGTGATCCATATCTCCAAAAAATACATCAATAAATTTGTGTATGTCCAACACTCTATCCAATCATGGTCTTCCTTGGTAGCACAATCCAATGCTCCTTCCCTAGTTTTGAGATATACTCGCTCAATACTCCCACTACATGTGCAATGTCATGTCTAGTAAATACCATTTCATACAGCAAACATCCAACTGCACTAGCATATAGAACAAGGACATGTCCTCCTCCTCTTACTATGTATTTGAACATTTATTTATAGATAAGTTTACACCTACAAGAATAGGGACCTTTACTGGTTTACATTTCTACATATTAAAAATATGTAATATTGTCTCAAAATAATTCATCAGATTTAACCAAAGTTTCCTTTTTTCTTGATCTCTTTTGATTTTCATTACAAAAATGAAATTTGAAACACCAAGATCCTTCATGTTAAATTTAGAGGACAATTAAGTTTTCACTTCTTGGATGATTTCCCTGTCATTTCCAATCAATAACATATCATCTGCATACAAGACCAAATAAATAAGACGATTAAAAATTAATTTTAAATACAAAAAATCATTCACTTTTTGCCTTGTGAATCCAAGTCCCAATATATAAGTATCAAACTTTGGATACTAGATCCTTAATTATTGCTTCAACCCATATAGGGAATTTTTTTACCCTACCTACTAGCTCTTTCTTTCCCTTCACTGAAAATCCTTCTAGTTGTTTCATATAGAATTCTTCTTCTAAATCCCCATGTAGGAATTTTGTCTTCATGTTCATCTATTCTACTTCAAAATAAAAGGCATTATAAATAGATAAAAAGAAATTTAATAGAAGTTAACTTACCAATAGGAGAAAATTTTCACTAAATTCAATTCCCTCTATCTGGGAATAACATTTTGCTACTAATTGAGATTTATATTTTTTCAATTTTCCTTATAGTTCAACTTCTTCTTAAATTCTAATTTTCTACCAATGGTTTTTCTCCCATCAAAAAACTCCACTAGATCTTGTTGTGCACAAAAACCTCCCCCTCATAATTAGAAAGATTCAACAATCATGGGGCGGGGGGGGGATCCATGGCATTATTCTCATTAATCTATTTCTTCTAACAAATACATTATTTTAGGACCACACTATGAATAGACTCCAAAGCTTTAAATTTCTCACCGGAGTATTTTCCTCAATTCCAGAAGTTGGATATCGAAATCTATTTCATTCGTTGTTCAATTTTCTTCTTCCTAATCTCTAACGCTGACGACATGTTGGAGTAGTGTTTCCTCCCCTTCGCGGAACCTTGTATAGAGGATCGGGGATCAAATCTAAATCAAATATTTTTAAAATTGAAGTTATCACTTTACCTAAATCTCTAATACAGACATGTTATTGGAGAATATTTTCTTGCACCCCTGAGGATTGCCATTATCGGATATCCGAAACTACAGGAAATTGTGGTCAAATCTTATGTTTATCATAAACTCCTTTAACTCTCTTACATTGATGTTAAAGTGGGAAAAATAGGATTAAATAAGTATCAGTAGTCATCTAAGCACTCTCCTATACTAATATTTCTTGATAGTAGTACTTACATTTACTAAGTGTCGACCCCTGTCTTTCGCTCAGAATCAACCATGCCCTTTATGAGACTTTTTCTTCCAAACTCTTCCATTGTGGGTAATGACTCTTATAATTTGGTAGAATTATGTGGATTTTCTTATTGACCCAGTGTCCTTATCATACCACATGGATATTATAATTATTCGATCATATTTCCATGACTACTGCACAAACTCGACTTTATCGAAAAAATATGTGCATCAGCCTTCCTGGATGGCATTAACAACTTTCTTCTATTGCATTGACTCCTACCTCGATTTCACCAACACTCTCCTTGATTTCATTAATACTCCTGAAAATTTCATTAAAGTCCTTCCTTTTTTGTCATAATCCCTATAATTAAAACTTGCAATCCCTATCCTCCAGTTATTATAAGTTGTATATATGCATACTCCCTTAACCCTACTCGCTTTTCGCACCAAAGCTAGTTCCCCAATCTCAAGGATCACCAGTACAAATTTTAATTCTTCTAATAATAAGGAATTTGGTTTTGTATGTGCTTTCAATTAAGAATAGGATATGCATTATAAACCTTATATACATTATCGCATGTAGGTACAAAAGGCATATAAAATCAACAGTATGTCTAAGACGTGCAAAAGCATGGGCCAAAAGCCTAATATTATTAAGATCATTTTGTTAGAACCTCCTGCGAATGAAACCTTCTTTGGGGATACTAGAGTTTTTTATGGGACCAACGTATATCCAGATTGGGGGGGAATCTACCAAACATACGCCAACTCTTAATTTGATGCAACAAACTAGGATTACATGGCAGTGTGCAATATAAGGAAATTTTAGATATAACGGATAGCCATGAGACCATCGATAATGCCATATAATGACATGACTAGATGGGTCATGGTGCAAGTTGACTTATAAAAGGAATAAATTTTTAGAAACACAGGTAAAGTTGTGGCCTCCCTGGAGGTTGAAGCTTTCAATAGGATATATCATCTCAATCCTCCAAAAATTAAGCTGAACAAATATTTTTTGGATAATGTCTTTGCCACTCATCCTAAATTCATCAATATTGTGAAGGGATGGTGGTGGGAGAATGACTTATTCAAATAAAACACCAACAAGTAGTACCCTACCCATGAACTATGGGCACCATTTCACCATCTCACGGTAATTATCAACATGTTATATGGTGATTTCAATGCCTCTCATTTTAAAATTGAATGGTTACATCTAGCGGTAGAGATAGTTTCCATTGGTCGTATATTCAATTTGTCAAAAAAATTGTGAAAATATGTATTGAAGGTCCTCATGAAAATAAAGGAAGCTTCAGAAATGTTGAAAAATGGCAGCAAGAAAATCCTCATTTAATTTTCCCTTGAATTAAATTATGAGAAAATAGAAATTCCAAATCACAAGACAACTTGAATGAGTTGATTGAGTTGTTATCAGTCAGTTAGCTTAGTTAATTTGAGTTGAGGGATTATCTTAGTTAATTCGATTTGAGGGCTTAACTCGAGTTGTGTACAATTATTCCTAAATTTTAGGAGCCTAGGTTGAGTTTAATTTCAGTTGTAACAATTTAATTTAGTTAAATTGAGTTAGTTTGAGTAGTTCCAATTGTTGGAGGAACTAATAGGAGCTCTAGCAGTGGGGCACAAATTCAATGTTCAACCAGTTAACTGATAAATCAACCTTAAGTAAACCATGCATGCATGAAATACGATTTACCCAGTTGATATTGGAGTTCAAGGGCAGTGTACTATTAGTTGTATAATTATCCAAATTGTATAGGTGGTGCATGAAGTCAGAGACATACCTATAGGTGTTGTACAGTTCAGACTGGGGATTTCCCTAATTAATAGGGGTCTAATTCCTTGGGAAACAACACAAGGAAATAGGAGCTTGGAAATTATAAGAAGAATTGACTAACTGTTGGCCAGAGTCATCTTGTGAGGTAGTGAGATAGATTACACTTGTGCAGAGATTGTTTAGGCTTGAACAAGCATTGTATTTATTCTCTATTTTATTACTAATGCAATATATATAAGGGGTAACTTCATTCATGATTTGGAAAACACTGACAGACTTGTTTGAGAAGAATAGTGACCACAGGAAGCTAGCACTCAAGGAAAATATTTTTAGTATCAAGATGCAAAAGAATGACACAATTCCGTAATACCTAAGCAAGGTTACACAATTCCATGATGAACTTGGTGGGGTCAGTGTCATTGTCCCTAAAGAAGATTTGGTAGCTCTAGCTCTGTTGGTTCTTCCGGAGAGCTGGCACAATTATGAATATTTTTTTAATGGTAGAGATAAACTACCAATTTGGGAGTGGTTATGGTCCGATATAGTGCAAGAATAAATAAGGCGAGACAACAGAGATGGAACCTCATTGAAAGAATAGGAAGAGGACCTTGCATTAGTCAGCAAAGGAAATAAAGCCAAGGGAAATAAATCCCAAGGAAAGGAGGGAAAGAATAAAGACCTGTCCAATATGAAGTGCTTTCATGAATTCAGGCATTATGCCATGAAATGTCCACAAAATAAGGAAAGAAAGAAGGAGCCTTCAGTAACAACATAAAGTGAAGCTCCAGATTCACAATTCGAGCTTGATTTTAATCTCATTTCATGCATAGAAATAATAGTGATTGGAATCACGTGGTACCTCAAAAGTGGTGCCACGCTCTACTTGATGGGGAATAAAGATTTCTTCAGTGACTTGGAGGAGAAAGACCTAAATTAGAACATTGAGTTTGGATATTATTGAAGGTATACCACAATCGGTATCAGTATAGTTACTTTTAAGAGGGAGTATGAATCCCCTCTCAGGATCAATCAAGGATGTGATTTTTGTACCCAGTCTAAAGAAGAATATGGTTTCTATCGCGGTATTGGAATATCGTGGCTACGATGTGATATTTAGGAAAGGGAAGGTTTTCCTTAGACACATCGCCACGGGATAGGTGAAGCAGGTCGATGTGAGTCAAGAACATGTATCCACTTGAGGTCAAAGATGCATGCAAAGCCTTGAGGAGCAAGGCAAAGGTTAGAGACTTCGCAGTTGAGAGGGAGCATGATATACCTCTCAAAATGGAGCCTCAGAAGCAGCCTCAGCAAGTTGTGGAGCAACCACAATTGGAGAAGAAGAGAGGAGACATAGTGGAAACATCCACTCAAGTAGAGACCTCCAATAGGGAAATATTTCAAGCTAAGACGGCAGAGGGAGTACATTCAGTCCTATCTCTAGGTGTGAGGTGGGGCGATGTGAAGCAATAGTCCCAAGAGTTGCAGAAATTTGGGCAAGTTCCATTGAGGTGTTTTTGTCTCATGGATAATTACCTTGCTACAGGGGAAAAAAGTATTAATTAGTATAAGGATCAATTTCAGTCATATATTGAGGAGTGTAGATAAGTTTCTATAGCAGAGTAGGAGGCTCAATATTAGAGTTAGAAACAACACATTTTTCTTAGTAGACAATTGCAGATTGATTTAGTGATTATTTTTTTTGGATGTTTTTCAGTTGAAAATGTTACAGTAACAATAAAAACATTGAGAAGTGTTGCATACATTACCTTCCAAAGGTGATAGGTCAAGATATATGTGAATCCATTTCTTGCTAAGAGGGAGTGTTGAAAACTGGCACCAAGAAAATCCTAATTTAATTTTCCCTTGAATTAAATTAGGAGAAAATCGAAATTCCACATCACAAGACAATTTAAATGAAGTTAATTGATTTTTTTATCACTCAGTTAGCTTATTAAATTTGAGTTGGCTGATTAACTTGAGTTTTTACAGTGATTACTAAATTTTAGGAGCCTAGGTTGAGCTTAATTTCAGTTGTAACAATTTAATTCAGTTAAATTGAGTTAAGGTCAGTTAAAATAGTTCCAACTGTTGGACGAAATAGTAGGAGGTATAGCAGTGGGATGCAGCTTCAGTGTTCAACCAGTTAACTGATAAATCAGCCATAATTAACTCATGCATGCATGAAATAAGAGTTATCCATTTGAGATTGGATTTCAGGGTAGTGTACTATCAGTTTTATAATTATCCAAGTTGTATCGGTGGTGCATGTAGTCAGAGAAGGACCTATAGGGATTGTGAAATTTGGGATGGGGATTTCCCTAATTAATAGGTGGGTGATTCCTTGAGAAACAACACAAGGAAATATGAGCTTGGAAATCAGCTGAATTGGTTAAGTGTTATTCAGATTCATCTTGTGAGTCAGTGAGATAGACTATACTTGTGCAGAGATTGTTCAGGCTTGAACAAGCATTGTATTTCTTCTCTATTTTCTGAAAAATGCAATACAAATAGGAAGGGGTTTTGAGAAGTAGATTTCCCCTAGATATATCCTCATTTTATGTTTATTGATTCATGTCTCATGTTTGTGACATTTATTCTCAATCATGAATTTATTTATGTAGATGAGTAGAGTAGATTTGAGTCTTATGTTTTAGAACATTACATGAGCAGTATCAAATCTACAATTAATTTCTACAAGAAAATCAGGGCCCCTCTTTATATATGTCAGCCTACCTAGTAGATACCTTTTGTGCTTCCAATGAGTTTCTTAACATGAATTAGAAGTGGACACAAAAATATCCACCCGTCCACATCTACTGTCAAGAATTATGGGAAAACTAGTACCCCAAATTTTTCTATGAAATTTGTGACAGTTTCTTGGCCCAAATGCATCAAATCCTATTTGGCTTTCTAACCCCCAAGATATTTAAATAATATAGAGAATTTATTATAGGATTAAGTAACTGTTATTGTGAATATTAGTACACTTACATCCAGATATATGTTTGTTCAGAAGTGCCTCATTTGATGATGTATTTGGGCCCTGATAGACTAATGATTAGGAAAATATCTTATCAAACTACTAGAGCCAGGATAGTGTTGATTATATCCAGCAACTATAAGAGATCATGGCTAGGTTTTCCCATGAGAATCGACCATTATGTTCTCACTAAATTTCCTTAGGCTACAAAATATGCAGATATTCTTAAGGATCTCAAGCTTCTCACATGTGTTTTCAAGTGACATGACCCCCATGGCATAATTAAATAAAATTGCAAACTAGTAAATATTTTTACTGCCTATGAACATGAGTCCCTCCCCGATGAGCTTATTGTTTCAATATGTCCTCACATACAAGGAGGTGAAGTGGAGGATGGAAGAAATGGAGCATCCAAACTTGTTTCCAATGTAGTATCCTAGAGAAGGGAAAATAGAAAGGCAAAGAGAACAATTGTGATATCCCCTGGTTGATATGTATCTCATTGTAAATAATTACAATTATTTAAATGGAAGAGAGATAGGCATGGTTTCCATTTCTTGAGGAAGGATATTGGTTGAGGAAAAATTTATTTTAAATACCATTCCTTGTTGGCTGAGTGGTTTTAAATGGGGCTGACTATGCCATAAATTAATTGGAACATGAAAGGACAAGCCCAGGTGTCCTTTAAGACACAACCATAAGAAACAAAGGGAAAAAATTTAAATATAGGAATGGGTTGCATTGTCTAGTAGTTGACGACATGGAGCTATGGAAAATGGGATACATATTTTTTCAAGTTCTCTATGAGCGTGTAGAAGCGGTGAGAAAGAACCCACAAAGAACTTTGTATGAGAATAATTCCTCCAAGGGTGGAGGAAAGAGCACCAAGAATGAAAAAATCAAAAGTTGATGATTCTAAGCTCTCGAGAGATTAATAAACCAGTTGAAGAATACCTCATAGAGGCTTGCTGGGTAAAAAAATTATAGAGATTCATGGCTTTCATGTAAGCCTCAAGAACCCACTAGAAGCTTGTGGATTAATGAACCTATTGGTTTTTGGAAGAGTCACTCATATGCTTTTGAGGTTTGTTAAACCTATAGGACTTTCCATGGGGCTATAATATTTGATGCTTGAATCATTTTTGAACCACCTGGAGAGGTGTTTTCATTACCCATCAGTAGCTTATCCACTCATGAACCTTTCATTAATTTGGACTCTATTCTCCTGAAAGTGAATTGAACTCTCTGTATTGGGATATCTTGGCATGGATGTTCAAAATGTATGAAAGGTCTGAGAGGGTTGAGTGGAAGCTTATATAGCTAGTGGATGAAAGTAGAGTGGCCTTGTGGTGTCCTATTTCAATTTTTTATTTGTTGAAGTTTTCCCTCTGAAAGCACTCCACCTCAAGAATTGGAATCTAGCTTGGGGGTGATAGCAACAAGTAACAGTGGTTGTATCTTTTCTATGGTTGGTTAGAGAGTTGAAGTCATGATCTTAGTTTCCTATATATTTGGAGATATAAGATAAATATTTTCTCATACTTCCTATATTTGAATATTATGTATTGGTCATTATATTGGTTGCATGCTTATATTATTAATGAGAAATGTGAATTCCCTTGTTTTAATGGATATTGGATTTCCTGTATGCATGCATGAAGATTGGTTAAATTTCTATAAATGTTGTTTTTATGAAGGTAAATCCTCTCTGCGGACAAAGACGATCCCTCTAGCCTTAGGGTGGGTCTAGTAACAAAAGGACACACTAAAGTGTTGCTTCCTAGTTAATGAATGAACAAAATACCATGGTAGATTGACCTACCTTGAATCCAATGCTGTCGATGTTGTAGAAATAGTGGCCTCTCACTCTTGCCTTGGAAAATCATGATCTGTTCGTTGTCACGCTCAGATACCTGCACATAGGACAAAGAAAAAGAACAACATATGACAAAATAGTTTCACTCACAACTATTATCCAGTCAAAGAGGGCTAAACATATCGCATCAAATAAACATCATAACACAATAGTGGAATCAAACAGTAGTCATGTATATTAATGAGTATAAGGAAGAGTAAAACCTATGCTTTAACGTCGCAATCTCCTCCAGCGGGGTTCAGATGAAACGCATCTCAACTGTCGGTCAAGGAATTTAGACGTAATCTCTCTTAGAAATCATCGACTCGAGCTCTCTCAACACAATATTTCTTACTCTATCTCTTCTAGCAGCTTAGCTATAGTATAATTCTCTTAGTTCAACTATTTAACCGTTCAGATAGCTTCTACTAAAGGAGATAGTTTCTTATATTGACAGAAAAGAGGAGGTTGGGATCCCTACAAAGGTGGGAGGGAGTCCTATCCTTTAGGAGAGTTCCAAGGGAGGTGGAAACTACTAACTAAAGGAAGGAGTCTGTGGTTGTTTTTGTTCAACCACTCCCAATGACTCATCCCCGAGGTGGTTGGAATGAAACCTCCACCTCTATTTTTAAAAAACATTCCATAAACAGCTTGGCGTGGGTGTCTAACTGGCACAGAGTGCCAAGTGGCATGGGCTCAGTGTTAAATTTCCTGGTCGGCACGAGGATGTAACAGGCTACTCGCGCCAAGGCAAAAATAGGGATTTTCACAGCTCTGCTCAGGGAATTGTCAACAAGAAGAATGTTGCTTTCATCAAAAGGGATGCAAGGATGGTATTTTCAAATCATGACACTACTTATTGGTCACAGAAACGACCCTCCAATGTGCGAGTTTGGGATTGTAGGGAAAGTGACAAAATGTTGTGTAACAGATGCCCCTTAAAGTATGAAGTCTAAGAGAGAGGGAGGGGTGAAATGCTTTATGAGAACGCATTCAAACCAAACATTGTTATCGGAAGACTTGCAATTACAAATACAACTGATATCTGTGATATATGAATCATGTGGCATGGGCACAGCCATCCATAATAGAATATATAAAAACTGAGATATGAGGTATGGACACAGCCATCCAGCAGGAAGGATCAATAAATAAACTCAGGTATGGTCGCAGCCATCCAATTAAGAGAGTCATGCAATAAGTCATAATAATCCACAAAAATCCGCAGCCTGGAGTTTATCAGACAAAATCTAGGGTCTTGTGCTCCATCTCGACCCGAATAAGTACAATTTCAAGCATGCAAATGTATGAGCTGAAGTCGAACATGCAGGAAAATCGTTTGATTACTAGAAAATGATGAAAGTTATTAACGGACGCAAGAGAAACCACCAATGATGACGATGGCCCTCAAGGTACAAAAGGTACAATCTACAGAATCTGAAAAGTGATCTAACGTCGAACATCCACAGAATCACTTGATCGAAGGCCAATGATGTGAACCTTGCGTCGAATGTGAAAAACCTGCCATTAAGGCATGCAGGCTCCAAGGTACCATAAGGGAGTCTCTAGATCAAATTCATGGATAATGAGTTGAAGTCGACAGGAAGTGACCTGGTTGAAGGAGGGTTATAATGTTTCCCACATCATCGACACGAGACAGAGGAACATGTTGAAAGTGGATCAGGACCAACAAGAGATAAGAGGAAGGTTGACAACTGCAGAGGTAAACTTATCTTGAACATATCAAAAGCATGACACTAGATTTGGAAATATTTGACATCAAAGGATCTGAGGTCATGATGACGTGGCAAAGAGAAAATGAGAGGTCAAAAGAGATTACCCAAACCCATGAAGGCAAAAATGACGAAATGAGATGTCCCCAACCAGACACAAATACAGACAAGTTCCATGTTCAAGAGCGACATACTGCCAACATAACTAAAACTTGGTTCCATTTTCCCCCACCATTTCTGGCGAGTACCCCAATTATTTTTTAAAACAAGCTTGAAGGGGATAGCATATGCTTGCATTGTAAGTTTTTCCTTCGTACAAATCCAACCTAGTACATTTTACGAGCCCTAGGAAGGAGGAACTCGAAATAACGTCATGGTGATGAAGTCTGATGTCATCAGGGTTTAACAAGTCTGACAAAGGGATAACTCGGCATCTTTTCATGTTTAGAGAGTTTGAAAAGAAGACAGAAAAGAAAACTCTAGCAGTCCCTTTTCGTAGGTAGTCTCACAGATCCGAAAAGGTAGAAAATTGTGTCTAAGAGAACCTCTTAGTCGCGATAGGCTAAGGTATTCCTTTTTTGTAAATAATCCATCCCATCCTGAAAAAGGGTTAAACATATACTAGGTAGATATCGTTTCGCATCCATTTAACGAGTTCAAAACGACAAAAATCTCGGCAATATTTTCAATTTTAGAGAGTCAGAAAATAGATGAAAGGTGACACAAGTAGTGACTTTTTCATGGTTTCACCGAGTCCGAAAAAGTATAAAATATAACTCGTTACTTCATCATTGTCGCTTGAAAAACCTGTTGCTGCACAAGAGACATGTGTAAAATCCATTTCTCGAAAATAATATAATAAAATAATCGAAAAACATGCCTTAAAACATTTTAGGGTTGCGAAAAAAGCTATAAAATACCAAAAATGGTAAAAATAATTATTTTTCACTTTTTACCTCTTGTGGAGCAATAGTTACCCATTTCACTACGCAATCTTGCGGCGACAATAGCGGCCAATCCAGCAGATCAATCGCAAATCCGTCAACTCCAGGTAAGAGCTGAGATCATTCTTGTCATTTTAAGTCATTTCTTACTTCCTACAATTGTCAATTTCAAATTTTGGGGGAGGAAATGTAAAAATTAGGGCTTCGCGGTTGGCGCGGGTTTCGGCACAGAGTCGCGCCAACAGCCCAATTTTTAACATTAGGGTGCGACAATGGCACAAACCATTTTTAGCTAAAAATGCTCATCAAATACCCCAATTTTTTACAGATTTAAGATTCAAAATTGACTAATACCACTTATGTGTGTGTGTTTGCAGGTAGAAAGAGGAAAAATGGTCATTGAATGGAAAGAACGGGAACATAGCGAAGAAGATGAGCTAGCCATGCAAAATGAGGAAGTCATGGAAGCCCTCAAAAACTGTGGTCTGAAAAAAATCTTCCTAACATCGTGTCTCTTAGCCCAACCAGAATTACTACAGTATCTGATCAGTATATGGGATGAAAATCAAGAGAAGTTCATCCTTTGGGATAAAGAACTTGAGATTGATGTCTCTGACGTGTACTTCATCACAATATTATCGCGGAGGGGTGCAGCACCAATCCTAATCGGCACCCGGCCCTGCATGGAAAACATGACCATGGTGATAGACAGGGTATGTCCAGGAGCACGGAAGGGATCAGGTAGTGGGAAATTTGATATAAAAACTATCCCAGATTTGACACTACGCGTGGTATTACATACCATCACATGGGTTGCAGGATCACAAGCACCACACAAAGCAACAAAGACACAGTTGCTTCTTGCTGTAGAATACATGGCATCGACCATCTACAACTGGGGAGAGGCCGTGACCATAAACATGAAGCACAAACTAACCAAATGCAAGAAGACTAAACTGAAACAATTTGGTTATGGATCTATTCTGGTATCGTTCTTCTTGGAACGACTACCCATTTTTCAGCAACATGAGGTTATAATCCCGACACCACTAGCGAGAGAACCACAGATGGCTCGATGGGCAGCTTTGATGCTAAGGGCAGGGGGTGGTCAACAGATGTCCTAGAGACCCGAATTCTTCGATTGGCTCCATCGACAGCTGATTTTCGTGGAGGACTGGCCCTACTGTGGCACAAATTTCACTGATGATCCGGACCTCCCACTCCCAGAGGGAGAATATTGGGATGAAGATTTGGGTGAGACTCATTTTTAAGTTTTATGAGTATTATGATTTTTTATTTTTATGCATGTTCTGACATTAAATCCATGTAATTGCAGACGATGGCCCAAAGAGACCTGTCGACATGTCACTGATAGTGAGGTGAATCCCTCGTGATTTCGACCCTCCATGCAAGGGCGGCGAGGAAGATGAGATAGTGCGCAACCTAGAAGGGATCACACGAGGAGTCCCAGATTATACACATTTTGATGATGTTCCTCGTGCCTACCAGAGACACATCATAGGGGTACCCAGCCGAATTCACCGCTTACTGAGGCGGTTAGTTGGGCCGTAACATGTTATCATGAGCACCATGCTTATTAAACACCTAGGTTTTATTTTATATGCATATTTGAGAGACATGATGTCTCAGGATGTAACAGAAACACACATATATTTTTTGAAGTTATGATGCACACAGTTGAAAACATGTGATATATATATATATATATATATATATTTTTTCCTTACATGGATATTTTACACATGATGATGCTTTTACAAATTATGCAAATGTCTATCTAATACAATGTTAGCCATTGTATCAGTTAATTTGTTCATTCGTCTAGGAATATGTTGATAGGTAATGAAATCAAAATTTCTTTCCAACAAACAAATACGTAAATACAATCTCAGAATGTGTGGATTTCTAACTAAATAATGATTGTTGAGTTACATAACAACAAGCTGTGAATCTAGATTTACAATCAATGCGTGTATGTCGAGGTTGATTGCCTCGGTTAATAGTTCAATGACAGTGCTATATTCAGCAACATTGTTTTTAGTTCATCCTAGACAAATACCTTGCAGATCTATCAACTCACCAGCAATATCATAAATTACCCAGGTTGTCGAAGACAAATTCCTAGTACTACGGGAAGCACCATCTGCGAAACCGACATAAAGGGTAATAGACATCTGCACAATAAGCAAGAAAATGCTCACAAAGCACACCAAACCAAAAAACATGTACAAAAATGAAAACAACACCTATATACACTTATTACGCACGAATGACTCATGCATAATATTTTTTGAGATACAACCCATTTCTAGGTTGTTCAAGAGGATGACGTTCGTAGTCAATTAGCTCATAGGCCCCATTCTGCAACACATGTTTAACAATGTAGGGTCCATGCCACATAGGTTGAAATTTTCCTACCCCCAGCTTATCACGAGCTTGGTCATATAGGAGGACAAGATCTCCTTCACCGAAAGAACGAGGGGAAACTGATTAATCAAAATGAGCTTTGACCCACTTTTTGTGTGCTTCAATAATGAGAGCAGCGGGTTTCATCTAGCCTTTCTAAATAAAGGAGACGCTCTTCTTCTGGTGAAGTATTCGGTAGTAATTCATCAGCCAACTTGAGCGAAGGTATTTCACATTCAATCGAGAGAGTGGCTTCCAGGCCATAAACCAACTAGAAAGGAGTGACCTCGGTTGCGTTCTTAATTGACGTTCGGTATGCCAAAAGAGTTGAAAATAACATGAGATGCCAATTTGATTTGTGGATCCCAATTGTACGTTGAAGCATCGTGACAAGAACTTTTTTCACAGCTTCAACCTGGCCATTGGCTTGAGGGTAGTATGGCGTTTAGCTGTCGTGACGCAGACCCAACTTAGAAGTCAACTCCGCCACCATATAATGCCGAAAATGGGAACCATGATCGGTAACGATGGCTCGAGGGACACCAAACCTAGCAATAATGTGATTGAATATGAACTGAACAGTTGTCTTACCGTCAGCGGCAAGTGTAGGCATTGCTTCGGCCCATTTGGTGAAGTAGTCCACGACTACGATAATATAAGCATGCCCCCCAGCCGAGTGAGGGTTACACGTCATAAAATCGATGCCCCATTTCGCAAAGGGACCAACGGTAATGACAGGATGAAGAGGAACGAGTGGCGCACACAACTTGAGTTGATAAATTTAGCAATCATGGCATTTACGAACTGTGAAAATACAGTCTTTGAAAATAGAAGGCCAAAAATAACCAACACGAAGAATCTTCTATGCAGTAGCATAACCAGACATGTGACGAACCTAAAAGGAAAAATGCTCAAGACAGGTAGACATGTCTCCAAGGCTTGGTAAAAACGAGGAACGATGATGACCATCATCCCACGGCAGATCGTCGAGAGACATAATTTCCACGATAGCCTCATCGGAAGGAAACACTTCTTTTAAAGGATCTGGTGAATCAAAATCAGCAAGCCAAGGGGATTGAGAATAGATGTCAAGAGTCACGCTTGAAGGAGCAGAATCAAAACCAGAATCCGATGCAGCAATGAGTTCACAATAATCAATTTCAATTGGACTCAAAAGCATCGAATCGTCGAACGAATCGATTTGTTCAGGAGAAGGGATAACCCAGGGGTCATCGATTCGAGAAATAATATTGACCTGAACATTATTTGGTGGTGGAAGAGGGAAAAAACCCATGAGGGTAGGATCCTTGAAAATTCCTAGCCCTACACTCTCGCAAGGAGTAGGAATCTTATCCACATACGAAACGTTGTTCTCAGAAGAAGAAGTGAAAAAAGACAATTGATCAACAATAATAATCTTTCCTTTGTGCGGGAACTTCAAAACACAAAAGGGAGTGGACGGAATGCACAACATGGCGTGAGTCCAAATTCGTCCAAGGAGAAGATTATAATTGAGTTTTGCATCAACGACTTCGACCTCGACATTAACTGTCTTCCCTTCTAACATGATCGATAAACTAGAGAGAACACCAAGAGGTTTAGAGTCTCTTCCATCAAATGCTTCAAGGGAATTGGGTGATGAGGTAAGAGCTGGAGAACCAATGGATTTCCAACAAGTAGATGACATAACACAGGTAGATGCACCCTCATCCACGACAGCCTGGCGAATGTTCAAACCATTAATACCAACTTGAATGATGAGAGCAATTTGGTGCGGGAGTTGCGGGACGAAATTCTCTAAATCGAAAGCGAGAAAAATAGTATCGGCAGGATCAATCCCACCTATCACGGATAACAAATATTTTCGTTGCAAAGGACAACTCTGAAGTACTTCTAATGCAGACATTTCAGACGACGCCTGAGCCAAATCTTCAACAATATTGTAATGATGAGCGTCACGGGCGTTAGGATTGTACAAATACTTATGGAGCACACCTTTGGAAGGTGTTCGTACAAAAAATTCGGTGTTAGGTCGTTCAATCTCAAGAGGGAAAGAAATTGGAGGGGGAGGAAGACCATCAGCGATCTCTTTCCCTGTTGCCTAAAGCGAACCAGAATAATCTTTCGATCGAGTAGCAATAGAAACGGGTGCAGAACCGTTCATCATAAACACTTGCGAACCAGATGGAACAGAGGACTGAGGGTGCTCTACCATCATGCGACGACGACGTAGCCACTCATGAATATGATCTGAGATATGAGTAGCTCGGTCCTATTTCAATGAAGTGAGGAGATGCGTCCTGGTCTCATAGTGGATCGGTAACTAAAAATGTGTAAGGAACACCATGGCCAAAGAATTGAAGTCTTGGAAAACTCCACAAGACAACTCAGTGTAACACTTTGTAGCAGCACCTGTGAGAGTTCGCTGGAAAAGACGGAGACGAATAGAATCGTCAACCCAAGAATTAGAAGAACACCACAAGTGGTAAGTCATCACATGCGTTTGGGGGTCTTCACCAAGTTTGGGCCTCAAATTTAGGACAATCACCAGGAACCTTGGTCGGAACCGAAGGCCAATATGGATTATGAAGAATAGGATCATTTGTCAACTTCGATGCATCGGGTAATTCCAACGTAGCAAGAAATGGTAACTGAGTATTGAAAGTCATCGAAGGTCTTTGATAAGGACCTATATGTACATTCCACCCAGTCCGAACGGGATTCTGTCCCCATATATTATGTCATGAAGGATTCGGATCATAGGGATTAAAAACAGGATAATTCGGTTGATACTGGGATTGAGGACCAGGATATTGAGTCGAAGTAGACCACTAAGGTCCTTTCTGAGTAGCATAAGGATTCTACTATGGAATGTAAGTATGACTTTGAAGTTGCTGATACATAGGTTGATTTTGAGGGTAAGGAATCTGAGGTGCGCTATACACTGGTTGATTTTGAGGGTACAGCATTTTGGGTGCATTATATACCAGTTGATAGGAAAATTTAGGGTAATAAGTACCTTGCGGCTGCACAGGTTGACATGGAGAAGCAAGTTGAGCAGGCTAAACAAGTAAAACTGGCTGTAGAAACGAAGGAATCTACTGGTGGGCAGGTTGCAACGGTTGCTGAGCAGGTTGAACCGACTGTTGAAATGGTTGTTGAGAGCCACCAAGTTGACCTTGTGAGAAAGGTTGGCCTGATGGTTTCGATGGACCAGGTTTCCCTTGATGAATAGGTTGACCCGGAGAAGGACCAAAAGGTTGTCCTGGTTGCATAATATTTGGGCCATACTGAATGTGCGGCTGTGATTGAGGTGCAACAAGTTGCCCCTATGATGGATAAACTTGCCCCCCAGGACCAAAATATGATCCAGGTTGATTCATAGGTTGACCCGAGGGACCAGAGGGTTGTCCATGTTGGACCAAAGGCTGTCCTTGTAAATTTTGGCCTTTTCAACTGTATGGTTGTCCCTGTGGACCAGAAGCAGGGCCCTGCTGAGCTAAAGGTTGTCCATGTGAGGGTTGTCCTTGTGAACTAGAGGGTTGTACAGGCAGAGTAGGTCCCAGATGAGTAATATTCTGATAGGGATCATAAAAAACCTGATAAGGATCAATAGGAGGCAAAGAGATCAGATTACCATACACATCATAATGGTGCGGATAGATATATACGGGATTACCAACAGCATCATAGTGATGGAATCGAGGATTAGCTGGAGCCTGAGACTACTGAGAACCCTGAGAATTATGCTGCTGAACAGCCAACATATATTCTTCAAAAGTAAGACCACCCAGAATCACAGGAGTGGTGGAAACTGAACTAGAAGCCACATAAACCGTTGGTTGAACTGGAACATATGTGACAGTAACTAAAAAACCAGGAGTTGAAGGTGATAGCCCAAACGACGGTAAGAGCGAAACTTGGAGGAGGAGTTACTGCACTAGATTGCACAATGGAAGCAACTTGAGACATAATCTGACTTAGAGATCTATATCCAAGCATAAGTGAGACCGACGGTGGTGAAGATTGGGTGGAAGCACGAGAGAGATCTTCGGGAAAGAGTTGATATTCTCCTGTGGAAACAGGCATTCCTTCACTGCCACCAGGACTGGAAGATTCCATATCTGAGTGCAAGGTAAGACCTTCAAAAAGGCTACGGGTATTAGGAGGTACCGCAGCAGCAACAAAATGTGATCCAGACGTAAGAGGAGGAAATTCCCCGTCTTCCCCAACACCAAACCAAGCACTTAAAGGAGGCCAATTGAATTCAACCGGTTCGTCAAGCAGAGATCGAGTAGCAAGGGGTTTGATAAACGAAAGAATAGGTTGTGAGAACTCGACAGACCTAGTGGATTGAGGGGTTTCGAAAGAAGCGTCCAAAAAAGAACCACCACTAGGAGGCAGTGAAGATGATGAAACTAGATGTTCCACCACTTTGACTGTAAATCGGAACAGGAAGTAAAAAATATAACCAATCGATGTTACCAAAACAAAGAACTAAGGAAATCAATCAGACCATGTAACAAACTTGTAAT
Source organism: Pinus albicaulis (assembly GCA_034641835.2). NCBI lineage: Eukaryota > Viridiplantae > Streptophyta > Pinopsida > Pinales > Pinaceae > Pinus > Pinus albicaulis. The sequence continues at coordinate 1,154,555,623 of CM076581.1, forward strand.
GGGCATGTAATCGTAGGTGATTAATTTTATAATATCGAAACCAAAATTCATTGTTTCATGTTTTAAGAGTTGAGAAACAAGAAAAAGATGACTCTAGTCACTTTAAATTTGAAACGAGCGTGAAAGGACAAGTGCTAGATGATCTCTTGTCTTGTTTAAAGAGTCACGAGAAGATCGAAATGATCTCCCTTTATATACGTGAAGGTACGGGGAGCACAAGTCCGTACTAGTGTTGTCTAAAGCCAAAAGGCGAGCGACATCTACTAGGTTTTAAGACGCCGGAACACGTCTCTAGCCTAGACCAATTGAAATGTTTCGTTAGGTTCCAATGTTGCCTTAGGGTCATTGAATAAATTTTAAAATTAATCTTGAAATATGTTTTAGTTTCCATGCCCTATCGAATGTAGCTCAAATTCCTAGATGCAAACTATATGCAAATGAATACCATTTCAATTCAATGAATGCTAGTTATAAGAAGGATAGAAAGCTTTCAAACAAGCAAACAAAGAAAACATGCGAAGAAAATTCTAATGCCCTTAATGCAATCAATCAAAAATGAAATTCCTTCCTAAATTGAGAAATGCTAGTTATGTAAAGGAATGTTTCCCTTTCGATGCAACCAAAGAATGCAAAGATTTTTTATTTTTTTTTTGAATTTTCAATGAAATGAAGCACACATTGTATTAATTCAATGGAAAACAAAATAAACACTAGTTTGAGTTTTATGAATGTAAGGTTTTGAAATTGAATGACTCAACCAAAGCGAAACAGACACAAAAACATGCAAGCTAATGGAGAAAACTTTCAAACGAGAAAGAGAGTTTCCCAAAGCAACCCAAGCAAGAAAAGCAATCAATGCTCAAAATATTGAAGAAGAAGGGCTAATTGAAAAAATGAAAAAGACCGTTTAATCAGCAAAACAAAAGGATCAAGAAAACTTAGTCTAAAAACCTGAAACGAGACTGATAACAATCAAAGAGACTTGTTCCTGAACAGAAGGCTCGGTGTGCAAGAACACCTAGAAACCCTAAGGTATTAACTGACATCGACAAGACAATGGACAAACGATTGAGGGAAACAAGTCTACAGTAGTCAACACAGTCTACAAAGGCTTAAACACACTCAAAAATAACCCAGAAGCAATAAAAAATGACCAAAATATGCATTAGGGAGGTGAAACCAAAACCTACAGGGGTTGGCGTGACTGTAAGGCTGTAATCCGCGCCATACAGAGGTTGGCACAAGTGCTAAAAGAGCAACCTGCACCAATCGGCGCAACTGTCCAAACAAAAAACGCGCAAATCTGGATACCTATGGGAAAAAGAGGAAAAACTCTAACCTAATGAGCAGAGGTCAACCTTGACTCTCTGGAGCTGAATAGAGAATGGAAACTCAACAAACAAACCAGAAAAATATAGGTAACTAAACCAATAATTGAAACCGACCCAACAAGATGATACGACAAACTCGCACTGATCCCCAGTGGAGTCACCAATTTTTTATGAAGGTAAATCCTCTCTACGGACAGAGATGATCCCTCTAGCCCTAGGGTGGGTCTAGTAACAAAAGGACACGCTAAAGTGTTGCTTCCTAGTTAATGAATGAACAAAATACCATGGTATATTGACCTACCTTGAATCCAACACTGTTAATGTTGCAGAAAGAGTAGTGGCCTCTCACTCTTGCCTTGGAAAATCATGATCCAGTCGTTGTCACGCTTAGATACCTGCACATAGGACAAAGAAAAAGAAAAACATATGACAGAATATTTTCACTCACAACTATTAGCCAGTCAAAGAGGGCTAAACATATCGCATCAAATAAACATCATAACACAATAGTGGAATCAAACAGTAGTCATGTATATTAATGAGTAGAAGGAAGAGTACAACCGATGCTTTGACATTGCAATATCCTCCAGCAGGGTTCAAATGAAACGCGTCTCAACTGTCGGTCATGGAATTCAGACTTAAGCTCTCTTAGAAGTCATCGACTCGAGCTCTCTCAACACAATCTTTCTTACTCTATCTCCTCTAGCAGCTTAGCTATAGTATAATTCTCTTAGTTCAGCTATTTAGCCATTCATCTAGCTTCTACTAAAGGAGATAGTTTCTTATATAGAGGGAAAAGAGGAGGTTGGGATCCCTAAAAAGGTGGGAGGGAGTCCTATCCTTTAGGAGAGTTCCAAGGGAGGTGGAAACTACTAACTAAAGGAAGGATTATGTGGTTGTTTCAGTTCAACCACTCCCAATGACTCATCCCCGAGGTGGTTGGAATGAAACCTCCACATCTATTTTTTAAAAACATCCCATAAACAGCTTGGCACAGGTGTACAACTAGCATGGAGCGCCAAGTGGCATGGGCTCAGTGTTAAATTTCCTGGTCGGCGCGAGGATGTAATAGACTACGTGCTCCAAGGGATAAATAGGGATTTTCACAGCTCTGCTTTGAGAATTGTCAACAAGAAGAATGTTGATTTCATCAAAAGGGACGCAAGGATGGTATTTGCAAAGCATGACACTACTTATTGGTCACAGAAATGACCCTCCAATGTGCGAGTTTGGGATTGCAGGGATAGGGACAAAATGTTGTGTAACAGTTGTGTAAGAATAATTTGACGTGTTTCGTTCTTGAAATTTGACGAGAATGATCTACTAGTTTTTTCTACTTATTGATCTATGTATCACTCGATTAATTATAAGAATTACTTTTCTCTTATGTGAGGGAGTTGCTCAAGTTCCCTGTGATTCTAGAGAATTAATGCACTCCCATACTTAATCACTAAGTGTATCCTCCTGTACATGTATTTTTCCAAGTTCCATCATTAGGACTCTTGTGAATTTTTAGCAATTTAGTTTAATGTCATGGGTCTGTGTAAGTCAGAAAGGAAACTCATAAAATAAGTGTAAAAATATTGTAAAAATAGCTTGGAGTCACTTCCAAGGCCATCCAAGTCAGGGTTAAGGAGGTCGATTGAAAAGTTCAGACCTCGAGTGAAATTTCTTCTAACCCAAGGTGTGTAGGTCGAGCAATCGGGTGGGTCCACTAGTCGAAAGTCGGGCCAGTTAGGGACAAAGTGCATAATTTGTCGAGAGATAAGTCAGGTGGGACTGCAGATGAGTCGCGGAAGTTAGTCAAGGTTGGGCCGACCTCCGAATTGGGGGTCAAGCCCCTTTTGTTAAGTTTAATGTGTTGTGGAGTTAAGGAATAAGTCGACCTCTACTTACTTGGAGGAGTGTGCATGCCCATGTGGATTGTCCATAATGGCATAGATCACGATCCATTGAGTGAGCACCATGTAGGAATTAGTATTGATGTGGAAAGGTTTGTAATTAGCCTATATTTGAATGGTCACATCTTTCGATCTGTAAGTCAAATTGAGGTAAAATATATATCGTTGGAAATTTCATGACGAGAGAGACACAATGATGTTATCCATTTCAATTTGTGAAGTATTTAGAAAAGAGCAAAATTTTTAGACCCCATTTCCAGAACAAGACCATGGAAAGTGGGTCTGCATAGTAACTACCTCCTTCTAACCTTGGCCGGGGCAGGGGATTAGTAGGGGGTGCATTTTAGAGTGGTATCATATCCTCCATGTTCAACACTTGGACTGGATGGGATATATCACAATTGTAACAAGCAAATGTTCAACATTAGACCTTGAAGATCCAAAGAAGTTCAAAAGCTTATTGATATGCTTCAAAAACATTACTATTGTTGTGAAATGATTGTGTGTATGGTTTTGTGTGTCTTTGTATGCATGTGACATGGCACTAATAATGTATTTTACTTTATTGATATTAATGTGCTAATCAAGGTGAAGTGTTGTAGCTAGCCATGCACCAACATATTTCCATCAGTTGACCAACGTGATGATGTCTATTATGTACTTTATTTTTTTTAAATCTAACAATTATGAGTGTGTGTGTGTGTGACAAAACATTAGAAGACACCAAGGGTTAAATAAATGAGGGAAAGGATGGTGCAATATAGCTCCCATCAATCACAACATGGATATGAAGAACAAAGGAAAGTCAAAGAGGAAATATCAGTTGAGCAACGAGGGTAGGTTTTAACCCTGTACAGAAATTATCTGCAAAAAAAATCTTAAAAATAGAAAATAAACAATAGTGAGAGCATAAAACATAAAATAATTATATGCAGATATTTTCCCCTCGATCCCAAACTGGGACTACCATCTTGATTTTTCATTTTTTCCATTTAGTGTTACAACACATATATATATACATGCCGAAGCACTCATAAACCCCAATCCATTAACCTTGGATTATAACATAACTGTAGTTCCCTTGACTAGATCTACAAAATACCAGGAACAGAAAACCATCATGCCCAAAACCATGTGCAAACCCATGCACAAAACCATAGGCGGTTTTGTCCATCTAATATAGGGTCTAAAAAAAATATCTCGGGACACTGCCCTGGACCCCATGCAAGGGGGCTACCTGTTAAAATTGGACAACTAGGTCCAAACTCCGAGTTTTGCTACTTAGATGATGATCCAAATATTTTTATTGGATTCCTCTTTCGGAGAGGTGTAAGATTGATCTAAAGATCATCTCAATCGGATGAGCAGAACATGTACTTTGAATTTATTCCACTTATGTGCTAGGTTGGCCTGGAATAAAATATTGACTTAAATGTCTTAAAGGACGTGTCACACACCCCCAAAGATTCCTATTGGAGAGACTTAGAGTTCATTTGAAACACATTGTGTGGAGGAATTCTCTCTCTCTGGATAGCATTGGAGCTGCGTAATATATGGACTATTCTTTGTTTGGGTTGTTCTGGGGTGATGTGTGACACGCTTGGCTGAATGACCTATTGAATTCTTTGCTGGTAGAAGCATCCTTCTTATCGCCGTAACACCACCATTTATTATCTCTTTTTTGGCTTGTCTTCTATCGATTTATTAATATGTTCTATCTCCTTCAGTGTTGTGTGCCCTAATCTGAAATGGCATAGAACATGTCCAAAATTTAACACTACCGCCCCCCCTATGACCCCCCTACTTGCTTCTAATATTGGAAAGAATATAACACACACCTAAAAATGAGGAGGGATAGACTCTCTTGATTGGATGGACACATTGAGGAGTCTGAGAGAAGAAATAAGGAGTTTCAAGGATGAAAATGAAATACTTGTCAGGTGATCCAGATCTTCGGGAAAATCCCCCAAGATCTAAAAAAATTTAATGCTAGAAGAAAAGAGGAGAACACACAATAAACAAAACCACAAAGAAACTTTTCATTAAAACAAAGAATAACTGTAAAAGAGACATTGTGGTGGACAATATGTCCTTTTAACAAAATGCAACTTGTTACTTATAACCTTTTTTTGTTACAATACCATAGGTAAATTCCATGGGTGGGTAAATACCATGGCTAGATAGCACTTACAATACCATGAGTGAATGAATACCATGGGTGGATGCTACTTACAACACCATGGGTAAATTCCATGGGTGGATAAATACCATGGTTGGATGAATACCATGGATGGATGCATACCATGGATAGATGTCACTTACAATACCATGGATGGATAAATACCATGAACGGATAAATACCATGGACGGACAAATACCATGGGTGTAGGCCACTTTCCATTCGGATCATTCCTCCCTCCTTAAGATGCAATGGTCCCCATTGCATGAAGTTCCCTCCTAAGAAACCTTAGTTGAATATGAAGAGCCACTAAAGAGAAGGATTTTGTGTGGTTAACCCATAACCGTGATGAAAGAAAATTCAAAGATAAAGATGCCCTTTAATTCTTGTGACCAGATACTGAAAATGTGCGGCCTAGAAAATGGACTTCGATGAAATGTGGGTTTGTGGATGAGCCATAACCATGACAAACGAAGATCTGAGGATAGATATACCCTATAATGCATGTGACCAATTGTGCTGCTAACAGTGTGCGGCGTAGAAAATGTACTTTGATGAAGTATAGGTTTGTGGATGACCTCAAACCATGAAGATCCAAGGATAAAGATACCCCATAATGTGTGTGACCAACTATGATACTAACAGTGTGCGGCCTAGAAAATGGAATTCGATGTGAAGGATTTTGTGTGGTTAAACCATAACCGTGATACTGACTATTGATGAAGTAGCATGTGCCTACATAGCCTAGGGTGGTGTTAGCTCCCCGTAATTTGCTAGATTGATTGAGATACAAAGGTACAGGGTAACATCAAACCAAGCTTTGGAATCCCAGGACCTAGCCTTCCTGGATTCGGAGAGGGATCTCTCAAGTAGGTGCAAATATGTGAACTTGTTTGCTGATTAGTGTTGATTTTAGGCTAGATTTTAAGTGCAAGGTATTTTGATTGTTTTTGGTTGGGTATGATGCTCAGATAGATTTAGATAGAAAACAAGGAAGATTGTTAATTCATTGGGCAATGGAGTCAAACAAGGTCGTGAATGATTTCATCAATGGTTTCAAGAGCATTTGCAGGGAAATTCTAACTTGGTTGGTGGGTCTTTAAGGTTGTGAAAGGATCATGAGATGGACATTAAACTTGAGAACAACAAGCTAGTAAAGGGCACAAACATAGTCCTTTATATACTTGTAAGCTGAGGGGGTTAGAATATTTATAAGCATAGCAAGAGAGTCAAAGGCTTAAGCAAAACCTAATCCATTTGATTTCAGACTGAAAGCAGATAATCAACCAAGAAAACATTCAGATAAAACATAGAAAGGAAAAAACTTATTTAATATTTCATGGATTTTATCATCAAAAGCACATTTAAGATGCACAAGTAACTATAACCATAGAAGGAGAGAAAACCCTACATCCACAGTTGCAGCTATTAAAATTCCTTGAAACAATTTTAGCTAAGTAAAGGCAAAGAGAATGGTTAAGACAGACTTCTTTGACAAACTATAGGCAAAGCTGCTTCAAAACATGATTTCAAGAACAGAGTATTTCAGAGGTAACAATATGTAGGGCTAGCCTTAAATCATAATTGATACTAACTGATATAAATCATTCAAGAAAATAGACAAGCCAAAAACTTATTAGAGAGCAAGAGATTAATTCCCTAACATATCTTAGCAGAAGAAAACATTTAGGCAGTGAAGGAAACAAACAGATCTAAGGTACCATCAACAAACATATCTTAGTCTAAATTTTTTTTCCTACTACAACATAGATGGATTGAAAACATATGAGAAACTTAGAAAACATTAACAAGAGAAAAATTCACCATCAACCAGGCCTATGGATCCTGCAAACAGTCCTTCTCCATCAACAAGTAAATCAGATCATGCATAAGCTCCAAGACATCAATTTCTCATCAAAGGCTTCAAGGGACTATGTATTAATTCAGCATAAGTGATCAACATCCAACAAAATATATGAGAGCCTCATGCTCTATTTATGGAGCAAATGAGGAGGTGGAAACCCTAAGAGGCTTCCAAAAACCCTAATTTGGCCATAAATGTCATAAATGTGCTTAATGACCATGCAAGGCCCAAGACACATAAGAGATAAGAAAATAAATGAAAAATATCATAACATAACTCCCCAATCAAATCTGGAGTGATTTTCCCAAGAAAATATTAAAAAATCATCTTGCCATAAATTTGTGTGTTTTGTTGACTTTTTGGCAAAAGACAGTCTAGGGGCGCAGTGCCACTTTTTCAGAAAATAGGTTGTTTTGCAACCAAGTTTTGGACCACTTCCAGGCATCGGATTCGGGCCCGTGGTGGCTCCTTGGAAAGCTTGAAGAGTCTAATTTCCATAAATACTTTATTTTTTCTGATTGGATTCCACTTGCCTTCTCAAAAATCAAATCTCCCATGACTGCTCAACGTGCAGCACCAGGCCTGAAAAGGAGGCAGAAAGGTCATTTTTGAGGTGTTTTTTGACCTTTTGAGGGGGACAAAATGCTCCAAATGATCTGAAATTTTTTGAGCAGACTGCTGGAGACATAAAAAATCCAAAAATGTAAAATTTATCAGCTTATTATTCTCCAAAAAATAGCGTAGCGCCTAGGGTGTTGCACTCCTAGGGCCTCAAAATTTCAAAAACATAAAAACTTCTCCTGTGCGCAGCGCCATTTTGGAGAGGGAATTTGGAGGATTTCCCTGTGTCATAATGAGCTTTGTGATAGCTCGTTGGAAATATTGACTTGTTTAATTTCCAAATATATAATTTTTTTCTTGATTGAAGTTGATTTTATTTGTCAAAAGTTTATTTTCCCGTAACTGGTCAAAAAGTGCTGAGTGCTGGTGCAGAAATGCAGAGTGTTGGTGCAGACAACTTTTGGAGGCCTTCTGCAAGTCCAAATTGAGCTCATGATAGCTAATTGGAAATATGGTTGAGTAATATTTCTAAAAATTCTTTTTTGTTTCTATTTGGTGTTCATTTACTTATCCAAAAACTGATTATCCCAACACTGGTCAAAAAGTGTTGAATGGTGGTGCATAAATACAGAGTGCTGGTGTAGACCACTTTTGGATGACTTCTTAAATTCAAAATTGAGATAATGATAGATCATTGGAAATATATTTAAGTCTAGTTGTCATTTTACTTATTAATCAAGTCATTTGGACACTCCAGCTGTGAGAAAAACTGATTTTCCCAAGGTCACTCCAGAAGTGCAGAATTTCTCCCGTGACATCTGTATTTTTGACATTGATCTCAAACCATGATACCTGTGTAAAAAATGAAGGATTTTTTTCTTCTTAGCCATATTATGGAAAAAAACCTCTCCCACTTTTTCCAATTTCATCTTTGTTTGGTCAGAAACACAATTTAAAGAAAAACTAGCCCTAGGTGTGATACATGGCTTGTCTCTTGGAATGAATTCTCGGAAAATGATGGAGGCATGATGTTTATGAGCTGGTATAGACTTATTCTTGCTGAAATTATCTATACAATTAATCCTTTGCTCTTGTGCCTCATTTTCATATCAAACCCTAGCTTAGTTGGAAGAGGAAATTAGGGTTTGATGTGAGGATTTAGGACTGCCTTGCAGAGGGAGGGGAATGAAGGGGTTATGGGTTGTCTAAATTCTTGGAGAAATTTTTGGGGATAGGGATAGATGTTAGGGAGTAGGGGAAAGTGGAATTTCAGGAATTGAGTGAGGGGAAGGGGTCCAAAAGGTCAAAACACAAGCCTAGTCTTAAAAAGTGTCAATTTGTGGCAATAAACTAGGTTTTATAGAAAAATGATGATTCTGAGGGATAGGAGTGATGGGAAGTGTTTATGGAGGTATTTTAAGGATAGGAGGAGGTGTAAGAGCATCAATATATAAGCCTTGTTGATTATTTAATCGTGGAGGTCAAGAAACCAAGAAAAATGCCCTTAAAAACCATAGATAGGCAATGGAGGAGTTTAGGGAAAACAAAAATAGAGGGTTGAGGCCAAAGGTGGCGAAACATAGTGATAATGAGTGGCATGAGCCCATGATGGGTCTTCTGGGATGGGTGAGCTGAGCTTGGCATGACGGAATGATGAAATAGTGAAAAATTTATCCTAAGGATAATGAAGGCCGTGAGATTTCTAGAACTCACAATGTTCATGAACTTTGTTTCTAGAAATCTAGAACCGATACTTAGTCATCTTTAGATAGTGAAAATTATGGATGACTAATAGGTGGGATGGAACGTCTCCAAAAAATCCAAGTCGGATGCTGCTATGTTGAAACTGATGAATGTGAAGCGAGTTCCTACTAAAGCAGGGTGGGAGGGTACGTATCCAAAGGGAACCTTCTCCGAACGCTGCTCAAGATATAAAATCTAATTAAAATGGGAATAAATCGATAAATATAACTCATGATATTTATTATAACTTGTTTTTGGAAACAAAATGACCATTCTGCATCTTCCCATGTGATCGAAATCCCTTAATGGACACTCTGGAAACCCAAATTTACGTTGCAACTGTCCCCTCGTCACAAAAGTTCTGAAAAAAAAATAACAAATTTTAAAACAGTGATATCTCCCTCATCCGAACTCTAATTCGACCAATTATTTTTTTTGAAATTGGGTGTTTTTTCAAGAGTATCTCAGATCTACAAACATTTTTCTGAAATGATTCACAAAAATGGAAAAAAATTACAGGATATTTCTCGTCCATGAATTCCCGTCAGAAAAAAATTTGCAACATAGCTAATTTTAAATCAGCGATATCTCTCTTATCTGGACTCCAATTCAGCCGATTTTGTTTTTTGAATTTGGGTATTTTTTGCAAGAAATCCAAATTTGGTATTTATTTTTGTAAATTTTTCACCAAAAGTTTCATATCTGATCTCCAAACTCAAAGCCCAAAAAATTCATGGAGTTTGCTGAATATTGCTGCAAAACATTGAAATTGAAATATGCTTCAAACCCTCATTCCCATGGATTCGTAACATGAATCTGATACCACTGATCCAAATCTTGGGGGGAGGCCCCTAAGATCTAAAAAATTTAAATGCTAAAATAAAATATGAGAACACACAATAAATAAAACCACAAAGAAACTTTTCATTAAACAAAGAATAATTGTAAAAGCTACATTGTGGTGGACAACCTGTCCTTTTACAAAATGCAACTTGTTACATATAGCCTCTTTTTTTTACAATACCACAAGTAAATTCCATTGGTGGGTAAATAGCATGGGTTAATGAATACCATGGGTAGATCACACTTACAATACCATGGGTGAATGAATACCATGGGTGGATGCTACTTACAATACCATGGGTAAATTCCATGGGTGGCTAATACCATGGGTGGATGAATACCATGGGTGGATGCATACCATGGGTGAATGAATACCATGGATAGATTTCACTTACAATATCATGGGCAGATACATACCATGGGTGGATGAATACCATGGATGTAGGCCACTTTCCATTCGGATCATCAGGGCACAAGAGAAACAATTAGAAGTTAATGCAACCATCTTGTAGTGCACGTTAGACTTATAAAGGTAGAGGTAACATGAATCGGGTATAATTCATAGGGATAGACAAATTCCTTTGGGATAAGAAGAAATATCTAACGGGGGAAAAGAGAGTAGGTCTACAAAGATACATCAGTTTTCCAGCGAAGACACTGTGAAGGGAGGTACTCTATTAAGCACTCCCAAAAAAAATTCGAGCAACCATGAGCAGCAGTATGAGGATACTCACAGAAGGCCACATCGTCATCGATTTCACAATTATCATGAGAGAAGAAGGGGAAAATAATATATACCATAATATTTTAAGAAGGGTAATCCTTCTAATTTTGATGGTGAAATGAGGAAATCAGAGGACACTGAAGCTTCGCTACTGGCAATGAATTTCTTATGAATCCATAATTATTCAGAAAATATGAAAAAAAGAGTAGTTACTTTCATCCTATGAGGCAAGGCGGATATATGGTGGGAATATATGAAACATGTGAAATGTATAAGGGAAGAAGAATTGTTTTGGAAGGACTTTGAAAAGTATTTCAAGAGAAAATATTTATCTGAGAAATATTTTTGCAGCAAGGAAAAGGAGTTTTATGAACTCAGATTGGTTCAAATGATGGATGATGAGTAAACCACTAAATTCTTAGAGTTGTTAAGGTATGTTCAATACCTTAAGGAAGAGAAGACAAATATTCAGAGGTATGTCCGTCGACTGCCACAATCCTTCAAGGCTAGAACTGAATTTGATAAGCCAAAAAATTAGAAGATGCAATCCATAAATTAAAGCATTTTTATGAGACATATAGGTGCATGCCTGAATATAAATCATATTGGAAATTCAAAGGAAATTCTAAGTTTAAAGGAAAAGGAGAAAATAAATCTAAAGGAGAAAGTGTGACTCTTGTTAACCAAGAAAATCAACAAATCTCCAATGTTGCCAGTAGATATTTTCCTACTCAGGAAGAGGCCAAGGGCCATGAGGAGATTCTATTCAAGTGTTGGACCTATGGAGGAAATAATTTGATCAAGGATTTCCCACATCACAAGAAACCTGGCCTGAAACTCTACAATATGCGGGAGGAAGAGACAGTCAAGGACGTAGCGCAAAACATACCTACAATTTACACAGCAATGGATAATCACCAAGATGATCATTAGGTAGCAATAATATAGATGGAAGGTATGATCCACAACCAAATCATTTAGATTTTGATCAACCCTAGTTCTAATTCTAGTTACATCATCCCCTCTTTTTCTAATAAATGTGCATTAAAGAAAGAATCACGCGTCGAGTCTTGGCTAGTTCAATTGGCCACAAGGACGAAAAGCAGGATTGATTATTGGGTGAAGGCTTTCCCAATCGAATTGAATGGTATATTGACAGTTGAAAATCTTAATGTACTACCACTGGGAGCATATAATATAATTTTGGGCACGGATTGGTTATATGCATATCAGAAAAAAGTAGACTATTATGAGAAGGAATGCCTTGATGAATATGGAGAAAGAATAATGTTATAGGGGAAAATAAATCCTACTTCGGTGAGATTAATCTCAACCATGCAAGCCAATAGAGGTCGCGGGAAGATATCTTTTACTTGTTGTGCATATATACACTAACACTAAAGCTAATCGTATTGTTGATAATGATGACAGTGATATCCGAGGGAAATACCCTAGTTTACAACAATTTCAAGATGTGTTTCCTAAAGATATACCTAGGTTTCCCGTTGTTGATGGTCCATAATGACATCATCAAAATTTGGGGAAACCATCCAGTGGGGATCGTAAATAAAATCCTTTTATGTTTGGAATAATGGCTCCGACTGGGATTTTGGGACTAGTTTCCCTTAAAAAATAAACTATGTGGAATATATCGGATGAGATATACTTATTATAACTTTAAATAATAAGTTGAAATAAGAAATAATATAAACTAATACTAAACACAGGTGGCTGATAGTATATGTGTTATGATGATATGACAATTGAAATAATAATGTATATCACTATGCAACTATGAGGTTAACTCGATGAAAGAAAATTTATTTAATTAATTTTATTTATTTAAAACATCACATATACTGAGATCTTGTTGTTCACAAGTAAGATTAAAATTCCAACCAAACACACCAGTAGTGATAATGAAAATTTTATTAATACATGCAATGTGAAAAAAAAAACATAATACCATTCTATTCTAAGAAAATAGATAGACAAAGGGTACTAGTACCTGATACACCATCAATCTTCTCATCATAGAAAGCAAGTGGTTTAGCTTTGATATTAATCAAAACTTAATTACAATAGTGCAACTTAAGCCTCCTTTTTACAAAAAATTTGAACCCCTTCCCTATATTAGAAAGGGAAATTATAGTTTTACAATAAAATACAAAGATAGAAAGAAATAAAAAATCCTTAATAACTCATGAACATCGATAACAATAAGGGACAAATTTAGAAGTGGTTGCAATATCTTAGGATGATGATTGGACAACATTTTTTTGTTGCAAATTAAATATTTCGATAAGACTGTTGGGCTGGGAAGGGAACTTTGGGTTGATCTGCAATTTAACAATGAAGATAGTGTTTTTCAAGTTTGGCAACATCTGAGTGGAGACGTTTGTAAGGCATCAGAGCAATAGCCATTTACTATGAGTCTTGACTATGAACTGCCAGTGATGCTCAAGTGTGACTTTAGTTAGTTTTTCAATCATCTCGGTAATTTTCTTGGAGCGTTTTGGCCACGTTATAGTCAATGATTTTATGTCAGGAAGATAACCTTCAGGACAACTCGGGATGAGATTTGACTGAAGTAAATTATCACTGATGGTTTCAATGATATTGTTGGCAATATCTCGAGCTTCTTATATGACTTCTTTGGCGTGTTTCATACGAATTTCCCATTCTTTGAATACAATAAGTTTATGGGCTTTTTCAATTTTGGGTAGATTAGCAGTTCTACCCTCTTCACTATCCTCCCAAGTTAAAAAGCCTGAGATATTTTCATATATTTATCAAATCAATTCTTCATGTCTGATAATTGATCGACCAAAGAATCAGCAGTCTTGAATTGGTCTTGAATGATTTCCAATTTATGGAAAAATATTGTTTATTGTTTAGCAAAAAGGGCATTTAATTATTTAGCCTCCTTATTGAATTCTATTAGCTCAGGATTGGCATGCAATTGTTCAATCCTTGCTTGCATTTCTTGAATTTTTTTGTCTCTGACGTGTATTTTTGTATCTTATTGGACTTTGAGAGAATCCAAATTTTTTTGGAGTGTTGTTACCTATGAATGCAGTGTTCAGTAACCTTTTTATTTTTAGCTTCAAGGTTATGTTCTAGTAGGGTGATGTTTTCCTCTTTTTCTTTAAGCAATTTTTGCACTTTTGCAACTTTTTAAATAGTGTTCGAGGCATAAGCGCTAGTGAATTGAGATATTTTTCCAAATTCCTCTGTGGGATATGCTATATAACCTTTCCATAAGACCTCAAAAGAGGAAACATTTCCAGAAACTAATGCCTATGAATGATCGAGCTTTCTCTTTTTTCTTCCTCTTTTTACTATAGCCATATGTTGAGGACTGTAGAAGATATATAATGGAGGGATCTCCTAAATGTTTAAAACAATCTCAGAAGAAGGAAAAGGATGGATAAATTCAACATCCTTTTCACCAAGGGATTTTTTTTTAATCTTCTTTGCTTTTGTACCTTGTTCAAGATTATTTGGAGTATCTTGAATATTCATCTATCGTGCAACCTTAGTAGTTTGGGTCTCATCATTCTTAAATTTGAGAGTTTGACTAAACTCTTTCCAAATCTCATCTAATCTAGGATCAATCAAAAATATTCTGCTTAAGAAGAATATGAAGCCACTATTCCTTTAGGTTTGGGAGGATCGGTTGACTTAGAAGAACAAATAATCAGAATATCATCACTTAGAATTTTCTCTTGTGGAACCTGCAATAAATCCATAGGGAGATCGGCTATCCTTGAGGATCTGTATTATGGAAATTGGGCCTTTTCTTATGGATTTAATTTCTCCTCTGCTCTTTTTAACACTTGGGAATAAGATTAAGTCTACTCAAATAAATAATCTAATATGTTAGGATCATGAACAAACTCTCTGATATTTTGTGAGGTTGTGAATTTATTTACTGGAACACTGAGGTCATACTGTCTATTAGGTACAATAGTCATATTAAGGGCTTGAATAGCCTGGATTTCTATCTCTTCATGATTATAATTAGCCAAAGAAATATACCAAACTTGGTTGTAAATGTAAGCCACATTCTCTTATTTGAATCTTTCAGGTATTTAGAAATGCCTTTCCCAATATTTTTATAAGCCACCTCCCTGCTCAAGAGTTTACCAGGAATACACAATGAAAAAAAATGAGGGTTGTAAAAACTACCAAAAATCCTAATGTATGTAAAATATTCCTCACCAAACCAATTTCCAAGTCATTCAAGATCATCTCGAGCCTCTAGGCACATCCAAGCTGCTTTTGAACCAAAAATAATTTGATAAGTTGTAAATATGATTGTGTGACAAATTTGGTAAAAAAATTATGATACTTCGATTCCCATAAAACATCATGATACACTTGAATGGGATTAGTATCTTGAAGGGTCCATTTCTAGCCCATAGAAGGAAAATCCATTGAGAAACATAAGGCATCCATAATGTAAGCAAACATAAAAAACGAGGGACTTTGTTTTCAGAAATGTTGTGCCCATT
The DNA here is from genome assembly GCA_034641835.2 of Pinus albicaulis. NCBI lineage: Eukaryota > Viridiplantae > Streptophyta > Pinopsida > Pinales > Pinaceae > Pinus > Pinus albicaulis. Next base: position 1,154,571,286 of record CM076581.1, read on the forward strand.
CCTAAAGTCTATAATATAGGTAACTAGGTCATTGGAAAGCATAGCAGCCCAATCAAAAATAAACCCCTCTGAGGCTCCATCTATCATCGGTACCGAGTCATCAGAAAATTTTGAAACATTAGGCTACGAATGCAGCCTACACATCATAGTAGCAACCTGGGAAAATGGACCAACAAGAGAGTCAATGACATACCTACCACTTTCTTCCGCTTTATGCTTGTTTGAATATTTTATCCACTGTCTAATTTTCTCCAACGGGTGTCCATGTTCCTTGATGAAAGCCTCAATATATTCCTTGTCGTATTTTCACTATGGATCAGGAAGATGGTACATGATTTGTAAATATTTGTTGGTGAATGACCCAATGAGTATACTCTTTCTAGTGAAAATATGTTTGTTGGTAGTATTCAAATTTTCCACTACCCATCGAACCATATTTGTATAAGGCAGAATCTATGGCATAGTCACTATCCTATGCAGAAAATAACTAGTAGCATCACTGAAAGTAGCTTCCGAGACTGGAGAGCTATCATCTTCGATTACTGTTCTCTAGGTAATTTTGGGCTTCTACTCTTCAAAATAATTGTACATCATTTCCAAAGAAGAATTACCTGCATCTTTAGTGAAAACTGTATCGGAGAATAGTTCTGATCCTGGTATATTTTCATCATTTTATTCAATGAAATGGCCAAAAGACTTGATCCGAACTTATAGTGGAATGTAACATAATATAGATATAACCATTAATATAGAGATGTAGCAGAAATAAGACTTCATTTCATTAATATCAGAGTGTAGAAATTATACCAATGGATTCAATATGATCTTGTAATGTACTAAAACAAAATATTGAATCACTTCTACAAATTTGCGGAAACCAAATTTAATCGCATAATCACCAACAAGAAAGAGAAAGAAATCAATCAATCGCACAACACAAGATGTATATGGGGAAAGAAATTGCTCAAAACCCCACTATTTTTATATTGCAGTCATTCAAGACCATGAAACAATACAATGTTATTCCTCACACTGAGAAACCTCTGCACTCTGCTAATTGTATCACTCTAATCTAGGAAAAATCAGTCCAATACTTAAACAATTCTCAACCCCTATCTGCCAAGCCTTTCTTACACATTCCTGGAGGAATTGTGGCCCTATTAATTAGGAAATTCCTTGGAATTGATTGCACAATTCATCTAAGGCTTGTTGGTGACCTCATGCATGACCTGTACAATTTTCTAGTTATACAACTGATAGTCATCTTCCCTTTAACCTCTCTCTCAACTGGGTCTTCCTTAGAAATTACATGCAACAACTATTTATAGTGAATTACCAGTTAACTAATTGATCACTACTTGTGAGTTGAATCAGATTTAATTCGCTAGACCTATCACCTCTTAGTTAGAACTAGTTAAACTGATTTTAACTCAATTAATTGAGTTAACTAATTTCAACTCACAAATAACTATAACTAGACCCCCTAAAAATAGGAAAAACGTCTACATGCCTCCTCTTAGACCCCCAACTAGAATTTCTTAAGCTAACTCAGTCTTTTTGACTTAGTTAACTAATAAAAAATTTCCTCGGATGAAATTACAATTTATCTTCCAATTTAATTAAGGGAAAATTAAATCAGAAGCCCCCATTGGGTGCCATTTCAACACAAAGAACTGAAATATGCTTACAAACATAATAGAAATAAACTAGCTTAGGCAATGGTAGCTTATATCTGAGAAGATATGTGGTGGCTACATGCCTCTGAACTATGTTAAACTGAGGCTCAAAGTCCTATTTATTATTCAAAAACAATGGAAAACCCTAAACATCCAAAAAACTAACACTAAGAGATGAATCACCAAAATTGTGCGCCCTGTTGGGGTAAATTGGTACATCAACTTCCCAGGGTTGTAACTTTGGCATGTGATCTTTGTTTGAAACGTACAATACCTCATTATAAATATCTATCCGAGGACTATAACATTTGGATACAAAAAAATTACATGTTTTTTAAAAACATGTCATTTAGGGCCTCAAAACATCTTTGGAAGTTCAAGACCCAAAAAGCTACCAAAAATAATAAATTGTGCTACAATTAAGGAAACTGAAAAATCTTAAAGAAATAATGGTGGGGGTCCAAGTGGAATAGGCGGGTGGCCACCAATATCCACCTAGATCAATACTATTGGGAAGGTGCCTTTTTCTTAGCTTTCCCTCCCTTTGAAATTTCTTTGTAATTCCAAGAATCAGAGCTTTCATGTAATGTAGACAGGAAGGATTAGTGAAAATAACCTCCAAACCAGAACTTAGTGCAAATACAATACACTTTGCAATAGAATAAATTCTATTTTGAATAAATATTATGATATCGAAAAGAATTAAATAAGGATTTGTATGTTTTCAATACCATAAAAATCAATTAAATACACAAGTGGAAGGCCATGTGGCACTGCCACATCATATTATCAGGGGTATGATTTTCGAAGAGTAATTGAAATAAAATTACGATGGGATGATCCTGATAGGAAAGGTTTCCGATCTAATAATGGTTAAGTTAACAATCTCACAAAACGAGCCCTGGTGAACAATAAACAAATCTTATCAAAAGTATTGTATCGAAATATTTTTCATTATAACACTCCAATAAATCATGATTCAGAATTGAAAATTTTATTAAGAATCATATATCAGAGAATTCACACATTATAACTTTTAACTAAAATATGTCCCGATGGAGGAGGCTTGATGAAGGTTTTCAGAGGATTTAATATCAGGGGCTTATATTATCGGAGGTGGAATTTAAATGAACCTACGATGCGATCAGCTCCCATAGATTATTTTATTGTTGATTTTTTGAAGAGAGAAGAGTTATGATAAATGTTTCCTACAATAAGCATTATGAATCAAGTCTTTATGTAATATTTAATAAAACATTGGGGATATGGCATTGGAAAGGATATTCATCATAACTTATATTTAGAAGGAGCTCTGAGATAAGGAAAGGCCAATGACAAAAGTATCCGATAACATTTTACTTACGGGAGTGAGCCCATCAGAACTTTCTTTCAACATAACTTTTATAAAATTAAAAATTTGATACGAAGAGTTCTAATGAAAAGGAACATCCATAACGTTTTTTCCAAATTTATATTATAAATATGGTTATTTTTAACTCTTCATATGTCCCTTATAAATAAAAGAAAGCATAAAATATTTTAAAAGGTATAAGATAAAAGGGTCCCCATTATTTATTAGGAGTTAATTAAAAATGGGGAGGTTGTTGTTTTGCTACAACAATTGGCGATACATTGGGCGAAAAAAGTACCTCTGTTAAATAAAAGAAATTTAAAATATAAAGGAGAAATAATTGAAAGATTGTAATGTTGGAATTCAAATTAAAATTTCTTTGAATAAAATGAATATCATTCTTTGCAAACTTTATAGCATGTTATTCATGGGAGAATTTATTTAATTATGACAATAAGTTATATTGACAGTTGTAATGATAAAATAAAGAACTACTAAAATTTTAGCATTAATATAGGCTCTTATTTCACCGGTAGTGTCAGTGTTGCCAGTGGGCGTCCATAACCTCGACGAGGTTACCATTTAACTAAGAAATACCAATATCCCATCCACTAGAAAATATTTTTGAGCCCTTTAGTTTAGATATTACTTAAATTTTACTTATGCTTGAAAGCCATTTTCCTCGCTTGGTAACCTATTGTTGACAATGTCATTCACAAGTATTAATGATATTGAACAAGTCGGCTCGTGATGAGAACTCTTTTCCTACAAATTTTTGGACTATAAGCCACTATATTGGATTGGTAACCAGATATAATAATGTCAATATCATCAGTTCCTCATGATCATGGTAAGTTGGATCTTAATGATACCCCTTTTCTTTCAAGCTTAATATTTTTGAATTACACTCTAAAAGTGATAAATTGGTGAATGGGGAAGTAGGTCTCCTCCTTAAGAGGTGTGGATGATGGTGAGGGTCAAAAGCTGTTATAACTCTTTTTAGTAGTCTCTATCATTTTAGATGACTGTCTTACGATTATGACTAGACATAAGAGATAAATTTCCTCTTCATAATTTATGCTAAAAGTATAGGAAAGAATGAAAAATAAATTAGAGGTTATAGTACTAAAGACTTTGAACTTCAGCATGATAATCATTTTCTTAACAATTTTCCTTTTTTGTGTATGAATTTCATGATAATGATCAGAGAATAGACAAAATAACCCAAGTATAAAGCCAAGGGAGTAACATACAAAAAAATTGCACTACAAACACTCAGGTATATACAAATTATTGTTTACGTATTTACAACAAAGCATGGATATTCAAGATTTTTTTTAGTATTAGCCCATTTACGGGGAGGGAGTATTTCCTACCTTGTAAATCTTGAAGAATGAAAGTAGATGGGCCAAGATTTTCAATCATCTGAAATGGTCCAAGCCAGAGTTTCTGGAATTTATTATGTTAACCTTTCTTCTCATGGGATTTATCCCATTTCAAAACCAAGTCTCCAATTTCAAAAAATTTGCTCCCCACTGAACTTGCATCAAACTAAGATTTAATAGTATTTTGATGTTTGACATGAATATGCTTTTCTTTTTCTCTACCTTCTTATAATTTCAGTGTTTTTGATAACCTTAATTGAAGAGAAGAGCATGTTTTTACTTCATTAGATTGTAATAGGGCTAATGAAGGTAAAGCTACATTATGAGGCAAAACAACTTGTTTTCCATAAAATAAATAATCGGGTGAAGTCCCTAAGGAAGCTTTGTGGGTAATTCTATCTGCCAATAGAGAAAAAATTAAAGCCTTATACCAATTTTTTTTAATTTCGTCTATGATTCATTTTGTAATTATTAAGAGATTTTCGTTAGTTGATTCTGCTAGACCAATCCCTTGGGGATAATATTTTCAGAATATCTAACTTTGAAACCACTTTTTAATGCAAACTCGATAATTAAATTTCCAAAAAAGTATGAATCATTATCAAACATCAGAGCATTAGGTAGGCCAAACCTGGAAATTATATGTTGATCAATAAAGTCAATGACAATTTCAAAGTTGACCACCTTTAATGGTATTTCCTCTACCCACTTGGTGAAATAATCTGTAGTAGTCAGAATGTACTTATGTTGCTTATAAGAATGTGGAACAATATCACCTATGATATCCAACCCCCACTATTCAAACGGTTGTTCAATATTTCCTAGTGTTAAAGGCAAGGTTGCTTTCTTCTCCCTTCTTGAAGTGGACTGGCATATTTTACACTTTCTGACATAAGCATACATATATTTTATCATGAAGGATTTTGTTGATGGTGGTGTTTCCACTAAAATTTCCACCAACTGGACCATTGTGTAACTCTTGCAACACCTTGTCAGGTTTAGGTTTATCTAAGCATCTAAGTAGAACATAATCATAATTTTTCCTCAAAATAAAGATTATTAATCAGTTGATATTGATTTTCTTTCAATATTAATGCTCATTTCTTTTTAAAATAAATCTGGAATGATTCATAACCATTTTTAAAATAGAAAATCAAATCAGCATATTGAGATCGATTATCAACAAGATATACCTCTAAAACTTGAATGTTAGTACCTGATTCAGCTTCCGATGTATCTTCTGAAACAACAGTAACTAACTTGAAAAAACATTGTCCTCTAAGAATATTAGTTGGTTTAATTTCAATGTCATACTATTGTAAAGGTGACTGAGTTAACTCTCTTTTCTCCTAGTTCTTTTTGAATAAGTAATTCCCTAACTGTTGGGAAAGGTAAAATTACTTTTATGTGTGATTTTAGGAGAAAATGTCTAAAATATTTAATGGATTTGAAAACTATGAAATCATGTTTTTCCACCTCTGAATAATTTATTTATGCTCCATGCAAAGTAGAACTGTAAAAATAAATTGGAGCATCAATGTACTCTTGATTATGTTGATTTAGAATTGTTGCCTATGAATGATTAGAAGTGAAAGTATATAAGACAAATTCCTTGGAATAATCAGGAGACAATAAGGAAGGAGCATCAATGATTTATTGCTTAATTGATTCAGAAGATGATTTTTTAATTTGTCCCCATTTATAGACTGTTTTATTTTTAATAAATTTCTTCTAAGGCATGACAATATGTGAAAAATCAGGAACAAAATGTTTAACGAAATTGATTTGACGAAGAAAATATTGGATCGACTTCTTATTATGAGGTAAAGGAATTTCTGAGATAGCCTTTACTCTTTCTGGGTAAATACTAATTCCATATTTTGAAATGATAAAACCTAAAATATTTCTTTCACTAAGATCGAAAAATGATTTCTTAGTATTTAAAAAAATTCCAAATTTCCTGCATCTTTCAAAAACATGTTTAAACTCATTCAAATAATTTCTCTTTTTCTTTGAATAAATTGTTTATGTCATCTAAATAAACAAAAAACAACTTTTTGATCAGGCCTTTGAAAGCAATATCCATAGCTCTTTGAAATATAGCTCCAAAATTAATCAAACCAAAAGGAATTTTTTGATAAGAATAGGTTCCCCAATTGGTTCGAAATGTCGTCTTCAATCTATCTACAGGGTGTAGAAGGATCTAATTATATCCTCAAAAACTATATAAAAGTGACATAAGCTCGGATCCTACAACAGACTAGAAAAATTTTCCATCGGAGGTAGAGGTAAGTTATCCTTTTCGAATGCTCTATTCAAATTCCTAAAATCAATACAAATTCTAATATCGTCTTTCTTCTTTCGAACATGGACGAGATTTGAGACACATTTAGAATGTCTGACGGGAAAAATGATTTTAGCTTGGAGAAATTTGTTCATTTCAGTCTTAAACTGAGTTTCAAGATTAGGGTGGATTTTCCTAAATTTCTGTTGAAATATCTTTACATCATGCATAATAGGGATGGTATGTTGAATAATAGAGGTTTCATATGTCTTCACATCATCATAACTCTAGGAAAAAATGTCCTTGTATCTTCTTAACGAGTGTGTGAAGGCAATCCTTTCCTCTAGGGAGAGTCTAAGTACTAAATTGATGTTCTAAGGTTTATCCTCGAACCCTAAATTAACAAGCTCAAACATTAAATTACTACTCTAGAGTTTACATTTGGTTGGTTTCTTGAACCTATCCTTTATATCATATAAGTCCTCTAACTTCACTACAGTTTTTGGTAATGAATTTTCATTGGAAGTTTTATTGAGTTTTTTATCATCTTCATCTTCATCAATGACCTGATCTGAATAAGTGTTGTGAAGGCAATCCTCTCTATGGACAGAGGCGATCTCTCTAGCCTTAGAGTGGGTCTAGCAATGCATGAGACCAACTAATGATCCCTTTCCGAGTTTGTATTCAAAATGGAAGAAAAAGAAGAAGAACCTACCTCTTCCTGATGCTATGGTCCAGTCCTTTGGTGAAGACCTTGATTCTACGATCCTTCAGGCTCGCTCCTCGCTTCTTGTGGCATTCGAATACCTGTAAGAAGTCAAGAGACAAAAACAAGAAATGTGACAAGATACATAGAATACTGTAATATTCCCAAATGGGAAAAGCAACAATATAGCTCATAAAATGAAATCAGCAACAAATATTTAACACATGAAACCATGAGACCAATATGGATCCATTTTATGGATCATATATGCAGAAAATAAGTACAAAAAAATGAGGCACAAGTCATAGAATGTGATCACACAAGCCTCCAATACATAAAAACTCTCAAAAGTGAGATATTGTTGCTATAAAAAATGTCGGAGAGGCTGATACAGCACAGTCATACTAAGAATAACTACAGCTGGAGATCATACAATGATATAAAAATACTAATATAGGCCATAATAGATACTACACATACAGATATGGGCACTAGATCAGTTTTCCAAGACAACCCAAGAGGGTTTCCGGAAAATGCACACAATGTGCTAATGTAAGTTGCAGCCCTAGGGCTAAAGCTATGCTGCAAAAAAATAAATGAGAAGATATGGCTAAAGTTGGTGTAGAAACCTATATATCTTCTCCAATATATCCTCCATATGAAATAACGGCTCCTCCACTAAAGAAATCACCTCCCAAAACAACCACTGCAACCACCCCTGCAACTCCTCCCTAAAATAACGCAGATCTGGACTGAAACTACACTACAGGGGATAAATACTCCTTGGCCTGATGCCAAATATATCAATAAATCCCAAGGGGCTTCTTTACAAGCCTTCCAATGGATGGAAACCTTCCTCCACTGCAAAACTAACTCTGAAGACACCCAATATAATTCTCCACTGCTGCACCCTGCAACACAACACAATATTCTGTAGAAACTGCGCTAATGAAGAAAGTTGTAGCTTGGCCTTAAGCCTGAGTGTGGAAATGTAGTGCAATTCTCCTCCAATATGCCTCTCAAGGAAAGAGATGGGATTCCCGCTCAAGAACACCACGTGCTAAACAGCACTACAATCTTAGCTAAACAGCTGAAGAAAGCTTATATGTCTAAACAGCCCATATAATCAAAACATAAACATATCATAACATGAATAATATGGTTGGTATCCTCTTCCTTTTATAAGAAATGAGCTTCCAAACCGTAAGCCACATCCATTAATGACACTACTTCCATGCAATGTGTCTCCATCTAAAAATACATTGTCCCTCACTGAATGCCACTCCTCCATGACAGCGTTGTTGATTTGGTCAAGGTTGACCCAGTCCACATGATTTAGCCCCTTTTCACACCTAAGGGTGCTTTATTAAGCTGAAAATATGATCCACTTTCACATGAGAAGTGGTTTTATTCCTAATAAAGAGATTTATGGGTCTCCCTACCCACTTATTCATCAAACAAGAAAGAAAAATTAAATTTTAATATTCCAATTAATTGCATGCTAATTTAGGAATATTATAATCCTCCCCTACCAAATGTTGCTTGTCCTCAAGCAACTGCAAGGATAGATATGCAAAATATAGGGAACATTCATCCCCATGTGAAGCTCCATCCTCCAAGCTATCACCCATATAAAATGAATCACCCTCCAGAATGGTAATTCATAGAAACAATCCTCTCATGTGAGAGGCTCCTCCAAAAGACATAAGTCAATCATATGGCTCCCTTCATAAGGAAACAAGTGATATAATGTAGCAACCATATAATGTCCCATGCTCCCATTGAAGCATGAAGAAATTTGGGAAGTTTCATTCCCAATGGACACATCCAACCAATGTGTCATCCCTCCAATCATGTCCCCAACAATAATAAGAACATCATCAACATATGGGAAACCAGTGATACATAAACAGTCAAATGCAATAATGGAGGTGGATCATAGTCCCACATGTGGAACCAACGCAGTATATCTCTTGATTGCATCAGATAGTGATATGGTAAGTGGTTTCCCCACCACTTACTTGTTGCCCAAGTCTTCTCACAATGGCTGAAAAGGTGAGAAATGTTTGGTGCTTTTGGAGTGCACCCACAGTGATACAACATCTCCCTATATCCTCCAAGGGAGTGGCCATGTTCAGAAATGTTTATGGCCCAAATTTGGCCATGAATTTTATATGGAAGAATGCTTCTCCTTAGAGCAATGGCCTGCATATACATGGTAAATGAATGCAAATAATCATCAAAAGAAACATCATGTACATAAGCATGTTCCTTACCAAAATTTTCTGCTCATGCAAATGGAGTGGTCCATAGATAGATCCCCTCTCATTCCAAAAGAGGAAATAGGTGGTTGTGATAAATCCTTCATTGAGTTATGTATCTCTCCCATCTCCACATTTTCCATACATATTTTCAAATGTTGATATAGTTCCTCTTCAAAGCCTTCCCAAGTGTATCTCTCCATGATAGTTTTGTAGGCTCTCATGGAATAAGTATGGCTGAAAATAAAATCTTCATGTGCTCTTTGTAACAAATTATCCTTGAGCTTGGAGGCTATAGATAATAATATCCTTCCATGATAATAGATGACTTCATCTTGGACTGAATAGCCCTCTTCATGTAGCTGGTCATCAAGTATCATGCATGTGAAAAGATCCTTGGAATAATCCACCAATAGCTAGGATTTCCAATATGGATATATCCTCCATAGTGACAGTGTTGATGATCTATCACAAAGAACATCTCTCGTATGGTTTTCCTCCTCTTTGACATCTCCCATGCCAAAGGTACATATTGGAAGGATGCTATCCTTCCCATGTTGCTCCTCCCATAGTGCAGAATCTTAAATGAGAGTGGGTAATGATGATGTTGGGAGAATGTCTCCCTCCTCCTTGAGTCTACCCAATACTCTCAGCATTGTACAATGAACTCCCACTGTTCCCACTCCTCCTAGATCTATGAGTGGTGAAACATGTTGAGAGAACTCTTTGATCCTCTTCCAATCATGGGGTCTCCCTGGTGGAATGCCTCCATGTAATGAAACATCAAGGCCTATAGCAAGCTGTAAATGTGAGTGGACTGATTTTTCCTTGCTCTCACTGTGCAAATCATCCTCCTTCTTATGTACTTAAACCTCCTAAAAAGGATGGGTGTATATGTTCCCCATCATTTGGTGTTGGCCCTCCTTCTCATTTCCTCCTACCTTCTGCAAGATCTCACAGTCTAAGGTGTATTTTTCAATTGTAATCAATCTATGTACACCCAACATCTCATTGGTGTCAAAATTCTTGATCACAAAGGAATGATCTATCATAGTGTGTGTCCCCAAGATTGCATTCAATGTTGGAACACACTTCCTCCATTGTTTTGTCTCATTGCCTATCAACATAGACACATGATGCTCATGATCTTCATATGTAATATCCTTTGGAACTTCTTGAAAATATGCAAGAGCTCCTCTAGTTGAAGAAATTGCTTCATCTCCATCTCCAAATAGAAGTATATCTCCTCCTATTGTCACAATGTTGGAGAATCTTTCCAGATCTTCCTCTTCCTTCTCCTAATCAATGGATAATACCTCATCATTAAGAGATCCTTTGACTTGATCTCCTTTTGAAAAAGGAATCCTCATGTCTTCTTCTTGAGAAGAAATTTCTTGCTGAAGTGGGGCCTTTGCCCTTGGAAAAGCATGTTGCAAATATTTAACCCCCTCTACAATGTTCTGAAATGGAGTTGGCTTCATGGATCCTTCCAACTCATGCAAAGGTTTTGATTTCTTGGGCTTGGTTTGCTCTCTCAAGGAAGTTTCAGATTGTTTTAAATCAAATCTTTTCACTAACCTCCTAGTGAACTTTGAATAAGTAGATATATTTGCATTATTCAATGAAGAAGATTCAAATAACCACCAGGCATAAGCCTTACCTTCAAGATGTAGCGCTGCTACACTAATGGCTTCCTCTTCTAAAACTTGATACAACTGGAAATATGTGTCTAGCTTCTTTACCCAAGCCTTGGTTGTGCTCTTGGTTGACCCATCAAAAGTAGGTAAAAATAATCTACCCAAAGTGTGTTTCATGCACCCTATTATTCTATTGCAGTTACTGGGTCTTCTATCTTCTTTGATTTGACAAAACCCTTGGAAGCTTAGATGCTCCTTGAATCTTCTAGACTGAGATTCATATTCTTGGAGATATTCACCAAGAGTCTCCTCCTTTGGTGTTTCTCATCCTTCTTCTTCTCTTGCCAAGAATGTAAGCATGGTACCACATTGTAGATCTAATTGTGTGGTTGAATTCTCACACCCATAATATGAATAATTGGAGCTTTCTTCATGTGCAAATATTCTGGAGGGACCTTCATGACTTTCCGTCCTCATTCCCTTGATTTCTCTTTTAAGCTCATGCATAGTTTGGAGAAGAAGTTCTGAAAAATTATTTCCCTCCATTTCTCCAAATAATGGAGACTTGCCTTTGTCTCTTCTATAAGCCTTCTCTTTTCTGTGAGAAGCTTCTTCTTCTTCTGATATCATATATGCAATTTCTTCACAGGCTAAGCCAAGATTATGCTATGATACCACTGTAATATTCCAAAATGGGAAAAGCAGCAATATAGCTCATAAAATGAAAGCAGCAGCAAATATTTAACACATGAAACCATGAGACCAATATGGAGCCATATTATTGATCATATATGCATAAAATAAGTACAAAAAAATGAGGCACAAGTCATAGAATGTGATCACACAGACCTCCAATACATAAACACTCTCAAAAGTGAGATGTTGTTGCTATACAAAAATGTCAGAGAGGTTGCTACAGTGCAGTCATACTAAGAATAACTACAGCTGGAGATCATACAATGATATAAAAATACTTACATAGGCCACAATAGATACTAAACATACAGATCTGGGCACTAGATCAGCTTTCCAAGACAACCCAAGAGGGTTTGGGGAAACTGCACACAATGTGCCAATGTAAGTTGCAGCCCTAGGGCTAAAGGTATGATGCAACAACATAAATGAGAAGATATGGTTGAATTTGGTGTAGAAACCTACATATCTTCTCCAATATATCCTCCAGATGAAAAAATGGCTCTTCCACTGAAGAAATCACCTCCCAAAACAACCACTGCAACCACCCCTGCAACTCCTCCCTAAAATAACGCAAGTCTGGGATGAAACTGCGTCATAGGGGATAAATAATCCTTGGCCTAATTCCAAATATATCAATAAATCCAAAGGGGCTTCTTTACAGGCCTTCTAATGGATGGAAACATTCCTCCACTGCAAAACTAGCTCTGAAGACACCCATGCTGCACCCTGCAACACCGCACAATATTCTGCAGAAACTGCACTGATGAAGAAAGTTGTAGCTTAGCCTTAAGCCTAAGTGTGGAAATGTAGTGCAATTCTCCTCCAAGAGGCCTCTCAAGGAAAGAGATGGGATTCCCACTCGGGAACACCTTGTGCTAAACAGCACGGCAATCTTATCTAAACAGCTGAAGAAATCTTATATTTCTAAACAAACCATATAATCAAAACATAAGCATATCATAACATGAATAATATGGCTGCCATCCTCTTCCTTTTATAATAAATGAGCTTCCAAACCCTAAGCCATATCCATTAATGACACTACTTCCATGTAATGTGTCTCCATCTAAAACTGTGTTGTCCCTCATTGAATGCCACTCCTCCATCATAGCGTTGTTGATTTGGTCAAGGTTGACCCAGTCCACATGATTTAGCCCCTTTTCACACCTAAGGGTGATTTATTAAGCTTAAAAGATGATCCACTTTCACATGAGAAGTGGTTTTATTCCTAATAAAGAGATTTATGGGTCTCCCTACCCACTTATTCATCAAACAAGAAAGAAAAATTATATTTTAATATTCCAATTAGCTGCATGCTAATTTAGAAATATTGCAAATACATAAAATAAAAACTACCTAACAGATCAAGGATTATTAGGCTACTTGCATATATATATAGACAAATTTTGAAAGTAAAACATCATATGTATTATCAATTATAAAAAAAGGAATCATACAACCATGGCCTTGATGTTGGAGACCTCCCCTTTGGTGATGTCCAATTCCAAACCGAGGCTCTTCAAGCAATCCTTCTCCCAAGTGAAAATTTGGTCATAATCACAGTATAGGGATGTAAAGGATCAATGGTTAGGCAATACCAACCAGTAGTGGAAGGATGGGATTCAATTTATAGGTAGGGAGAGGGATTTAGGGACCCATAAAAGAAGGAGGAAGCCCACTTCTCAAGGAAAAATCCCCTAATGATAAGATCAAAAGCTCCAAATGAGAGAGCTCGAGCATATCTACATCAAACCATATCCAGCTCATCGTTCTGGAAGCTTATAGTGCACAAAGCTTCTCCTCCATTTGAGGAAACACTACCATAGGAGGTTCAGTGCGCTTTTTGCTATCAAAAATCATGCTGGAAGCGCTAGGTAAAAGTGTTGTAACATTCCATCAGCACGGGCAAGCAACTAACAAAGAGCGTTGACCTAGAAATTTAGGTTTGAAGTTGAGCTTCTTCATAAAATCTTCAAGGAAACTTTTTTTTGGTCTTCAAATGATATATTGATGTATTATCCATGGTGGATATACTGCACAGTTTTCATCTTAGGGAACTTCAGAATCAGGGATGGGAAGTGAATCGGGTGACAAATTACTATGTAACAGATGCCCCCAAAAGCATGAAGGAAAAACAGGTAGTGATGGGTGAAATGCTTTATGAACCAAGGCAAGGACTCGGAATACTGCCAGGATACCTGCAAATCAAGAAGATACAATATGCGACATATCTAATATAAACATGCCTAATAACATATCTCAAAATAGGAATCAAATAATACATGAACCCAGGGCATGGTTGCAGCCATCCGTCTAAAAGAGATCATGGAAATGGATCCACGGTATGGTCGTAGCCATCCATATAGAAAGGATCATGTATACAATCATGAATACTAAATAACTCCACGCAACCTGGATAATAACATATGTTATCCAGGGTCTTCGTCTCTATCCCGATCTACCCACTATACAAATCCAACCATGTGAATAGATGCGCTAATGTCAAACATGGTAGAAACCACTTGATTACCGGTCAATAATGTAAATCGTTAACAGGCACGAGAGAAAGCACCAATAATGACGATGATGCTCGAGGAACGAAAACACAATCTACAAGTGTGAATGGATGAGTTGAAGTCAAACACTTGCAGAATCATCTGATTGAAGTCCAATTATGTGAACCTATCATCAAACATGAAGAAATTTCCATTGAGGCATGCGAGCTCCAAGGTATTGAAAAGGATTTTCTAAATCATCTTCCTGGATAATGAGCAAAAGTCAACAGGAAGTGATCCGTCGAAAGAGGGCTATAATGAGTCCCACATTATTGATACGAAGCAAAGGATTTCTCAAGATGATAGGAGTGATTCAGGACTGTTGCAGAGAGGGTCAAATAAGAAGAGGATGTTTTAATTTTACAGAGGACTTCTCTTGAACATTTCGGTGACACAACTCTGGAGTGTGGCAGCATTTGACTTAAAAATGGGATCAAAGGTCATGGTGATGGCAGATAATGATCGAATGAGAGGTAAACAGATTTCTCAAGCCTAGGAAGACAAGCGACAAATAAGGATACCCCCAACATGACATGAGCAACAAAAAAGTGTGATGTTCAAGAGTGACATTTTTCCTCAAAACACATGGGAAGTTTCACTTTCAATTCTCCCCCGTTATTGCTAAGGAGTACCTCTTTATTTTTTATAGCAAGCTTGAATATGATAGAATATGCTTAGCATATAAGTTCATTCTTTTAATGAATCCATACTAGTAAGTTTAACGAACCATACGAAGGAGTAACTCGGCCTTTTCATGGTGATAAGTCTTTAGCCGTTTAAGTTTTACGAGTCCGACAGAAGGGTAACTCGGTGTCTTTTTCACGTTTAGGGAATTTGCAAAAAAAAAAAAAACTCCATCAAGTCCCTTTTCATAAATCGTCCCTTGAATCCAAAAGGGTAGAAAACAATATCTGAGATAACCTCTTGACCATGTTCGATCAAGGTACTCCTTTTTCATAAATAGTGAATCTCAGCCCAAAAAAGGGGTCAACGTATACTGAGACGGCGTCAATTCATTTAATTTAACGAGTTCGAAATGAAAAGTACTTGGTGATATTTTTATTTTTAAAGAGTCAAAAAAGAGCTTAAATATGACTCTAGGAGGGTTCCTTTTTCTTTCATTTTTAACAAGTTTGATTAAGAAAAAAAAAAAGGGATAAAACAAAACTCGTTGCATCAGTAAAAAATGATCACTGTCACCGTCAAAAAGATCTTGTTACTGCACAAAGACAACCACACTTCACTGATATCGAGAAAAATTATAAAATATTGGAAACAAATATGTTTAAAGCTTATAAATACAGAAAAACTAAACACATTTTTACCATTTCATTCTCGATAAATTGGAGAACTCATTTTTACCCTATTCTCCTCTGATCTTCAGGCAAGCGGCACGGCATATTCAAGACACCAATTGACGATCCGTTAGTTGCAGGTAAGAGCTTTGTCTCTTATCATCATTTTTATGTCATTTTCAAGTCATTTGATTTGGAAATAAACCAGTGGAGTCTTCAATTTGTTACACTGTAAAATCCCTTCTTCGGAAATAAGTGATCCCTCTAGCCCAATGAGTGGGTCTAGTAACAACCGTGAAAAAGGATATAAGTGTCCCTATTTTAACATTGAAAATTAAAGTTAGAGAGGGAGATTCGCTTACCTCACTTCTAATGAAGTTGTTTCCTCGGTGTCAATGTCGATCCTTTCGCTTCTAGGCTCGTTCTTCGATGTGATTTCTACGTCTGAATACCTGTAAATAATGTCACACAAAAAAAGGTGAAAGATACATAGTATATATGATTCAGAGAAAACTACATGACAGATCAAGGAGTATCATGCTAAATCAATTAACATTAACAGATTTATGGGAAGCAAATTATATTTTTTATTATAAAATTATCAAAGGAGAGCTTACAACCGGTGCCTTGATGTTGAAGGCCTCCTTAGGAGTGGTAATCCAAGTCCAAGCCACATTCTTCAATCTCTTCTCCTTCTTCGTCAAATCAACAGCATGTGGGCGCAATTCAGGCAGAAGTAAGGGAACTAGCAATGACCAACTAAGACTCACTAGCATGGCACTCTCATTTAGAAGAGCTAAGGAGGTTAAGGATCCACTAATGAGAGGGAAAGGTCTTATCTCAAGGGAAAATCCCCTAATTATAAGATCAAGAGCTCCAAATGAGAGAGCTTGAGCATATATACATTGAACCATATCCAACTCATCATTCTGGAAGCTTCTCCTCCATTTGAGGAAAAAATTCCAGAATAGGTTCAATGCACTTTTGCCTATCAAAAAGTTTGCTTGCAGCGCAAGATCAAATTGTTACAACATGCCATCAGCACGCGCAAGCAACTAAAAAAGAGCGTTGACCCAAAAAAATAGGTTTTAAGTTGAGCTTCTTTAGAAAATATTCAAGGAATATTTTTGTTGGTCTTCAAGGGATATATTGATGTATTCTCCAGGCTAGATATATTGCACAGTTGTCATCTTAGGGAACCTCAGGATCAGGGACGGGAAGTGAACAGGTTGAAAAATTACTGTGTAACAGATGCCCCCTAAAGCATGAAGTCAGAACAAGGAGTGATGGGTGAAATGCTTTACGAACTAAGGCAAGGACTCGGAATATGTCCAGGAGACCTGAAAATCAAGTAGATACAATATGTGACGTATCTGATATAAAAAAATTTGATAACATATCTCTAAATAGGCATCAAATAATACATGAACCCACAGCATGGTCGCAGCCATCCGTCTAAGTGATCATGGAAATGGATCCACCGTATGGTTGCAGCCATCTGTATTGAAAGGATCATTTGTAAAATCATGAATACTCAATAACTCCATGCATCCTGAATAACAACAGATGTGATCCAGGGTCTTCATCTCTATCTCGATATACCCATTATACGAATCCAACCATGTGAATAGATGTGATGATGTAAAACAAGGGAAACTGTCAATAATGATGATGATCCTCAAGGTACAACAACACAATCTATAACAGTGAATGAATGATTTGAAGTCAAACACTTGCAAAATCATCCGATCGAATGCCAATGATATGAACCTCTCGTCGAACGCAAATAAATTTCCATTGAGGCATGCAAGCTCCAAGGTACTAGAAAGGAGTTTCTAAATCATCTTCCTGGATAATGAGTTGAAGTCGACAGGAAGTGATATGTTCAAGGAGGGCCATAATGACTCCTACATCATCAACATGAAACAAAGGATTTCTCAAGATGATAGGAGTGATTCAGGATTGTTGCAGAGAGGGTCAAACAAGTAGAGGATGTTTGAATTTTACATAGGACTTCTCTTGAACATATCCACAACACGACCCCAGAGTATGGAAACATTTGACTCAAAAATGGGATCAAAGGTCATGGTGACGGCAAATAATGATCGAATGGGAGGAAAATGAATTTCCCAAACCTAGGAATACAATTGAAGAATAAGGATACCCCCAACCCGACACAAGCAATAGAAAAGTGTCATGTTCAAGAGTGACATGCTGCCTCAAAACACATGGGAAGTTTCACTTTCAATTTTCCCTCGTTATTGCTAATGAGTACCTCTTTATTTTTTATAGAAACTTGAAGAGGATATCATATCCTTAGCGTATAAGTTCACCATTCAGCTGAATCCGTCCCAGTAATTTTAGCGAGCCCTAGGAAGGAGTAGCTCCGTCTCGTCATAATGAAAAGTCCTTCATCACTTAAGTTTTATGAGTCTGACGTAGGAGTAAATCAGTGCCTTTTTCATGTTTAGGGAGTTTGAAAAGAGATAGAAAAGAAAACTCCATAGCGTCCATTTTCGTAAACACTCTCTCGAATCCTAAATGGTAGAAAACAATACCCGAGAGAACCTCCTGATCATGTTTTACTAAGGTATTCCTTTTTCGTAATTAATCAATCTCAGCCCAAAAAAGGGGTAAATGTATACTGAGATGACGCCAATTAATTTAATTTAACGAGCTCGAAAGAACAAGTGCTTGGCAATCTTTTCATATTTTGGGAGTCTGAAAAGACATGAAAGAGGACTCCTCCTGGAGGAATGGGTGGTATAAAGGGTTGAAAATGGTTCTGGTGATGATGGATGATCAGGTGCTCAGTGTAAAATCTCAAAAATGAAAGTGCTCATAATTTATTGGAAACTGAACGACGGCAAAGAGCTCGTCGCCAAGAATCTGGCGCTATTCGTTTTGTCGAAAACGAAGTCTGTATGAAGAAGATAGAGTCTGTTGTTCATTTTCCTAAACAACTAAAAAAATTGCAAAACAGTGACAAGTTGATGACATGGAAGCCCAGTTGGCATACAAGGTATATTCTGGGAATATTCTTCAATTTTTCCCAATGACACTATGACAAGTGTCACTGTAGGATTTGCCAGTTAGGTTTGAAGGTGAAATTTTTTTAAGTTTTGGCTCCTAAGTTTGAATGAGAATTTTTTTTAATGGTTTGGGACGTCCCAACCAAAGTTTGACACATGGTGTAGCCAGGGGCCACAACGTGCCCCCTCTGGTGGACCCTCTCCAATGTTCGAATTCATTGCATATTATATACCATAGTCCGAAGATATGATATGATGGAGCGCATTTGATTTATGTAATGGTCACAAGTTATTTATATAACCCAAAATTCATATGGGGGGCGCATTATTAATTCAATTTCCAAAGTCTGATGGTTGGAATGTATTGCAAAGTCCAAAAATACATTTATAACCCAAAGTTCAAAGGTTTGGGTGACGCATATTATTTTGTATTCAAACCCAAAGTCTGAATGGCATTTATGTTTAAGGTTTGTTGGCATATCATTGAAAATTACACACATAACATAAGGTTGCGAGCGTATTTATTTGATGGGGAAAATATATATATGGAATGGGTGGAGGCCGGGGCTTGACCCCATGACCTCCCCCACAACAGCGCTTTGATTTACCAATAATCCATACCATTAGTCCTTGAAAGGTATAGGCACGGAATTCTACTTATTATCAATTGGACCGAGCTGCGGGGGTTTGGAGGGGGGCAGCCCCCTCCCATAAGATCGTCCACCAGATCACAGCGGGAGTGAAGGTTTTTAAATGTGCGACGATTATGGTTAAGCGGGGTTAATTACCCCTTAAACCAAGGGTTATGGATAAATCAAGATTATTTTATAAACATGGTTATGCGCATTTAATCCGAGTTTATCCCATTTAATCCACAATTTACATTAATTAAACAGCATTTTAATGTGGCGGGATTTTCGGCAGTTCCATCAGTTTCGGCGTACTTCCAACTTTGGCACTCTTAACTGGAGTCCTCTCCAAATTTGGAGGAGATTTCTTAGGAAATTTTGTTTTTACCATATCTTGAGAATTTTCGACCAAATTAGGAACAAGAAGAGTCAATTCTGATAGATTTGGACATTCTGGACTCATTGAAGCATGATTCAAAAGTTGTAGGTGACTGTAAATAGTTTTTCACTTTTGAGCTAATACAGAGGCCCAAGCCATAGAAGCTGGACCAAGGATATGTATCCCAGGAGGGGTGAACTCCTTCCTCAAAACACTGTGTTTATGGATCAATTGTGATGGTTTGTTGTGTATTTTTTTGTTGTTGTTCAGCATTTGATTTTCATACTTTATGCTCTTGAATTTAACTCATAAAACTCGGCTAATTTAACTGTTTGACACACATAAACACCAAGGAAACCTATGTACATCAGGCATAAGATCAGGAAATAAATTTTAAATCTGAAGATGAAATCAGCACAGCAAAACTAACATTCATACTCAAATAAATTTGGTATCAAATACTGGTTGAATGGCTATTTTCTTGATAGTTTCTTGAGTTTTGTGCAAGTAGTGTTTTAATGGTTACAATTTTGTGGTTTTGACAAGGTTAAAGTTGCAGAGAGGTGAAGGGAAATTGTTGGTTGCAAGTCCTGAGATTAGGACCAGAAGAAGGATAGCCACAAGGGCACCATCTCCACAAGTTGCACCAGAAGCTGAGTTTATTGAAGAGGTACATGCACCATAAGCTGAGCTTGAATCCATAGCCACCATGTCAGGTGTTGAAGAAACTGAAGGTCATTCAGAAGAGGATGATGTCAAGAAATACTTCAATGACATAAAGAGGATGGTTAAAATTATGTTTGTCGCATTTACTGTTGGGATGGCAAGAGAAGGTTCTAAGCCTCCACATGGAGAAAGAAATTTAGATGATAAGAAGGATGAAGAGAAGGATTCAAAAGGCAATAGAGGAAATCCTCCTCCATCTCCGCTATCATCCTCATCATCCTCATCATCACCATTAGCATCATCTTCCGATTCCACCACAAAAACCACCCACACTCACTCAAAAGCCACAAGAGGAAAAACACCCTTACTCAAACTTGATCTCAAATTTGAGCTTCCAATGTATAATGGCAAGATAAATGCAGAAATATTGGACAATTGGATACGTCAATTGGAGGTGTATTGCAGAATTCATAACCTTAATGAATATGACACAAAGATTCAATTGGCTTCTTTGAGGATGGAAGGATCTACACTTGTATGGTGGGAAGCAAGGACTCAAGAAGAGATTAAAAAATACAGTAAGATCTCTATGTCTTGGTCAAGTTTTATTGCTTCCATTAAAATGAAATTCTATCCATTAGCTTACATGCAAAAGGCCATTATGGACTGGAAAAAATTTATACAGTTGAAAGGGAAAAGTGTGCAAGATTATACTCATGAAAGGGAAAAGTGTGCAAGATTATACTCATGAATTTAGGAGAAGAGCTCTTACTTTGGGTAATAATTTATATTCTCAAGAGACTTTGTTAAAGTACATTGGGGGTTTGCACAGTTACCTTAGGCACACTATTTAGAAGCAAGAGGGAAACAAACATAGATAAGGTTTGTGTTCAAGCCACACATTTAGAAGCAAGAGGGAAACAAAACATAGATGAGAAAAGTGATAGTGAGGGTAAAGGAAAGGGAAATTTTTATGGAAGAGGAAAGAGAAATAGCTCTGTCAAAAGAGAGAAGGAAAAATTCACATGCAAAATTGTTCAAAGGCTGGCCATGATTAAGACCACTGTTGGAAACTTCATCCAGAGTTGAAGCCAAACAAATTGAAAGCCAAATAAAAGGAGACAATTGTTACTATAATGTAACATGACTTAGGTTCAGGTTCAGGAGATGAGACAATTATTATAGCCATGGGTTTGAAAGGTATGCATATATAAAGCACTAGTTATTCAAATTGTTCCAATGTCACTCAAGATGAAGATACAAGAATAAAAAATTTCCATATTAGATTCGCCTCTAAACATACCAATATTGATACACTTTTTGATAGTGGGTCACAAGCTAATCTGATTTCTGAAGACTTGGTTAAGTAGCTAGACCTTGAAACTGTTATACATACAAGACCTTAACGTTAGGGTGGATATGAAAGAATGAAAACTTGCAAGTTACAAGGAATTGCATACTAAGATTCTCCATCAATTCAAACTTTCTTGATGAATTTGAACTTGATGTGGTGTCGCTTGAGATATCAGGCATTGTATTGGGAATTCCTTATCTTTATGATATTTATGATAGGAAAGCAGTATTTCAACACTCTGCCTTTACCTACTGATAATCCAAAAACCTATCCACGAACTCTGCTACATCCCTCAAATTCATCCAATAATAGAACCTTTTCACTGCAGTCAATGTCTTCTGATAGCCTGGGTGACCTAAATATGGTTTCGCATGAAACTCCCTCAAGGTCACCTTCTTGAGCTCACTATTTCCTGGCACATATATCTTATCTCTAAACCTAACCAATCCATCTGTCGTGAGACAATAGTCCACATCTTGTACACCTACACTTGTACATGTACCACTACCTGTACTTGTACCTATACTTGTACTTTGTTTCAATCTGTGCCTAAGCTCCATATACTTAACATCCTACTGACCTGGCTGCAGAATCATATCCTGTAAATCTGTCCCATAGGAGCTCATAGTTGCAATGTGATTTACCTGTATCCACATGTTAAGAGCATCTGCGACATTGTTCTTTTACCCTTGATGTATTTGATCTCAAAATCAAAATCATTAATCGTGGCCAACCATCTAGATTTCCTGGAATTTAGATTCAACTGGTCAAACAAGTATCTCAATCCATTATGATCACTCATCAGTACAAACCTCCTTCCAAGAAGATAATGCCTCCACATCTTCAATGCACGGATGATCGATGCTAGCTCAAGATCATGCGTCAGATATTTTTGCTCGTGCTCATTCAATTTTCATGACTCATAGAATACCACCTATCCATCCTACATAAGGACTCCACCAAGCCCTATTTTGCAACCATTTTTACATATTATAAATTCTGTGTTTGGATCTTCGATCTTTAACATTGGATCATGTGTCAACAACTGCTTAAGTTGTTCAAAACTGGCCTCACACACTCCTTTGTCCACTCAAACTTCTTACCTTCCCTCTACAATGATGTAATAGGATAAGCAATATGTGAGAATTTATTGATGAACCTCCTGTAATAACCTGCCAATCCCATGAAGGATATCACCTCATTTACATTTCTAGGAGCTGCCCACTCCATGATTGTTCTTACCTTTTTCTGAATCCATTGTTATGCCCTCCTTGGATACAACATGTCCCAATTAATTTACTTATGTCTGAAAGAATTGCACTTGTTGAGCTTAGCATACAAATAATTCTCTCTCAACAATCTCAACACTGTTGCCAAATGCTCGGCATGTTCTTCTTCATTTTTAGAATATACCAATATGTCATCAATGAACACAATAAAAAACTTGTCCAAATAAGGATGCAACACACTATTCATCAAACACATAAATGTAGTTGGAACATTAGTCAAACCGAATGAAACTACAACAAACTCGTTTTTGGTGTCCCCGTAGTTTGCAAGATTGGCAAGAACAAACACTACAGGGCCTACATCAGAACCACTTTGGAATCCTAGGATCTAGCCCTCCTATATTCAGAGAGGGATCTCTATATATAAGTGTTTTCAAAGATATTTCTTTAATGCTTATGATATGATATTAGGCTAGTTATGGAGCACAAGGGTTTTGTTTTGGGTTTGGTTGGGTATGATATCATCAAAATGAAGGAAGTATTTTGAAGGGTAAAGGTGTGAGTAGGTTAAAAGAATGGTTCAACTGATAGGATAGGTAAGAGACAGTATCAATCCATTGGGCTATGGAGTCACAAAAGGATTTAATTGCACAATAAGTTTCAAGAGTGGTCCATGGGGCAAGTCATCTATATCAAAGGATCTCTTTAAGTTGATTTTGTTGTATGGAACATTAAAGTGTTGTGAAAGAAGCAAAGCTAATAACCATTTAAGAATTTATTAACTTCACTAGACAAGAAAAGCCTTTCAAAGTAACTATTTGAAGCAAGCCAAAGGACAAGGCAAACCATAGACTTCTTTGGGAAAACTTTTAATAAAGCACACTTTTTAGACAACAATCCAGCAATCTAACAGATTACCTTCAGAAAGTAGAAAACATTCAAGATAAACAAAAGAATAGCCTAAGATCAAGTAAGGACTTTGAACCTATCCTGCTTTTGGCATACTCTCAGGGAACTTTTCAAAGCAACTGTTGGAGATAAACTAGAGGACAGGGCTAGTCATAGACTTCTCTAGTTCAACTTTACTTAGCAAAATTTTCAAGAACTTTCAAAGACAATATCTCAAGTTGTACTTAGGAAACATGGGCTCACCAACACTTCACTGGTTATACTCTATTGAATTACCCTCAAAGCAACAATTAGAAGAAAACATAAAGATAAAGCTTATCAGTGAGATTTAGGGTACTTTTAGAAGTAAATCCTAATCTAAACTTGTTGTTCTTTATCACAGAAAGTGGACAATATGGAAACATAAGAAAAATAACAATTACAGTAAGAAAAACATCACCATTGACATAGACCAGGATCCCATAAATGAGCTTGTATATTTGATGTTCAAACCAGTTAAAATATTCAAGTCAAGTAGGTCTTTACAGCTTCAAACTTCTCTTCTCGACCTATCTTTCCTCAATCACTAACAGAGCTTCAACAGCTTCAGCAACTATTTACATTCAATAAGTATTCAACCTACAACAATACTAGGCTCCTCATCTGATATATATAGGTAAATTGAGGAGGTGGAGTGAAAGGAAGGTATAACTATTCAATTAATACAGAGTAAATGCTTCTCGATCCTTGGGAGGCCTAATGGAGAAGATATCTAATGTCTTAACTCTGTTAATTGAATTTTACATTAAGTTTCATCAACTTCAGTCACTTTTGTTGACTTTGGAGGCTTTTGGTAGGTTGGAAATTACTTTCTGAGCTTTCTTTGGAAAATATCTCTGACTGTGCATTAACTTTGTATTCTTTTGAGGAAAAATAAACTAGTATGTGGCATTTTTGGTCTTTGGATAATTAAAGGCTTCGGTGATTTGGCATTTGAAGCCTTCTTTCTGCTGATCTCTCATGATTTATTGCTTTAAACACTGATTTTCCTTTGATTATGCTTTAAGGCTTTCAATAATCATCTTCGGGGCTTTTTTGTCCTTAACAGTGCTTTATCCTCGTAAATCATTGGTTAAATCCTCAATCTTCTTGATTTATTCCTTAATCTTTAATCTTCACTGTTCTTCTATGTTTTCTTTTGTACAGGTGGCTTCCATGCACTGGAAGGTTTCAATACACGATCAGTGTTCATGAGGCACTGATCAAACCTTGGAACTCAAACCCTGGGTCCTTTTTCTGCATGATTTTTCCCTAAGGATCGTCATCCTGGGCTTTGCCACTATGTCTTTGGCTATGGAACGGCCTGCATAATTTGCCGCCATTAAACCTGTACAAAACAAAAAAAATATTATAAAAACCTGCGCTTTTTGGTTAACTGCAATCAGAGGCTTCGAGATGGGTGTTGGAGGAGCATTAAGAGAGGGGATTATGCAGCATTTCCATGGTGGAATCCTAAAGAAACGGGGTTAAATTCAAATATCGGCGCGAAAATAAGGAAAGTGGTTTTGGAAAACCACGAATGGTTTTCGCGCAAGCAAAGGGTGGTTTATGGTTTTGCCCCGGGGGAACGCGATACGGGTCCCTAGGAGACGTGTGGCTTCGAGAAACCACCCATTTCGCGTGCAAGATGCATGGTGGGAAGGTTTGGAGAGATCGGGCGCAAAGATGATCGTCGACCGTCATATCTGAGAGTGGTAGATCTACGGCCACAAGGGAGCGCGATGGTGAAAAGTTGCACGGCGGGAGGAAAAGGTGGAGGACAGGTGGTAGGAATGGATTGGATGGCAGGGGGAAAATGGAAGGTGGGCCAACAGGGGTGACGTAGGCTTCTTCGTCGGGTAGCGGGATGGTTAATTGATCAGGTTAAGTGGGAACCGTTAGATTAATAAGATCAACGGTGGGAATTTAATCCGGGTGAATGGGTAGATGGAGATTGGGAAATGAAAATGAAGGGGAGGAAGGCCTGACTACCGTTGGATTGATGAGATCAACGGTCAGGATGGTTTGGAGGGATAAGTGAAGCGAGGCGGCAGAAAATTGGATGAGGGGTTTAAGGAAAGAACAGAGGAGGTGGTCCGGTGGAGGAGTAAGGGGATCGGGGCTAAGGAGAAGGGGCTAGCGGAGGGTTTCGACAGCCGTCGGATCATGGAGAAGATCGACGGCTGTGATCGACTGCGGGGGGACTGGGGGGGCACAGAGGGATTTCACGGCCTGTGCCTCCGTAGTAAATCTCAGCCGTAGATCTAAGATCTCCCGCGGTCAAATAAGTCAACTGCGGGGGCACCAAAGGGTTGACTTGTGAACCAAGAAGTGCCCGCAGGGAGGAATAGGTATTGTGGGGAAAATAATAAGACCAGGAGCAGAAATGAAAAATGGATTAAGGCCTAGCACTTCAGTCATAGGCCTTGGTTTTATGGAGGAGAAAGGCGGAAGGCTTAAGCCCTCAGGGGCTTATGGCCTATATATAAAAAGGTCGGAAAATAAGCTCAAAAGATGGGTTTTTTTAGCTTTTTTGTTATTCCGATAGGAAGAAAAGAGGGTTTTTATGAGAAAATGAGGGTAGATGAGGGAAAAAAAGGGGGTTTTTTAGGGGACAAAAACTGATAGAGGATAGGAGTAAAAATAGGTTAAAATGGGTGAAATGGGAAAAGTTATGAAGATGAGATGGGGAAATGAAATGATGGAAATGGGGCCTTAGAAAATAGTTTTTTCTTTGGAAACAGCAGGATTTTGAAGGATTCTTGAATGAAGATTATCATAGGAAAGGATCTTTGGCCAAGGTACACAGCAAGGCTTCAAGAACTCACAATTTTTGCTTAAAATTTGTCTCTTGAAGGCTAAAGACATGTTTTAGCCATCTTTGAATATGTCAAAATTATGGATGGCTAACACTCGTAATTACCATACCTGGTCTGGAAAGTTGTCTTGTAAATGAAATCTTCTTTGATGCGTACCTGATGATATCATGATCTCAAGTCGATCCTAGAGAACATTGCTACTCCCTTCAACTGATCAAACAAGTCATCAATCATCGGCAATGGATACATGTTCTTGAAGGTCACTTTGTTCAACTGCATGTAATCAATACATAGTCTGAGAGTACCATCCTCCTTCTTCATGAACAACATTGGTGTACCCCAAGGTGATACACTTGGCCTAATGTATCCTTTTCCAAGCATCTCTTCCAGCTACAACTTTAACTCTACCAACGCAGGTGTGCTCATCCTCTAAGGTTCTTTTGATGTTGGTGTTGCCCCTAGTACCAACTCAATCAAAAATTATACTTTCCTGTGAGGCGGAAACTTTGAAATAGCTGCAGGAAATACATCCTAAAACTACTATAGAACTGGGTACCTACTCAAAACATATACATCCTCAACTTCCTTATTTTTGTCACTAGATATATGTACTGCGAATAACACACACCCTTTCCTGCAACTACGCTTGGCCTGCATAGTTGTCACCATCCTAACTGATGTGACTTTCATCTTCCCCTGTAAGACTCTTGGTTCACCATTGTCATCCAAGCACTCAATGCCTTTGTCATAACAATCCAACTTGTTCATGTGAAGATATAACCAATCCATACTTAATAGCATACTATATGATCCCAACAACAATATGTTTAAGTGTGTTGTTGTAGGCAGACCATTCAACTCAAATGCAGAAGCTCTTACGTAATGGTGAACTCTTTTCTTTGTACATGTAGCCAACTACACTAACCAATATTATGCATGAATTTATTTTCTTAAACCACACTTATCCACCAAGTCAGGATTAATATAACTATAATTAGATCCAAGATCAATCAAAATATAAACACCTTTACCACAAAGCTTACCGTCCATCTCTATGATAGATCCTTAATGATCTTCCTGTCTACTTTCCACTGTTGCATAAATCTGAGGAATGTTATGACCAACATCTCCAATTGTTTGTGCCTCCTATGCATTATAGATCTGGGGTATACCACCCTGATATTGCAGATAGTCCCTCTTTTGATGATCCTTACCACATATCCAACACTGCAACGGTGTTCTATGATCCCCTCTAGTCTGCTTCTCTCTTGGTCCTTTCCTAGTTATATTGAACTTCTTGTAAGGAACCACATTTTCTTTCTCACCTACATCTTGCTATCTTTCCTGCTTTGGTGGCCATCTTCCTTTATCTATCTCATTTCCTTTCAAATCATGCTTAGGCTCAACTTTGTGTCTTGATTATTCATAACAATGCTTCAGCTTTTTAATGGCCTCCTCCAATGATCTAGGTTCATCAAACTCAATCTGATCTCTATAGGCTACTGGTAGCCCACTGATGAATCTATGAACCTTTTCCTTCTCCTCCTTGAGGTAAGGCACATATCTAAACAACTGCAAGAACCTGCTAGTATATTCATCATATGTCATGGAACCCACTTGCAACTCATAAAAGTCCTTAGCTCTAGCATCATAGTACCTCTCTGACGGATACTTCTTCTGAAATATCCTCTCAAACTCACTCCAAGTCAATTCCTCCTCATAAAATCTCCTGCCATTATTCACATCTTCCCACCAAATATTTTATTTACCTATGAGACTAAATGTAGATATTATGACTTTCATATTTTCTGAGTAATCGTGCAACTTGAAGAATTTACGCATACCAAGCAACCATGCCTCTGCATCCTGTGATTTCTTCATCTCTCCATCAAAGGTAGGTGGCTTTGTTTTCTTAAACTCATCCAGAATATATCCCATGTCACTCTTCATGTAAGGATGATAACAATGACAATCATAATGCCTATCAGAACCAGAACTAGAGTAGTATCTATGTTGGTCACCTCTCTTATCCAGAGTGTCCAAGAATCTGCCATCTCTAATCGTGTCATATTTATCCAACCTATAACCACCAGAAGCCCTATTGCCATACGCCCCATTATTTGCATCCTCATGTCCATAGTTGATTTGGAGTGGCCATGTCACTACAAATCTGAAAAACTCTGGAGGATTTACGCATTTACCTCTGCTTGTTTTTCTTGTGCCTGTATGATTTTTTCATTGTTTGCATTACAACTCCTTATTTCCTCCTTCAAACTTCTCAATGTATCTGCTAAATCAGAAGAATTCCCAACACCATGTTGCCCATCTGATTCATAAGGAGAATCTTTGTAGTCTACCATCTTGCTAGCCATCTTTGATTTCTTCCTACAAGGCATCTCATGTCAACTTAAACCAAATCACAATAAATCGATGTACCTTAGCATAATTCGAGGAGGATATATCAGTTGCAAGATCAACCAATCAGTTTAATACATGTATAGACATAATCATAACATCATATAGACTTATAACACATAGGTATACCATCGCATAGACATCATTCTAGCTAGAGTATAGTCATCAATGCATGACCATACTAACTACACACCATGACCTCATGCATGACAAAATTAACCATACCAATGCACGCATGACAACATGTAAATACATGACATGTACAACCATTCATATGCTCATGACAACACATTTACCACAACACCATCAGCCCTTCCTTGGCGACAACACTTCCACCATGACTGACACCATGTGGATGCAACACGTACATTGACCACAAGCATGAGAAACACATGCACGACCGACATGAATGCATGACAACAATAAGCTTGTCAACATCATACTTTTCCCAAGGAAAGTGAAACCACGCTCTGATACCACCTGTAACATACACCTCCCCTCACATCTAGCCAAGTAACCGTCCAACCAGGGTAAACATGAGATGAGGGAAATTAAGAGCAGACTCAACCTCCTTGGTGACTTTAAGGAAGTGGAATCGACACGGAAAACCATAACACAGACTCCCTGTACCTACTACAATACCCCCAGAGGCTATCTTAATCATCAAGATGACTTGTCCCTGGGTCCCACTAACGTTTGATGAAGAAAACCCTTGGACACTCCCTTGATATGGGCAAGGGTGCATCTGGGAGGATCTGGACGCTCCCACATCATAACCATGTGTGCGTCCAGGGACTCTTTCATCCACACTTGTGTCAGCGCCCGCGGGATTTATGGAACTTTTTAATCCCAGAATCCCAAACACTTCCCAAAACTTCTTGTAGCTTCCAGAATCCATAAAACACATGACAACAATGCCAATGGAACAAAAACTGACTCCATGACTAGGCCTGACCATCCCTAACCAGGACTGAAAATTTTTCAAACACTTGGCATCAATGAAATCTACAGTTCTAGGATACAAGACAGAGCATGAATGACTAAAAACTCTTATGAGACATTACAAGAAGGATCACTGCCCTCTTCCTTGAACTAATATGACATCAATTAGGTCTTGCATCCATTATTTTAACATTTACAAGTAAATAAATGAAATAACCATGACTTGAACCAGTCATTTAACCATGCTTATATCCAGCATAAAACCATGGAAATAACAGTGAGATAAAAGCCATTAAATCCACACATTAATAAGTACAAAATCAAGAGAACTTAGTTTTCATTAAACATAGGCAATAGTCGACCAGGTTCGGGACTTCCATGTACCACCCAACCATAGACATGGTTGATCCAATTCTCTCTTTAGCCAATCACCCCCGTTCCATATTCCAAGCATGAATGTGGGATCTCATGGATAAACCAATCCAAAAAAAAGAAAATTCAAAGGTTAAACCACCTCCACCCTCATCATACCGTGATCACACCTAAACCAGTGCCCTGATCACAAAACTGAACTGAGCTTGGAATGCCTCTGGAAATCCATCACTATCCTTGAGAAATTTTTCATCTCCTTGTCTCTCAGGCTTTACTACAATCCAATCTCAGATCACTAGGACATAAACTGAGACACCACCCTCAAGTTTTACCGTGTATCCCACCAAAACCGGTCAAGGGATTCCAAGGCCTTTGGGAATTTTCCTTGAGACCGCCTTTGCCCCGAATTCCGAAATCCATCTGGAAATTGCAAATCTCAAAACCGAGATCAAAATCCCACACACCATGGCTATCCAGAAAAAGGCAAGGCAAGGCTGAAAACCGCTTTCAAAACCCAAAAAAGCCATCCCACCGACAACAAGAGAACCAAATACCAACATGCATAAGCCATGCATGTCCAAACCAGCTAGGAAATCACACATGCAATAAGTTACCTAAAAATATTCCTGTTGAAGGTGCTATATCCTGCTCTTCCTTGATTTATCTTTGCTTTCCTTTCCTTTCCTTTCCTTTCCTTGTCCATCCTTTGCTTACTTTCCTCTTTCTTGGATCAATGTTGAATTGCTCCAATAAAACTCTAAATATCCAAGAGTATGAGAGAGAGAATAATGAGAGAGCTCCAAAACTGAACTGACAAAAAGGTACCAATTGATCCTAATAAGCCTTTTTATCAACGAGGCTTCTATTTTCTTCATTTTCCATTATTTTCTTTCACTTTCCTCCTCACATGCAACCTTTGACCTTTTACCTTCCATTTCTCCTATTTTCATTTATTTTCATAAATAAATGTGTCAAAAATACTTTTTGCCTCTTTAATGTCTTATTCATTGCCTTTGAAAATTTCCCTTAGCCATAAACACATCCAGTGATTCCCACTAGGAGATCTTTGCGCAACATTCAGCTTGGAATAAGTTTCCCTTAACCATGGTCTTATTTTTTTGCCTTTATTAACTTTTATTACATGACTTTTTAACCTGGGTCTATTACACAGAGGAACATAAGGTGCCACTAATGAATGTTTCCTTACAAGCAACATCGACAAGGTAGTGGGGATTCCATCGCATTAATCTCGGGGAATGGGATGAAATCTCGACAACATTGAGAGTTATATTTGGACATTCTGGAGGCTCACAACCATTTATGAAGTATAGAGGTAGCTCAGATCCTCAGCATCACTTGATAATTTGTGATGATCGATGGATTAGAGAAAGTCTCCCAAAATAATTATGGGTGCATGACTTTGTGCATACATTGGGAACCTTCCCAAAATCCTAGTATGTAAAAGAGGAAGTGCAAAGACAGACTGGAGATTGGGATTGTTTAGCAAGTAAATTTGTTAGTAGTTTTTCCTTTTCATATACCGATAAGAGGATTATCTATGCTCTGTGGGTTGTTAAGAGAATTCTACTTACAACTGGGAAATTGATAGAGGGAACAATAGAGCAGACTATGTTGCAACACTTATATGAGTCAACATACAATGAAGTGGTAGCCTGCGGGAAAATAGATAAAGAGTCGGATGAAGATGATTTGGAAGACTTGAGGCATCTATCCTTCAATGAGGTGGAAGGAGAATGAGGTGGTAGAATTACTTCATCTACTTCCACTGAAGTTGCGGAAACTCAACATAGGGAGTGAAGAAAATCCAAAGCTAGCCTCAATTGGAGATTATTGGGATGAGCAAGCAACTAAAGAAATATTCAATCTTCTTAAAGAATATGAAGATCTATTTACCTCTTATGTTGCGGAATTGAAAGGAATTAAAGGAGATTTGGGACAAATGAAGATCATGCTCAAACCAAATTCAAAACCAGCAAAGCACTGGCCTTACAGAGTAAACCCGAGGGTGAAGGAGAAAGTGAAGAAAGATAGATAATATGTTGGACACAAGGCTAATATTCTCGGTTGATGAAGCCAAATGGGTTAGTTCGATTTTGATATAGAATAAAAATAATGCAACGGAGATCAAGGTCTTCATTGACTACTTCAGCTTAAATAATACTTGTGTTCGCAATCCTTTCCCTACACCTTTCAATGATGAAGATGTAGATAATGTGGCAGGCAATGAGTCTTATTCATTTACAGATGGGTTTTCGAGCTACCATTAGGTTTTAATTGGAGAAGAAGATTACTTTTACCACGGAATAGGACTCATATGCATACCAATTTATGTCATTTGGGCTCAATAATGCACCAGCAGTATTTTCAAGGATCGTGATTGTTGTGTTTAGGGAATACATACACAGGTTCCTTGAAGTCTACATGGATTATTGGATTTTCTATAGCTTGTTAAAGAAACACTCCAGCTTGCTCCAAGTCATGTTCGATCAATGTAGGAAGTTACAAATCTCATTGATCATAAAGAAGTGCATATTTGTTGTTCCCTTTGGAACACTACTGGGGAATATAGTATGTAAGGAAGGAGTATGTGTGGACCCTACCAAGGTTGCGACAATTGTAAACACGTACCCACAAGTAAATTTTAAGCAACTCAGGTCTACATTGGGACACACAGGATATTTATCCACAACTATGCTCTGATCACTGCTCCAATGGAGAAGTTACTCAATAAAATTGAACAGTTCATTGTGATCTGGGGAATGTAACATTGCGCTGAACATGTTGAAAGATAAATTGGCTAGCGCACTGATTTTAGTGTATCCTGATTGGAACAAGCAATTCCATGTCCACGTTGATGCTTTTGGAATTTCTTTGGAGACAATTTTAGCATAGCCTCGAAAGGGAAACTTTGACTATCCAATAGAATTTGCAAGCAGGAAGTAATTACCAACAGAGAAGAACTATACTACAACAAAGTAGGAGGCACTTGCGATGGTATTTTCACTTCAGAAATTCTGCCACTATCTTCTAGGGGGACCATTCAAGTTCTTCATAGATCATTCTGCCTTGAAATATTTAGTGAACAAGCCTATATTAGAAGGAAGAATCTACAGATGGCTATTATTATTTCAGGAATTTACATTTGAAGTGATTGTCAAACCAAGTCAGCTAAACGTGGGACCTAGCCATTTATGACACTAGAATCAGGTGAAAGTGGAGGTTATGTAGACGACCAGCTACCAGACGCTGATCTATTTAGAGTGGAGGCAATGCCAGACTACCTAGAGGACATTACAGCTTTCATAGCTATCGAGAAGTGACTAGAAGAATGTTGATTTTTGTAGCATTCGAATGTGTGCCAAGTCTCAAACTTTGCAGGGAGGCTTGGACAACAGTATTCCAAAGAACCCAAAAATCGTTTGTGGAAATTCCTCTCGGTTCATGACTTATTAAAATAATTAATTATTTTAATGAAGACCCTAAGTCTAAACTTAGGGAAATGAAATAATTAAAGGGTATTAATAAGTCAAAGTGTGAATCTTCTAGAAAACGAAGATCAAGTCAATTTTTAATCTTATCCATTGATTAAACTTCTAATTTGGGTCGTTGATTCTCCAGCGAGAAGATTATAAAAGAAGGCTTGAGGGTCATTTGGAAAACAAGTCGGGCATACACTCAGTACCAGAAGGAGATCGATTATGAAGTAAGAGAATTTGATTTCAGTGGGAGAGTTGTAGGGCGAAGAGTTAGCAGAAGCAGAGGGAGGAGGGAGTCAGAAGTGATTGAGGTCAGGGACAAAGAGGAGCAGTGGGCCAGAGGCAGCTCTGGGCTGCAGCACAGAGAACCCACGCAGACCCTATGCAGACTTACACAGTCCAGCATTGGGACTGCGCAGAGAAACACGCAGACAGGCACAGGAGGTAGCAGAGGCTGACCAGGGTGCCAGAGATTTGTCGGAGGAAGCCGGGGAATTCTGTCTCGAATGTTTCAGATTTTATCTGTCAGTATTTTTCCTTGTAAATAAATCATTTGCTAAAGAGTTAAAATTGTCCAAAAATAATTGTGTAAATGTGATTGATTCTTGTGCTTATGTCATTTATTGTTTATCTCTCTGCATATGTATTTGTGAATGTTGTAGTAGTATTTATTTTTATATTTGCCAGAAGATTTCTAAAATTAACTTATTGAAATAATAAGTAGGAGGAATAAATCTATCACTTGAACTGTATAGTTTTCATATTGAAAATTTCACATGTTATCAGAGCCAGAGATGATCAACATGAAGGGAGAATCGACTGGTGAATGGAAGTCAACTGTTGCAGCAATAGCACAGAAGGGTTCACGCAGTTCTCCAGGAAGGGAATGAAGCATGACAGAACAGATGGATCATGATGTCTCTGTTATGGCATCCAGACTTGAAGAAGAATTTGCTTACGTATCAAGAATTGCTTCTTCTGATGTCTAGTATATTGACAGTGGAGCCTCTACTCACATGACTGGAGTACGGGAATATTTTTCCGACTACCGAGAAGAGAAGATGAATTTTAAAATAACCATGGGTAATAAAGCAAAATGCACTCCTATTGGGAGAGGTACCATAGTTTTTCAAACCGAGGCTGGAAATAATATCTAGGCCACTAATGTACTGCGTGTGCCCAGGTTGGGGATGAACTTGTTCTCAATGTCTCGGCTTCAAAACTGAGGTTATGACATCTAATTTATTGGCAATATATTCTACTTCAAACACCCCAGTTAGAAGAAGAAGGCACAGATCGAGGTAAGAAGCAACAAACTTTTCAAGTTGCAGCTTGAGTCTCTAATGGCATTGGTCGACAGCGCAGATGAAACGAACCTAAATGAGCTATGGCACAGAATAATGGGGCATTTGCACCATGGGGCGTTAAAAATTCTCCAGAAGACCGTCACATGATTTCCATAGCTTAGCACTAAACGAGATGATGTCTACAAGGGGTGTGTATTGGGAAAATATGCCAAGGTAGTGTATCAGAGAAGCAACAGTATGGCCAAGTGTGTATTGGACTTGATAGAATTAGATATCTGTGGACCAATGTCCACTAGAGCTCTTATTGGTGCCGAGTACTTCGTCACCTTCATTGATGACCATTCCAGGAAAACCTAGATCTACTTTTTGAATACCAATGATGAAGTCTTCAGTAAGTTTAAAGAGTTTAAGGCTCTGGTTGAAAATCTGATAGGAAAGCGAATCAAGTTGTTGTGATCAGACAATGGTGGTGAATACATTGATAAGAAATTCACTGGATTCTATGCAAGGGGACATTAGAGAACTTTTGAGGTATAAAATGGGTATCCTAAGAAAAATTTACAACCAACATAAACTTTATAAGAACCAATAGGACTCAAGTTGATGATGTCAACCATGGGGGATGATTCACCATTTTTGGGGTAAAAAAGTAAAAAGATTAAAAAATAATAAAATAATAAAAACACTTTCTCAACTTGTATTTTCAACTTATCTCCCTAAGTTTTTAAACAAATTTCGTGCAGGAGTACTTGTTGCATGCAAAATTTAATTCCTCATCCAATGAGTACCCATGTTGCATACTTTCAATGGACCCTGCTACACAAAAAATGAGAAATACATGAAAAAACGTGATTTCAATTACGTTTTTCATGTATTTCTCATTTTTCGTGTAGAAGGGTCCATCGAACGTATGTAAGATGGGTACTCCTTGGATGAGGAATCAAATTCTAAATCCAACGAGTGTTCCCGCTTGAAATTTGAGTAAACCCATAAGAAGATAAGTTGAAAATACAAGTTGAAAAAATAGTTTTTTTTTTTTCCCTCTAAAATTTGATGATGTAGTCTAATATTATTTTATTATTTTCACTATTATTTTATAATTTCCTTAGGAGGCCCATTTTAGACCTCAAAATTCCCCTAATGAGGTATCAAAAGAGAGTGGACAGCTCCATACAATCTGAAGCAAAATGGTGTGGCAGAAAGGAAAAACATGATTATTGCTGAAGCAACAAGGGCAATGTTGTATGACCAAGACATGCTGAAATTGTTGTGGGTTGAAGCTTGTAATAAAACCATCTATATTCAGAACATGACTCCTCAAGCTGCATTGGGAAAGATCACGCCAGAAAGTGTCTTCACTGGTAGTAAACCTAAAGTGAGTCACTTTAGGATCTTTGGCAATACAACTTACTGTCATGTGCCTAGTGAGAAGAGGAAGAAGTTGGAGATGACTACTGAGAAAGGGTATCTGGTAGAATACAACGAGAATGCACAAGGCATACTACATATACATTCCTGAGAGCAGGAAAGTCATGGTGCGGAGGGATGTGAAGTTCATGGAGGAGAAGGCCTTCAAAAGGTCCCGCGAGATACTTTCTGCTACGCAGTCTGAGGAGGAGCCTCTGGTTCAACCCCAACAACCAGCGGAAGAAAATTCAGTTGCCTATCCAAGGCATAGGGATCCAAGGGACATGTCTCCCGAGGATTTGCAAGTGGGAGAGCCTGTAAATCCACCCAGCACTAGTGGAAGAACGAGCAGGGAACTGTGACAAATTCTGAAAGATGCAGAGGACTTTGTCGGAGTCCCCCGAAATGAGAAGAGACAATGTAAGCATCATGAGAGGTATCAAGCCTTGGTTGCTCAAGTCGAAGAACCTTCCAGTTTTCGGGAAGCAGCTCAACATCAAGTGTGGATTGATGCAATGGTGGAAGATTACAATTCCATCATGGCGAATGATGTCTGGGAAGTGATCCCCAAACCTCAAGAGAGATCATTTGCAAGATCAAGTATGCTACAGATGGAAGCATCAAGAAATTTAAAGCCAGGTTTGAGGCTAAGGGGTATGCTCAAAAAGAATGGATCGATTATGAAAAAACCTTCGCCCCAATAGCGAGATACACTTCTATCAAATCTGTAATTTCCCTTGTTGCACTGATGGGATGGGAGATTCACTAGATGGATGTCAAGACAACATTTTTTAATGGGGTGATAGAGGAAGAAGTGTATATAGAACAAACATAGGGCTTCGAGACGCATGATCAGAAGACTCATGTGTGCAGACTGACCAAAAAAAAAAAAAGAGCATTGTATGGACTGAAGCAAGCTCCTAGAGCCTGGTATGGTCAGATTAACAACTACTTGCAGAAGATGGGATTCGTCAAGAGTGACGCAGATCCCAATCTCTATTATCTAAGAGTAGGGAGTGAGCCTCTGATACTGGTTTTGTATGTAGATGATCTATTCTTGACAGGAACATCAAGGCTCATCACAGACTACAAGAAGAATTGGCTGAGGAATTTGACATGAAGGATCTAGGACGAATGGACTATTTTCTAGGGTTGGAAGTTTGGTAGCATAATGGGGAGATTTTTCTTGGTCAAGGAAGATACACTACAGAGATTCTGAAGAGATTTCATATAGAGGATTGTAGACCCATGGCAACTCCAATGATCACCAACTGGAAGAAAATCGACACGTCCAAAGACAATGAGGTTGATCCTACGTTATATAGGCAGCTCATAAGATCACTGATGTATCTAGCAAACACAAGGCCAAACATTTGTTATGTTGTAAATACCCTCAGTGAATTCATGGTAAAACCTAAGAGGGCTCATTGGGCAGCAGCCAAGCATGTTCTCAGGTACCTTCAAGGAACAATCGAGCTTGGATTGAAGTACACCCGTAGCAATGATGTCAGGGTGAGTGGTTTCACCAATGCAGATTGGGCTGGGAGTTCAGTAGATCAGAAGAGTACCAGTGGAAATTGTTTCAATCTAGGATCATGAATCACTTCCTGGTGCAGCAGGAAACAAAAGTTCGTAGCACTGAGCTCAGGAGAAGCAGAATATATGACAGCTAGCA
Organism: Pinus albicaulis; assembly: GCA_034641835.2. Taxonomy (NCBI): domain Eukaryota; kingdom Viridiplantae; phylum Streptophyta; class Pinopsida; order Pinales; family Pinaceae; genus Pinus; species Pinus albicaulis. The sequence goes on from CM076581.1 coordinate 1,154,609,782, forward strand.
CAACTTCGTGTGAGGCCATATGGCTTCAAAAACTACTAGTAAACCTACTCAAGGAGAAAATGGAAGCGACCAGTATCTTATGTGATAATCAGAGTTGCATCAAGCTCTCTGAAAATCCCGTGTTTCATGATCGGTCGAAGCATATTGATATCAGGTGTCACTTCATCAAGCATTGTGTACAACGTGGAGATGTTCAGTTGCAGTACACTCCAACAGAAGAACAGGTGGCAAACATCCTCACAAAAGCTCTTGGGAAGAGTAAGTTTATTTACTTCACAGAGAAGATGGCGATGATGAAGAATCCATTACAGTAGCAAGAATGGATAGGGTCAGTATTCAGAGGGAGTTGTAGTACAGATGCAACAATGCCAGTGGCAGTGTCAAAGGCACCAATATAGAAGACAATAGCTCAGCGAATGAGGGGCAGCGTCCAGAGATCAGCAACGCAAAGGGTGCTTCAAAAGCATAGCAGCATGCAGCAAGCATATTGTTGGAACACATTCCTCGCTAAGAGGGAGTGTTGATTTTTGTAACATCAGAAAGTGTTCCAAGTCTCAAACTTTGCAAGGAGGCTTGGAAAGTAGTATTCCAAAGAACCCATAAACCGTTTGTGAAAATTCCACTCGGTTCATGACTTATTAAAACCCTAAGTCTAAACTTATAGAAATGAAATAATTAAAAGGTATTAATAAGTCAGAGTGTGAATCTTCTAGAAAACGAAGATTAAGTTAAGTTTTAATCTTATCCATTGATTAAACTTCTAATCTGGGTCGTTGATTCTCCAACAAAAAGATTATAAAAAAAGGCTTGAGGGTCATTTGGAAAACAAGTCAGGCATACACTCAATAACCGAAGGAGATCAATTCTGAAGTAAGAGAATTTGATTTCAGTGGTAGAGTTGCAGGGCGAAGAGTTTACAAAAGCAAAAAGAGGGAGTCAGAAGTGATTGAGGTCAAGGACAAAGGGGAACAGTGGGCCACTGGAGGCAGCTATGGGCTGCAATGCAAAGAAACCACGCAGATTTACACAGTCCAGCACTAGGACTGCACAGAGAAACATGCAAACAGGCACAGGAGGTAGCAGAGGCTGACCAGGGTGTCAGAGATTTGCCAAAGGGATCCAAGGAATTCTGTCTCAAGTGTTTCAAATTTTATCTGCCAATATTTTTCTTTGTAAAGAAATCATTTGCTGAAGAATTAATAAAACCCTCATTTGCTGCACCAGTTTTCCCGCATTGGGTTTTTTCCAAGGAAAATTGTCCAAAAATAATTGTGTACATGTGATTGATTCTTGTGCTTATGTCATTTATTGTTTATTTCTCTGCATATGTATTTGTGAATGTTGCAGTAGTATTTATTTCGATATTTGCCAAAATATTTATGAAAATAACTTATTGAAATAATTAGGAATAAATCTATCACTACAACTGTATAGTTTTTGAATTGAAAATTTCACAAAGAATACACCACAATGCAAAAAAGACATATGGTTGTCTGGGCAGCAAACTACCAACTAATTGTAGGGAAATTGTACAAGCTGGGAATGGATCAAATACTACGAAGATGTGTGTTGGATCATGAGAGGAAGGATGTACTATGGGAATTCCATTCAAGGGTCACGGGAGGTCATGTTGGAGGGAAATGCACCACAAGGAAAATCTTACAAGCAGTTCTATGGTGGCCTACTGTTTACGAGGATGCTAAGGAATACATCAGGAAGTGCGATGTTTGTCAAAGGGTTGGAAAACTGTTACATCGAGATGAATTGCCACTACAACCAGTACGAGCCCTATAGGATTTTGAGAAGTGGGCAATTGACTTCATAGGACCCATCAACCCACCTGTGCGACATTCCCAAGCTCAATACATTATTACCGCAACCGAGTACCTAACAAGATGGGCCAAAGTTGCGCCAGTAAAGGATTGTTCGATAGACACCGCCGCCAAATTTATTTTTGGGAACATCATTACCAGATTTGAGTGTCCCCGAAGTTTAACCAGTGATCAAGGGAACCACTTTATTAATGAGACAGTCGCATCACTATTGTAAAACTTCATGATACAAAACCATAAAAGTAGTTTGTATAATCCTCAAGCAAAAGGGACAATTGAAGTATTCAAAAAAATCTTAGAGAGGAGTTTGACTAAAGTATGCTCAACTAATAGAGATCACTGGGATGAGAGAGTTCCAACTCCCTTATGGGCCTATCGCACTATTATCAAACGATTACATAAGCATACGCCCTTTCAGGTGGTGTATGGTCGTGAAGCATTCGTACCCGCAAAGTTTGCAATTCCTAGCCTATTTATTGCACAAGCAACACATATGACCAAAGATTAATCAATGCCTAAAAGGCTAGAAGAACTATGGGAACTAGATGAGGCCAGATTTTTAGCAAACTTTCAACAAACAGTGGAGAAGCAAAGGCAAAAATCATTGCATGACAAGAACATAAAACAAAAGTCATTCACTACTACAAAAGGTCCACGACTGGTCACGTTGCCTCGCCATAAAGTATCAGCATGTGTATTTGCTACAAAGCCAAGTCCAAAATTTATTAATCGATGCAAAGAAAACAAAAGACAAGAGTCTGAGGAAACATATGCACAATGAGGTAGAAGTCCTCAAGGCACAAATCAAGATAAATGAGGACGAAACGAAAAAAACAAAACAACTGCTTTTAAGACCTCAGATCATCAGTGCAAAAGCAATTGGCCAACAACTAAGAGACAAAACAAAGACATAGTGGGACTCTATCATGAGAGCTCGACCAAAACTCCAAGAATCAGACACCATAGCCCAATTCATCAGCCAAGTGATCTCCCTTACAAACTCTTAGCAGGCACCAATCAATGGATTTTGACAATTCAAGGAAACTTCCATCAACACAGTCCCTGAGTTAGGGACTTCGTTTCAAAGAACCAACCAAGAGCAAACGATACAAGTAGAGCTAGAGGAAGCACCAACAGTAGCTGCACCAACAACAGAAGCACCAACAACAACAATACCAACAAAGGAAGTACCAGCAGCACCGACATCACCCATGAGAGATTGACTCGAGGACGAGTCTATGAACTATGGTCAATGCATGTTAAGGCCTTCATTTTTGAAAGATTAAAGCATTTTGGGAACGACTAAAACAATGGCAAGTTGCGAGACAATCATTGGAGAGTTGTGGAAAGGACAAAAAAGGAACTGGAAGAAAATTGGAAGTTGCAGAGGACCGACGAGAAAAATATAGATACATTCAAGCAGTAAAAAGCAACAAATAACCGAGCAATGAAGAAAAACGAGCTAAGAAAGAGGCGAGAGAAACTGACAATTCAAGCGGCCATGAAGAGATAAGAATGGGCGAGAGAAGCAGAGGAAAAGAGTACCGATATGTTTTTGCGAAGCAACAAGGACCGCTCTGTAGTTGTTTCTACTCTGTAACTCTATGTTGTTTAGTCATTGAAATATACTGTGAAAAAGGCTTGTTGAGCCTGATGTATGTTGTTTGAAGAATTTAATGGAAAGAAGACATTTTGGACTTAATGCGTTATGATTGAATGATTACTTATTGTGTTATGATTGTCTAGTTACTTAGCTTTTAAAAGTTTTTAAATATGTGCATTCAAATAGTCTGTGTAACAATGTGCATGATCTGTTGCAAATGAACTTGGATATGTCAGTGTTGAGTTTGCTTTGAGTCTGTTTTGATCAATGGTAGGCTTCTTGATGCAAAATCCTCACTCCCCCATCTAACTAAAATTGCAGCACACCTCGGGTGAGACTCCTTATCTAGTTTTGGATAAGGTGAAAATGTCAGTGTTGTGCTAGACTACAACAGAGCTTTGTTGGCTCTTGTGCCTAAACCTAGGTCTTAACCCTTTTATTATTTTTAGCCAACATATACTATTTATTATTATTAATTTCAATGTACACAAATAAGATATGAATTACTAATATTAAATTGAATGTATAAAACATAATTATATGAATTGACATGTGAATTAGAAAAAATTTAATATATGACAATTACTTTTTAAATCATGCATTCAACCAAATATAATTGTGATCATTACAAATTTATATATAACTCTTATACATGTTTTACAATGGCCCCATCCACATATACATATAATAATTGCACAATACTCAACATTTAAGTGATTAATTTTTAGCATACCAAATCCTTGTATAGGTCAATGGTTGATCTGGTATGCCACTTTCTTCATAGCACATCATTTAATATTAGTATCATCATGAAACTTATATATGCATATAACCCAATTAATTTGGTAGAATGTCAAGTTCACTTTTAAGTCACTTGTCAAAGTTATTCATGACAATAAGTGCACTATTGGAGCTAATTCTAAGATAGTAATTACCTTTTACTATTATGTTCAATATTAAGTATTAAGAATTATCTAAATTAATGGATATGTTCTTAAGTGTGTTGGTGGTGTGCATATCATTTCATTGTAAATGGTTTACATATTTTGTACAATTTGAATAATTTGGTTTAAAGATTTCAATGTTTATGTACAAATAAAAAATGTGATTTAAAAAATCAAATTCTCTTTTTTCATTTTGAAAATTTGTAATTCTTATTTTATTATTTTTTTTATGGGAGGCTCATTTTATACCTCTAATGTCTCTTGAAAATCTTTTTAAAAATTGCAATAGCCCAACAAGTAGAAAAGTTTTATGACTATCTAATGTAGAACTTGATTTTATGCAAATTAAGTGTTAATTGTAGAGAATAGTCATATAGAGATTAATAAATCACAGCACATATTTTAAATTAGAGGTATTGGAAGACATATAATGCTAGCACCTTATGTGCATCATTTTGAAGTGGTTTTTTTTTGTTAAATGATCCATTATCAAGTCTAGGTTATACTCTTAATTTCATGTGGAAGATAGCTTTGAGCCCTTTAGCAAAGATACTTTTGAAATACAATCATCAAATAATTTAGAGAAAACATGTTCAAATTACACTTGGAAATATGTTCAAATTGAACTTGCAAATTTGTATGAGTATTCATCTAATATGCAATATAAATATCACTTAAATATTTATAAAAGGAGAATGAAATTGTCAAAATCGCTCAAAAAAAGAAATTTATTTTAATCATGGATAATATGTGGCATCCAACCAATTTCATTGATGAAGTTGGCCACAAATTTGAGGATCATAATTATAGCAAAGTATGAACATGGAATCACATCAGAGAAGTGTTTTTTGCAATGGAGGCAAGCAAAGGATACATCTTGAAGATACAACCCCTATCTGTAGAACAAGGCTAGGAAACCCTTACTAGAGGGTACCTTGCTAAAAGGTAAAACTACTTTACTGTTTTTTTTTCATATCATTTTAAAAAACCCCAAAAAAATTAAACTCTTATTATACATACCTTATGCATGCAAAGATTACCATTATTCCAGAACATTTAGTGTAACTTCCTTATACATTTTTTTTTAAATATATAAAAATTCAAATTTCTTTTGTATTTCATTATTCATATATTTCGATTTCCTTTACACCTTCCAATACAATTGCTTAAATAATGTTTATATCCAATATTACAAAATTCTTTTCATTTTGAATTTGCATCCATTTGTGTAAAAATTCTTTTCATTTTGAATTTGCATCCATTCATGTAAAAATTCTTTTCATTTTGAATTTGCATACATTCTTTTTACATGAGAAAAATTGGCTGATGAAAAATAGAGCGACATAGGTAGTCAGTTTGCCCACAAACTTTCCAAATTAACCCTAGTTAGTTTGCCCATGAACTTTCCAAATTAACCCTAGTTAGTTTGCTCATGAACTTTCCAAATTAATCTTTCTCTCATATGAATCTGTATCAATAAACTTTAAAAAAAAAATTAGAATTTTGACTTTTGTGATTCATTATCTTTTGGTAAAAATCACATGTAAACCAATCAATGTGACTTTGTCGATGCCTTTAGAACCAATCAATGTGGTTCATCATCAAAACGAAGTGAAAGATTAGATAAGACATTGAGTATAAATAGATGTAGAGATGGCTAAACTAGAGATTGGTTCCAAATACATTTACAAAATTGATTTACATGTGATTTTTACCAAAAATATTCTATAATAAATTTATAAAATATTAATGTTCGCAGCGATAGAAGTGTCAGATTTACAATATACATAAATGGAGATACAATTTCACGGCATCCTGGACAGCTCAGTGCACCTAACTCAGCTGTAGATGACCACCTATGCCATCCTTCACCATTTAAATTACAAAAATACTTTGAGAATTCTGTGTAAAATTCTAAAAAGAATACCCATACGAATTTAACCCGTTGCCCTATATACCACAAAAAAATACTCTGAGAATTCCGCGTAAAATTCTCAAATGAATCCCCAGACCAATTTAACCTGGTTTCCCAAGCCGAAGAGAATGTTTGTGGCTTCTTATCCTAATCACCGGGATTAATGGTGAAAGATGAGAAAGTCCCACAACCAAAAGTTTATCTGAAGAGCATTTTGAGTTCCTCAATCCGAGCACTGCGGACCTCTCCATCGGTCAGAGCTCCTGCGACGATACGCTGCTTGCGCGCCTGCACCTGTTGCATCCGTTCTTCTACGGTTCCCTTACATGATCAATAAAACGAAAGGGTTTTAGAGAATTTGGAAAACCATTCACAACAATCCTAAAAGGTAGCAAACATTAGGCAGATTTATTTTTACAGGATACCGAAGTACTTTACAAGCCCTTATGGAAGAGATCTTCCTCTTTATATATAACAGGAAACTGCCATGTAGTGAGAACCTGCCCTAGTGTGTTTGGGCTATATGGCTCATATGCATCGAACCGAACAATCCCAGCCTAACCATGTAGAATAAACAACTAGCATAGATGTATTTTAACCTCAGATTTATTAACTGAAGAATCCAGATCATCTTAACCTATATATATGGAGTTCAGCTATTATCTTTTGTATCCCTGAGCCTGTTTATTTAATTGACCATGAATATGGAAATAATAAATTATTGAAAACAAATAGACTGAGAAAAGTAAATGATTTCAGTGCCCTTAAAATAATAACCTTGACAATGAAGCGCCTGATGGTAACTTTTTGAGTCTGACCGATGCGATGAATGCGCATTATAGCTTGTTCCTCAACCGCAGGGTTCCACCAGGGATCCTGTTTGAAAGACGAAAATGCCGAGCAGATCAACCCAAGAAAAAGAATCTATGAAGTTTACAAATGGCAATGCCATATGCATTGTGAAGTATCCAAGAAAATTTTGGCTAATGACAGGAACCGTATGTCACTAAATTGAGTCCTAGACTGACATCATGAATTTCCAACACACGATGCATAGTAGACAGATATTATGAATTTACAAGACATAATATTGCACCATCTGTATATTTTAGTGTTTTGGAATATTCAGAGCAAAGTCTTAGTCACAAAGCAAAGATAAGCAAGATGATGGAACACCATTTAACAACCTTTTAAGAAACTATTTATTTCATTTTTTCAAATTCCCTGCATAATGATGGAAGAGAGGGAGATGGCATAGAACCCTAATTTTGATGGAGCGGAGAGGGAGATGGCATAGAACCCTAATTTGGATAGAGTGGAGAGGGAGATGGCATAGAACCCTAATTTTGATGGAGCAAGGTATCAGAAGGGCTTTAACATTAATTAATTAGGCATGAGTCAATAGTAGAGATTGATCAGGCGTTCACTACAAGAAAATTGAGAATTTTATCGTAAAAATAAATAAAATTTTCAAGAATATAAGAGAAAGGAAACGAGGAATAGTGAGAAAATAATTTTGGAAAAAGTTGAGAAGAAAAACAGAGAGATTCAAAGATCACTGTTATTTTGTATCTATTTTACAAGATTTTACATAAAAATTTGAACTTTTGAAAAAATTGTCTCCAATCCAAAACAAAACTTAGGAGCTTCAGTCTACTGTAATTACAATTTCAATCCCAAGTGGGACGGCCAAACAACTAGACAACATAAGCAGAAGAAAATTCTATATCTTCCAGACAGCAAAAATTGCAGGATGTGATCAGCTTTGAAGAACCTGCTAAGAAAACACCCTTAGTCGTCTGCATATCAGTATGCACAAGCAAAAAAACAATGAAATATAGAAACATTGTGAGAATTGAGAAACGAATTGTTCAGTATTAACAATTTTCAAAGCTTCAACTACTGCCTCAAATATTTTAAAAAACCAAATACACGAAGATAAAACAAATTTGACCGGGATGAAATTAAGCCCAAAAACTTGGGAAGGAAGAGCTAACCATGATGAAAACATGAGATGCAGCGGTTAAATTTATTCCCACTCCTCCCGCTTTCAAAGAAATTAACATTACCTACGACCAGAAAATAGGAAATATAAGAAAAACAACAGCTTAAAACTTCAGATAACACCAAAATGCAAAATCCCTTTTAGCAGAAAAAACTGTACCCTACCAAAACGTCTGGATTTTGCCTGAATTCATGTATCACATTCTCCCTCTGGTGTTGACTCAGAGTCCCATCCAAGCGCACAAAATCATATTTCATCCTGTAATTTTGGTTCAAGAAAATGCTACATATCGTTAACCTTGAAATAACCTTATGACGTACAACAATTACAGTGTAACAGACATCATCTTCCAACCTGAATTTCTTAATATACAAACATTAAATAAACTAAATGTTTGAATTCAAGGCATGCAAAGAGTATTCAGAACGACTGTGAGAAGAAAAGAAAAGAAAAGAAAAAAACTCTTTGTGATTGGTGGCAATATCTCGGTCACTATCCATGCATTCCTCATTTGGAATCTCTATAGAATGAACATATCATGGGGTAAAAGTAAAGCAGCCTATACTACGAAGTTATTGTATGCCATGCAATTTCATGCTTGGAACAAGATAGATGCCACTGGAATATGCGTGATTTCAAATTTGAAATAGGCCTTGACCAATTTAATGAGGTTGTGATTCTTTAAGCCTGTTATGTCAAATTTAAGTGAGGTTTTGATTAGTTTAGTCTGTTCTGTCAAATCTAATAAGTATCACATGTTTAATGCAGGTACAAATATAGGCAAATTGCGGTAGAAAAGCTTCAAAATTTACCAGAAATATGCATTCACAAACAAGTTTGCTATGGCAACATATAAGTTGTGTAAAACTCATTAGCAGAAACCTCCCCAAGACTACTTATACATCTCAAGAACGTTGTTTCATGTAACAAAATACCTTTGGAGTCTAGTCAAAAACTAATGTCACCAGATTTAACTCTCATGATCTCCTTTTTAATGCAATTAAATTTTTATCCATAAACCTACCATTACGAATGAAATAAAGTGTTGGAAGCTCAATGTAAAACAATATGCATTATTCATTTGCCTGCGTGCCGTATCCTATTTCCAAATTATATGAATATATATTCATAATCATAACTACCAATAACTCAGATTTCTCTTTATCAGGTAATAAAATAATAACCTAATAGAACAGATAACAAAAATAAAAATAAATAACTAAATAACAGAAAAAAAATACCCTACCTTCTAAGAGGTATCTGCAACAGGTCTAGAAAAGAAGTCCACTGGCTGAAGACAACACCTTTCAGACCTGAGGCCTTGAGCTGTTGCAAATGTTTAAGTAGAGCCAAAACCTTTGATGATTCTGTCCAATTTTTCTCAACATCTATGCGAAATCGGCTACCTGTTGGACAAGTGATTAAATCTTGTTTGGTTATGATTTTCCTGCAACGAGGAAAAAGAGAACCATCAATCGGTCTGACACCAAACATTTCTCACTACAAGAGAACGGTCATAAATTATAACAACGGATAATAGCAGATTGGGTGTGCAAAATCCCCAATGCGATGAAAATACCCATGAGCCACTTTTCTTATGCATGACAAAGTCCTCCCATAGAAGGAAACAAATAAGAAAAGCACCCTGAGATCTTTGGATGCTATACTCACCTGCATACAGGGCAAGAACCACCCAAAGAGCTACGCCAGCTTGCTAGTAGGCACTCACGACACATATGATGTGCACAAGGAGTCAGGACAGCATCGTCAACTGATTCCAGACAAATTGGGCACTCTCCTCTTTCACCATTACGAATTTCTTTGACCACTTCCTCAACGTAAGCTTTTGAAGGTACAGAACAAGTATCTCCATTAGTAGACATTTGGCTTCCTAGAAGAAAACGGCTTGCCAGCTTATTCATATCAGAATATTGTTTTGTATCACCCCGGCTGTTGATAAGGTAGCATTTAGTACAAATTCCAACACATAACTGTTCATAAGACAATTAAAATGACTCAAAATCATTTCACAAAGGACATTCTAAAGTAGAACTTACCTCATGACAAGAAAGGGATGATCACAACACTGGCGCAACCTCAAAAGCAATTCCAGAATAGATGCATAATTGTGAAGAACTTTGCCTTGTTCAACAAACCGATCAAACTGGACCTGTAAATAGAAATAAACACCATAGATTTTTTTAAGTCAAACCAAAATCACAACAACAAAAAAATAATCAAAACTATTGTGCTATTTATTTTCCGTGGATCAGAGGAGAAGTGCTTGCCTTAGATCTTTTATACAAAGCTGTATAGAAATCGTTCTCAGCTTCAGTAAACTCACACTCGATGACTTGTACATCAGTTGGAGGAAGAACAAGAATGGGTCTGAATATTCATGAACAAACATTAGGAATCAGTCAAAGGGACTGGAGTGTCACTCGACATCAAAAGCCAGATAATTCTACATTCATACCTGCCCTCTTTGTCAGTACTGTCTTTTGTCCTTCGCAACATTAACGGCCTTAAGATAGCTTGAACTAATTTCAGGCCACGTTCATCACCTTCCTCAAAGGGTTTTTGAATTAGTTTATACCACCTGGACACCACAAGGTATATTATTCAAATTATGACATCCTATTAGAATCTATAAAATTGAAACTGAGATTAAATCAAAATTTTGCACAGTAAAAGAAAATACATGCAGGTTTTAGTTTTTCTGAACGATGCAACAACTTAATGCATTGTAGCACTGGCTACAGTAAAAGTCAGGTACTAAACAAGAGTGATAAATTAACATTCTGTAGCAAGCTTTCATAATAGTTCGGTTCTGGGTGGACATATTAATTTTGATTGTGTACCCGGAGCTTCAATAAATGCCAGTATTAAAGCACAAGGTATGCCGAAACATGGTTCTAAAGTTTTTTTTTGAAGGACCAAAATACCATTAGCAGCCTAAGTGTGCAGGCAGTCATTAATTTCCAATGAAATGACAATAAATATTTATTACAAGACAATTACTTTTCATTTGAAAATGTAGCTTTCCATACAGCTCGGCATTGCCCAAGTGTTTGCATGGAAAAAGAATAGTTTGAAAAAGGACTCACGAAGCCCATTTCCACTCCTGCAATTCATGGCTTTGTTTCTACCATGCATTGCTCATCACATTTAATAAGAGCATTGTTTAAGTTCTCCGTGCTAGACAATAAAAACTATTGCATACAAATATTTCAAAAGCCTTCTACTTGTGTGGTTGATCAATGTGCTCGGTATAAAATGGCAATTGACAGCAAACCTCACAAGTCACAATCGTTCTATGGATTTTCTGTCACCTAAGTCAAGCTAGGAGTTACAAATTCCTTGTACAGACCAACTATTGGGATCATCAAATTGTAAGCCTCTATAACCTGCCCATTATTTGCAGCATTGGCTGTACGGTGAAGCAAATTGATCACCATTGCACTTACAACTCTTGAGAATGGAATATCTTTTGTAAGATCTCATTCGTTATGTCAATTGGGTTAAAATGTTAGAAGTCAGATGAATATATACCTAAAATGTCATTTGCAACTATAAGTGGCATCCCACAAGGACTGCTCTGGCAAGGTCTCCATTCTATGAATTACAAAGTAAACTGAAATTGGCTTCTAATTGATGTTATTATGTACAAAACCAAAGGCCAAAAATTGTAAATGTGTCAAGGCAACCTACATTTTTTATGCTTCTATTTCTTCTGAAAAGGGTTTTCTAATCCTACATGGAAATCAAGACCATTTAAATGGCATTTGAAATTTGGAAGAACACTGTTAGGTCCTCCATTACCACCCAAAACATATTCTCTGCCTACAGTCATATAGGTCCAAAAATACCAATACCATATATGGCAGCCTACACTTTCACCTCAAACAGAAGACCATGGAATTATTAGTTGTTTTCAATCTTGAAGAACATTTAGCCTTTTAGCTGAATTTGTCCCCATGCAACACCATATCCTCCCTCCATTTCAATCTCACGTGCACTCATTGCATAGCTTCAAGGAGTCTAAAACCTTGCACAATTCAAGTTATTTATACTCTAATTCTGCCATACTTCGGATCACAAATGGAGTCCAGCATGTAGAATAGCTAAACATTTTATGAGGCCCATACCAATATTGACATCATCTAGTCTTGAAATAGATCTTCCAAAACCTCATTGCTCTAGAAACAGGCAAATGAGATCTTTCAAGTCAACAACCTATGCAATTTGAAGAGTAAGGAAACTGCACAAGAAATTCACAAGTTTCCATTTGAAAACCTGAAAACCTGGTAACAGCAAATTTGATTTATGCTCATTTCCTGGGCAGGGGACAAATCAAGTCTTTGAGATATCACATATAAGCAACTAACATGAAGAGAATGCAGAGTTTCAATAAATGCAAATAAAATAGAATAGTTTTCTTCATCTCAGAACTAGGTATAGGTGAATTAGAGAACCCTAAATGAATGCAATGTTTTTAAAGCAAAGTAGCAGACCAACCTTAATCTAATAGCAGGAAATGCACATTTCTTATAGGAATGTTGCATTTAAATCGTCTGGGTTAGAGGCTGCAAGTTTCAGAAATACTAATTTAATGAAGGAACAATTGTTATACAAACAATAAAACATGGCATGAAGTAGACATTACTACTGATGTACATGATGCACCCATCAGTTAATCAAGGTTGACAAGTAAAGCTGAACGCTGGTGGATTCAAGGACCTTTTAGGATGCCTGCAAAGTTGCAAACTAACTGTTTTTACAATCGCTGCTTCTTGTGGAAGCAAACTTGCACATGAATGTTGTATAAAATAAACCACTCAGTGACACACATTCAAATGTAATCAACACTTTACATTTTTAACAGTTTCGTTGCATTCAATTGTCAATTCCAACTTAATAAGCCAACTTGGAACTACTCATCAAACACACCCTTCTATCAACTCTAATAAATGCAGTTAAAGGAACTTCCCCTGAAATGTGAATCTGTGTTGCTCTCTAGAAATTCACAAGCATTAGCCCACTGATTTTTAAAATAATAACATCACATCAAAGAAAATTTCAGCTGAACGCAAATTCAAGTTGAACATAATTTTCTAGGGTTATGTTTACAAACAGCAGTGAAACATCGCCTAAAAACACCAAGTAAATGTAAGCATACAACAGTGAACTTACCATCCCCAATTACCCCATGGCTCAACCCGAAGAAAATGGAAGAGACTATAAACATCCTCCAGTTTGTTCTGCACCAACAATGAAGAATAAGCTGTAATTGCACCGCACATAGTCCTATAGTCATTTAGATAGCACACCTATGTCACATACCTGGATGGGAGTTCCAGTCAAGCACCAACGGCAATCAGCAACGATAGCAAATACAGCTTGAGACATTTGGCTTTTGGACGACTTTATGCTGTGTGCTTCATCAAGAACCACCCTAAACCAATGTATTGCATGAAGCACGCTTTCTTCATGGGGATTCTGTAAAATTGAACAAAAGAAAGGTTAATACCAACAAATGGCAGCACTGGCTACAAAAACAACTAGGTCAGTTATTCCATAGTCAATTCAATTTACTTGGAACTAAATTTGTTGCCCAACCTGAGAATGGTATGATGATGACAACACCCCATACGTAGTTAAGACAACATCATGCTCCAAGACAGCTTTCACATCCCTCAACCTGTTCTGCCCATAATGAACATAAATTGATACAGATCCAGATTGCGCATGGGACTCAATTTCTGCCTGCACATAAACAAGAGTGCGTGAAAATTACTTAATTGCACCTACAAAGGCAAGCCCCTGTGATGTATGGTGTGTCTAGACTCTAACCATTTCAGCTTACATAAACAGAAGAATGGAAAATAACATGTCACGCTGGTACAAAATACAATACCTTCCACTGTCCCAATAATGTCATAGGACACACTATAAGAGTAGCCCCTCCCTTATGTAAAGATCTTGTGGATTTTGGGAAATCAAGTTCTCTCCCATTTTCATTCAGCTCCTGATCTGATTTGATAACAGACTTCATACAAGGATCACTGTCACCCTTAACCTCATAGCCCCCTTTACCAGGGTTTGCAAGTATAAGAGAAATCGTCATGACAGTCTTCCCAAGGCCCATTGCATCTGCCAAAATCTTTAAACAATAAAAAGTCAGATACTAAAACGAAAAGTAAATCACCTAGATAAGAAAAGAACACAACAATCACTTTCTTTGACAATGTAGAGGCACAAGTAATGACATACTCCCCCTCTTGTTATTTGCAAGGCACTAGGAAATTCAGTCGTTGCCTCTCCCGAGAATGCATTTACATAAACAGCAGTTGCTCTCCTATCATTACGAAAATAAATCGGCAATGCATAGTCAAATAAAAAGTGCAGATAGCCTTATTTTTATACTCAAGACAAAGAAAGCAAATTAAATCATACTTGTCAGCAATTCGGTAGGCATTCCAACACGGATGAAGAGTTTTTGCTGCCTTTTCCATTTCTGACCCCTTTTCCAATTTACTCATCCAGCACAGAGCTTGCTTCTGGTATGGACGCAGATCACACAACAGAGTAGAAGGTGGATCCATTTCCTGAAATATTTAAAAATCCTCAAATTTGTAAATATTTAGGATGAATGAAATAAGCAAGTATAGCATTAAGCATAGGTAGGAAGTTAGGAACTCATAAGAGAGTAAGGCTAGAACCTCCAGATGACAACTCTCTGATGCACCGACAAGTTTGTCCAATTCTGAATCAGGCAGATCCTCCTCTCCTTCATTATCCTGCTCATTTGAACCTGTAGTTGATTTGCGACGCTTCAGGGAAGGCAAAAGTGACATTGACACTCCCGAGTTATCCTGGTCACAGCGTGGAGAGAAACAGATATTTACAGTGACCTCGAGCTCACATGTTAGAGATCCCGGTGTGCAGTACTTATTTATATAAGCACAATAAATGTTTATGTTGTTTATGAAAACAAATAACCCCAATAAATCGCATTCTAGAATCACAGCGTGGACATTGATATTCATTTGACACAAAACAAAACCATATTTGAGTCACAAACCACGGGAATTATATAGTCAGCAGGAAAAGACCATTTTATGACCACAAACAGAGAAATTGAAACAAACTTCTGCACCTTAAGATCCAGTGAACGTTTCCGTGTGTAAAGATCCTCTGGGGTGAAATCGGCCTGTAAATTAAGTAAAACTCAAATGATTACGTAAAAGCCTAGAAACAGCTTGAAAAAACAGGGAACTAAATAAACCAAATACTTGTACTGTTTTAGGACCCTTTGTCAAATTCGTATTGTTATAACAGTCCCTGCTGCTGACATGTATGCAAAGCCCCATAACAAATCAATACACCAAAACAAATCGTCTAGACAAAAATATCCTCTGGACAATGAATGCATCAATGTCAAAAACGTATTAATCTAACCTTCTGAAATGGTTCCTTGCCAAGCAAACGGAGCAACGTTGGAAGAGGGTTTATGGTACTATCCTCCGATGATGAAGCAACCAACTTCAGTGGAAGTCCAGTTGAGCTCTGAAAGATTGAATTGTTGATGTACAACCTGCAAATCACATTAGAACAAAATGATAAGTGTATACTTGAGAACATAATATCAATGCATGAGTCAACATAAAAGGAACCAAATTTGAACCCCAAGATGATATAGTATGTTTCGTCATTGCCCACTACAACAACCCACGGTTCCTCCAAGTAAAGTATGCCTATAAGAAGTGAACATGAAACCAAAATTGCCAGTCATATCCCAATAAATACCGGATAAAAACCCTAGCCCTTAAAAAGTTCCAGACCCCGGAGAATCCATACATGGGAAACCTAGAAAACACGCACTGCCTAATAACCCTCCAAAACTTGTAACATCGAGACCACTTGCCAACTCGGCCTGAGAGAATGTACATAGAATGATAGAAGCGTACATATTATTCATCAATCCATTCATTCATTCACTCAAGAAGGTTACCTGAC
The DNA here is from genome assembly GCA_034641835.2 of Pinus albicaulis. Classification (NCBI taxonomy): domain Eukaryota; kingdom Viridiplantae; phylum Streptophyta; class Pinopsida; order Pinales; family Pinaceae; genus Pinus; species Pinus albicaulis. Next base: position 1,154,626,100 of record CM076581.1, read on the forward strand.
TGCCAGTAGTATGCTGTCCATCAAACCAAGGATTTCAGGTGCAGCTACACAACAACCCTGTATCTTCACTTTTTTCAAATTGACCAAAGGTATCAAGCATCGAGTCCACTCCGCAGGAAGGCGGCCTACCTGCAATTTTCATCCAAAACCAAAAAGATAAGTAAACACTACCAATGATAACATTACTGGAAAGGAACTTTGATTCAAAAACATCCCCCCATTATGAAACAACTCTTGTTCTCGAGGGACTGCGATGCAAGAAATGTCAATTTATAAAGCCCTCAACGAAAATTATCTCACCTCGCCATACTGTTTTGTGGAGAATCTCACAATCTCTGAAGATGCAGCAGCAGCTCTTCCTCTTCCCCATCGCTTGCTGACAGAACTGTAAGGCATGGGAAAAGAGAATGTGACAGCATCTCCCCGATTAAGTCTCCTGCCCTTGCAAGTTGAAAAACCAATTATTTCAGTGCAACCCACAAGCCACCACTCATCTTCTATCTCGTGGGTTGGAAAACCTCCACCACCCTTGTCATCGAAGGAACAATTGACTTCCTTTGACATATTTGATTCAGGTGCTGGAGAGGAAGCATCAGAATCAGTGTCTGAATCTTCAATTATTTCAATTGCATTGAATTTATCTTTAGCCATTAACCGAGACTCCTTAATAGGCACTAGAGCAGTCATTGGGGGAGCCTGTTTCAGAGATAATGGAACTCTTGCTCCATTCCCCAATGTAGCTTGTCCATGCCCGTATGGAACAATTTCTTTGGTCATTGATGGGGATCCCGTGGTGAGCTCCATTAGATTGCTTGAAGAAACATGGTTGGCAGTAATTGAAACTCGAGCTCCACCCCCTGGTGTGGTTCGTTTAATATTGAACTTGTCTCTGTTCTGAAAACTAGGGGTGTCAAAGATTATGTTTATAGCCTTATTTATGTCATTTTTTGCAAGGTGGAGAGCACGAATGATATCCATATCTGATGTCTCAGAGCCCAGAACTACCCTGATGGCTTTAATCCTCTCAGTCCTTCCCTTGTTTTCCATTGCTGAACCCTGGAGAAGGGCACAACTAAATACGCAGATTGATAAATACAAAACTTTTTGCATGAGAAAATAGAACAACACACAAACTTCATGCATCACAGTCTATGGACATCAAAGTAAGGAACTAATGAGGAAAACCGTGCACATTGCCATGCATTCATTTTGTAGGTCAATGTATAAGTCATGGCGTACTCCATAAGGCTGTAAATATGAACAACTTATTGAATATGCGCATTGCAATACAGAAACCAACAAGTGGGGACAGATCACGTTGAACAGGTGTGAATTATAGCTTATAGAATGGATTTAGTATAATGCCCTGGTTCTGAACTGAGAACAGGACAAACGGAACTAAAAGGGAAACTGGAATGCAGTTACTATATGAAGGCAGTCTTAAACTTGTTAACTATTAAAGGATATGGTGAGCATTTCCAATGCTACCCTGCTAGATAATTATACTATTATAAATTCTCGAATCAGCATTATCAACAGGTGAAATCCAATTCACAGACCCAACTCAACCGAAAAATTGAGGACAAGCCAGGAAATAAACCAGAACAACAATATAGGGCATAAAACAGCATGAAAGTGTGTAGTCGCAGAATTGATCTCAAAGAAATGATGCTATTAAATGTCAAACCTGCGGGTGGTAGCTTTAAAAAATTAAACAAGCAGCTGGATCGCAGTATTGTATACCAACGAAAGTAGAACGAAATCAAATATGAGAATGACAAAATACAGTAAAACCAGATTTGGGTTAAGTAGAGTGAGAAATGCCTTCTCGTGGTGGGAAAATTTCAAATTTGTCTAGGAGATGGTGTTCGGAAAAAAGGCTAAATATGGCGCGAAAAAAGCAAATTTTACCAAAGTTGGCCTCAAATTATTAATGCTTTCCATTAAATGGCGCGAAAAAAAGTTAATCTTCATTGTAAGTGACAATTTATTACTTTTGGGAATTAGTTAATTGGGTTTACATTAAGTAGTTGAGAAAATTGTTATTTTTCCCACCAAAATTAATTTAGGTAAATGATATGTCAAACTTTTTAATGGAGAAGTTATTGAAGTTATTTTGATGATGCATTATAGAGTTTATACTATAACTAAGGTTAGGTTTTGTGTTGTTAGAATAATTGTATAATTTGTGATCATTTTAACAACTCAAACTATATTAATATTTATCTATGAATCTCCATGGGTGTATAGTGAATTTTGCAGTGATTTGCTCCATAACTTTTGGGGAGACCCTTAGCACTTTAGCTTGCATATCCTCTAACACACTTTATTGGCTAGATTTTTTGCTATACAACAATTTCTCTTACATTTTCTTCCTCTGCTTCTCATTCAAAGTGGTAGATAGTTATAATGCCTCAAGACAACAGCACTGAATTGAGAAAATCTAAAGTTAAAATCATCATTTACATTATATGAATTGTCAATCATCTGATGTTCCCAATTTCAATTGGTCAATTTGGTCTTTTGCTTAAACCTAGCCCCCAGCCACCCATTTTTTTCCATATTTTATCCCTATACTCTCACGCCTCCTTGTCTTACCAACATCTCTCACCCTTTTCATTGTATCCTTACCATTCATATTGTCGATTTGTTGTGTTTATGCAACCCTGCCACTTAGTTCATGTACTCATCCACACAATGGAAACCCTAAGCCTGAATTGGTCCATGACCCTGTCATTCCATTAAGGGCTTCCTTCTTTCCCCTATATCAATCCAACCTCGCCTATTCTTCACTAATTAATTCTCATCAATGTCGCTTATCAATGTTGTTTAAAGTAAGAGTCTCTAAGCTCTACCAAATGTCGCTATATTCATATTTTTCTCGCAACATATTCAAGATATTTGTGCATGGGGTTTTGATATATCTTGTCGAACATTTTTTGTGAACATTCCTAATGCATATTTACACTATATGATTACCTAGTGCATGATTATCTAGAAGGTCACGTCATAGTCTCCACAAAAACAAAACAAAAAACAGACACATATTATACAAGGAAAGCTAGTAGCAACATCCTCTCACAAACCCTAAATATCCTCCCTTGTTCTTTTTATCACCAAGAACCAAAGTATTTACCAACAAGGGATTTCTCGAACATTAGACTCCCCAATATTAACACAACTCTGTCACACAAATTCTAAGAATGAATTTCACCATCTCATTACATTTGATTGACAGCAAGCAAGCCGAGTAACACTCTATACTATGATGAGAGAAGCGTCGGGTGGTGGGTTGGCTCTACACAGATTGTAACAACCCTAGTCAAAAATTCATGTAACAAAAGTTTATAAAGGAAAAATAATAACCATGGTCATGGGACATGTATTCTAAGTTTAATGTTGGGCAAAACATCCTAGTGTGGGTGTTCATTTGGTTTATTGTGGCTAAGGAAATTGGCAAAGGCAATGGAAAAAGATTTGGAAAGGCAAAGTGCCATTAATTGGCATTTTATTTGTGAAAATAGTGAACAATAGGAGAAAAGGAAGGTGAAAGGTCACAGGTTGCATGTGAGGAGGAAAATGAAGGAAATAATCAAAAATTGAAGAAATTAGAGGCCTCATTAATAAAAAGGCTTATGAGGATCAGTTGGTAATTTTTTTGTCAGTGCAATTTGGAGCTCTCTCTCTTTTCTCTCTCTCACACACTCTTAGACACTTAGAGTTTTCTTGGAGCACTCTAGCTTTGGATCAAGGAAAGCAACAAGAAGGCAAAGGAAAGCAAAGATCAAACAAGGAAGAGCAGGATCAAGCGACTACAACGGGTTTACTTGCAGGTATCGATTTGCATGTGTGATTTCCTTGCTATATTTCGCATACATGGTACATGCACGTGTGTATTTGGTTCCCTTGTTGTCATTGGCATGGGATTTTCCAGGTGTGATAGTGTTCTTCAGCCTAGCATTTCCATTTTTGGATAGCAATGGTCTGATGGGTTCTCTTGTATTTGGTTAAGTTGGATTGTCGGATGGTTTCGAAACTGAGTGAGGTGGTCTCTAAAGGAAGAACGCATGGCCTAGGAATCCTAAAACTAGACTGGGATTATGGTAATGCCAGATGTTGTGTGCCTCGATAGGCCTAGGAATCCTCGACCGGTGAATGGTGGGATATAGGGTAAATCCTAGAGATGTGTGCCCTCGATCAGACCTAGGAATCCTCGATGGATGTATGGAAGGATATACGGTAAATCCTAGAGGGTGGAGTCCTGATTAGGCCTAGGAATCATCGACTAGTGAATGGTGGGATATATGGTAAATCCTAGAGACTAGGAGGCAGGAAAATTCCTCACGGTATATGTGGAGAAATCTTGTGGCGTCCATGCTTGTTTAGGGCCTATTAATATGGTGGAGATTGTGGTAAATCCTGAGGAAACCTAGTTTGGTTTGGTTTTGAGTCCCACATTCGTGATTGGAATATGGCACAAGGGTGATTGGCTAAAAGGAAGATTTTATTCAGACAATCTATGGTCGGGTGGTTCGTGGAAGTCCCATACCTGGTTGGCTTTTGCATTCATTAATAAGAGCTTATTCTCCTTTGTATTTCATGTGTAAATGTATTGGTTTATATGTGGCTTTTATGGTTGTTATATCCTTGTTATTTTTTGTGGTTATATATTGGTCACGAGTATGCTTTATGAGAAACTTGATGTATGGTTCTCACCATGTTTTGATTAGCAAATGAATATACAATGTATATATGTCCTAATAGATGATAAGGCAACAATGCTTCTTTACGAATCTCATATAAGTATGAGACTGTTATGAAATCAGCTCCCAAAATAGAAGAAAAGAGAGATCAACACCTTATAAATCAACCACTTCGAGGGGGAAACCTCCTTTACATTGCATAAATGAACAATTCTTGGATGATGCAAATGACTAAATCTCCTTTATATGGAAAGGAGTCCATGGGGTCACAATATAATCCTAGCCGACCTAACAATAATAATGTAAGGGCACAACAATAACAATAGTGGGTTTTTATGGGGCACAATAATAACAATGTGGGGACTACACGAGTACACCAATAAAAATAAGGGGGCTACAATAATAACAATAAGGGAATACTCTAATAATATAGGGACCCAACATGCCCCTCTCCTTGAAAAAAGTGTTGTCCTCAACGCTTGAGTAGCTCTGGATGTACGTATAAAATTCTCAAGCTTCAGGTGTGGAATCTTCAATAGGTAAGTTTTTCCATGGATGAGATCACTGCAGAGATTGATCGATTTCGTAGCTGTCGGGTTATTGTTTCGTGTTGCTTCGGGTTCCAATATGATTTTTATTCCTCGTCAAGTTTTGGCAATATTGTTTGAGGCTTGGAAGTTTGTCTCTCTTCTTTAAGCATGAAACATGGAAAATTGGGTGCACCGGCCTAAGAAGCCACGAAGCTCAATTTACATATTCCCGAATTGCCAATCTTTTGCGACACCTTGTAAGGACCATAGTACTTTGGTGATAATTTATTGTCCTTCTTAGCTTGCTTGATCAGAACTGGATCATGGACTAGAATGATAACTCAAAATTCAAAGTACTTGGAAGAGTGCCAAACCTAAACGTAGGAAAGGTCTGGTGGCCTGGTCACAGCGCATGACGATTTTCAAAACTGAGGTCGTATGCAAAAGTTACTGAGGTTTGAAATCGTCCAGTAAACTCCAAAATGAGTTGACCAAGTTTGACTTTCAAACTTTGGAAATTTTAAAAAAAAAATATTCTAAAGAATATTTTGGAAATATTCCTCGGAATATTCTCTGAAATATTCCATTTGGGCGAATCAAATTCTGACAAGTGGCAGTGCTGGATTTGTTAATGAGTTGACTTTGAAAAATTTGGGCCAATCCAAGGCTGCCACATGGCAGGCCCAGAGGTCGCCATGTGGCCCAGGGGTCATGGCTAAAATTATTTATGGATTCCGCGAGATTTGAATAGAAAACCTCAGCTAAAGCATTCGTGCAATTTACCACTCCACCTACCAACCATTTCTTACTATTGCATGTTGGCGCATGAGCTTTAAAGATTTTTGATTGTGCATTTGGGGGACCAGGAAGGGCTAGCCCCTGAGGGCCAGCCCCTCCATCATACGAACATACACCGGTGACCAAGGTTCTCAGAGCTGGTAGCTAAACTTCTGCCCACGAAATGTTTATATGTGGCCAGCCACTACAACAATTAAATGTAACGGTTATTTCAAAACGTTAAGTTAACGGTTTTAATGGAGTTTTGGGTGGAGGTCACCATGTGACCGCCCCACTCCAACATTTAATGTTATCCAAACAGTTCCACCGGATTTGGAGGGGCATGCCCAAATTTAGGAGATTCCTTCATTTCTAACTCCAGTTAACTTCAGTTGCTCCACATTTAGTGGAATGTTTTTTAGGGACATTGGGCAAATCTTGTTTATGCCATAACTCCCTCATTATTGAACTAAATTGAGTGTAAAAATAGTGAATTTTGGGTCGCTTCGACATTCTTAAGAGTTTGGCACAGGTTTTAGGTCAAACAGAGGTCATATTAAATATTTTTTTCTTCGAGGAAGATGAAGGGGCCATCAGGGGCACCATGAGGTAGAATCATTTTAAGGCATAGCCAAGGGAGCTAGATGCCTATTCCAGAGATCCAATAGTCAAAATTGGATATTTAAGATATTATGAATCTGATGAGATGGTTTTCAGAGCCTGTAGAGAGCGTTTGAAGGCCGAAAATCTTCAGTAAAGTTCCAGGGGCCATTAGTGCTAGCAGCAGTGCAGGGCTTAGCCAGAGTTGCTTGAGACCATATGCAACGAACCAGTGGTCATTCTTGACTGAAAACATCATTTTTAATCTAATGATAGAGGTTTCAGCAAGTTTTGAAGACTTCTATAGGTCGAAAACTCAGCAGAGAAGTTTTCATTGACCTTAGTGCCAAGGGTGCCGATAGGTGATTGAGGCGAAACCGGAGTAGCCGGAGGCCATTTTTTATGAATGAAAAGTCTATCTTGAATATTTCAGACATTTTGGAACCAATGGAAGTGATTTTAGAACATTTTGAGAACTTATAGAGCTCAATAAGCTGATGTGAAGTTTTGGGAAGCCCTGGGCAAACCGTGGAGGATAGCCTATTTTGGGGATGCAATGCTCGATTATCAGTTGATATTTGGTGTTTGATGTGTGTTGGATACAACAGGAGTGGTTTCAGTGATGGAAACAGAATTCTGAGGGAGTTTTTTCCATTTAAAAGCTAAGAGTGACTTATTTTAGCGACAAAAGGAATCGTGTCAACAAGAGCCTAAAGTTGTTTGCAGAATTTGGACAACCATTAGAGGGATATTGATGGTATTTTCAGTCCTTTGGATCATTGTTGTATTCATTGGAGTTAAGTATTTACTTGTAAAAAAACTTACCATAATCCCAAAGAGCCGAGTCAAGATGACCAAGCTCAAAGGAGACGTAGCCCATGAGATTTAGGGTGAACTCCTAGATTAAGTTTGATGTTGTGTTTAAATGTTTATTTGTTGCATTATGTTGTTGTTATACATGTTAAATTTCAGCAAGAACAAATGAACTTAAGACACATAAACAATAAAAATTCATACACCACTTTCAAGTAAATAATTCCGCAAAATTGTCAAGTACAAGCTATATCATTTAATTTAAACTGAGTGGTAGGTTCTTGAAATACATACAAGTTATCCAGACCATTTTCAGATTATTGTTTGAGGGGAATTTGTTTGTATGGTTGTAGCCGTAAAAATACCCAGTCTCATACATCAAAAATTCTCTCGCTATGATTTTGATCTACCTATTGTTTCATTCGATTTTGTGCCAAATTTAGGTTATCCTTTAAGAGTTGGAGTACTTGTTGTTGATGCTCGATGTGATCTTCCATTGCTTCAACCTTATAATTTTCTCTTAAAGATGATGTGAGGGAATGTGGATGATATCCATAAAGTGCCATAAATGGGGTCATGTTTGCTGCAGTATAGAAGGAAGTGTTATACCACCATTCAGCCAAAGGTAACCACTTGAGCCATTGTGTTTGTTTATCAAATACAAAACAACAAAGATATCCTTCCAAACATTTGTTCACTATCTCAGTTTTCCCATCGGATTGAGGATGATAAGATGAGCTATGAGCTAGTAGAGTACCCAAGCAAGAAAATAATTCCGACCAAAAATTTCCAGTGAAAATGGGATCTCTGTCGCTTACAATAATCTTTGGATTTCCATGTAGCTTTTGAATTTTTTCCATAAATGCAATAGCAATTGTACTTGATTTAAATGGATGAGATAATGCACAAAAGTGTGCATACTTGGTAAGTCTATCAACTACCACCATGATGACACTCTTTCCTTCAGACTTAGGTAAACATGTGATGAAATCCATTGAAACCTCCTCCTAACGTTGACTTAGAATAGATAAAAGTTGTAGCAGACCTGGGGTCTTAATTCTCTCAACTTTATTTTGCTAGAAAACCAAACATTCCGCCACAAAATTTTGAATATCAAATTTAAGGCCATCCCAAAAAAAGTCTTTCTTCACCCTGTGGTAAGTTTTTAAAAATCCTGAGTGTCCTCCTAAGGGAGAGGTGTGCAATTCCAAAAGAATCTTTTGTTTTAGTTGGAAATTCTTACAAAGATATAAACAATATTTGTACCACAAGGAATCATTTTTCCAACTAAGTCTATCAGATGTACTGGGATCTTACTGCAACTTTTGAATGAGTGTCCACACTTCTTTGTCATTCTTCCATTCCTCCCTTGCTTCGGTTATCCAATCTAGCCACATAATATAAATGGAACAAATAAATGCTTCCACCTCCTCATCCTTTCTTGAGAGTGCATCTGCAATAACATTTAGCTTCCCTTTTTTGTATATGATTTCAAAGTCATGACCCAACGTCTTTGTGACCCATTTTTGCTGCTCTTATGAAGATGATCTTTGTTCTAAAAAGTATTTAAGACTATCATGATCAATTTTTACCTTGAAGTGTCTTCCCATTAGGTAAGGTTGCCATTTCTTTAATGCATGCAATATTGCTAACATTTCCTTTTCATAAATATCTTTATGTAAATACTTTCCTTTGATTGGACGGCTTTCAAAAGCAATGGGTCTTCCTTCTTGCGTTCAAACAACACCAATTCCATTTCTTGAGGTATCACATTCCACATTAAAGGTTTTTGTGAAGTCCAGTGTAGCTAAGACCGGTGCTAGGCACATTGCCTCTTTAAGATGCTCAAAGGCCTTAGTTGCTTCAGAAGTCCATGAAAATACATATTTCTTGAATAATGTTGTTAGAGGTGCTACTATTCTCCCATAATTATTAACAAACTTACGATAATACCGTATTAACCTGAGAAATCCTCACAACTGCTTTATGGTTGTGGGGATTTTCCATTCCTCAATGACTTTAATTTTGTTAGGGTCTACCTTAACACCCTCCTTAGATACAATATGACCCATATATTCCACCACTTGTACTCCAACAAAACATTTGGAGGTTTTTTCATATAATTGTTTCTCCTCCAATAGTTTGAGCACCTTGTCAACATGTTGAACACGATCCTTCCAAGGCATGTTGTAGATTAGTATATCATCAAAAAATACTAACACAAATTTTCTAAGGAAGGGTTTGAAAATGGAATTCATCAACCCTTGAAATGTAGAAGGTGCATTTGTAAGGCCAAAAGGCATGACCAAAAATTCATAATGACTCTCATGAGTTCGAAATGTTGTTTTTGGAATATCTTCAGTCTTCATTCTAATTTGATGATATCCTGAACGAAGATCCAACTTGGTAAAATAAATTGCTCCATGTAATTCATTCAATAATTCATCAATCACAGGAATGGGAAATTTATCTTTAATGGTGAGCTTATTGAGCTCCCTATAATCTGGACACATTCGCCATGATCCATCCTTCTTGTGTACCAATACAACAGGAGCAGAGAAAGAACTTTGACTAGGTTGAATTATACCCGCCTCTAACATTTCTGCAATCATACGTTCAATTTCGCTCTTTTGGAAGTAAGGATATCTATAAGGCCTGATGTTTGGAGGAACACTTCCTGGAATCAAATGAATAGCATGATCATGATCACGAATAGGTGGGAGTCCTTTGGTAGTTTCAAACACCTTGGAATGATTGTCCAAGACTTGTTGGAGATCTGCAGGAATAGATGATTTTGATGTTGGAACTTCTAGTGAGCATAATTGTGCAATTACGCCTCATTGTTCTTTCTTTAGAAGCTTTGTCATGACATTGAGCTTATTATCTTTACAGATTCCCACTGCGACACCCGGTAATTCAACTTCTATTTCTTCCCGAAAAAAAAAAAAAAAGTTCTTGAAAAGTTATCGTCCCCAAAGATTGTAACCATTGTACTCCTAATACAACATCAACACATCCCATTGGAATGGAAAGCATTGGATTATTCAATACATATTCCCCAATGGTTAGCTTGATATTATGGCATTTTCCAGAACAATTTATAGTTCCTCCTTTTGCAACCATCACTTGACACTCTGGTGCTGGGTACAGGAAGCAATTCAATTCCTTGGATACCTTACAATGAATAAAATTATGGGTACTACCCGAATCAATCAACACTATTACATTTTTCTTCTTGATGTGTCCTTCTATCTTGAGAGTTTGAGGAGTTGTAATTCTTGCCAATGCATTATAGGATATGGTCGGACTCATGAAAAAAAAAAAAAAAGTTCTTGAAAAGTTATCGTCCCCAAAGATTGTAACCATTGTACTCCTAATACAACATCAACACATCCCATTGGAATGGAAAGCATTGGATTATTCAATACATATTCCCCAATGGTTAGCTTGATATTATGGCATTTTCCAGAACAATTTATAGTTCCTCCTTTTGCAACCATCACTTGACACTCTGGTGCTGGGTACAAGAAGCAATTCAATTCCTTGGCTACCTTACAATGAATGAAATTATGGGTACTACCCGAATCAATCAACACTATTACATTTTTCTTCTTGATGTGTCCTTCTATCTTGAGAGTTTGAGGAGTTGTAATTCTTGCCAATGCATTATAGGATATGGTCGGACTCATTTCTTCTTTCTCTAGCGTTGGTTCCTGGTGTATATCCTTTTCTTTTGAAGTTTCTTTTTCATTTTCTTCCTCCTCTTCACAATCTATGTAAAATAATTTCTTCTCAACACACTTATGACCTTTAGAGTATGTGCTATCGCAATTATAGCAAAGCCATTTTGTTCCTTTTATTCCAATTTTTGTGGTGTCAACTTTGTAGGTTGTGGAAGTTTAGGAGTAGCAACACTTCCATCTTTATAGATGTGAGTGGTAGGCTTCCTTGTCGTCATAATTTTGCTTTCAATTTTTCTTGCCAACCTGAATGCCTTCTCCAATGAATCAGGTTCCCAAAGGCGAACCTCATCAAACCTCATGTTGGATGTTATCCTTTAAAGTCCCTATGAAGAAATCAATCCTGTGTTCCTCTGGAATATAAGTTACCCTTATATTCAATTTTTGGAAGTCTTCAATTTTCTCCACCATTTAACCCTTTTGTTTGAGATTTATCAATTGGCTAAAGAAGGTGTTGCTCTTTGTATCCTCATAATGTGTTATCATTTCCTCCGTAAAAATTAATCAAGTGACAATTTTTTTACGAGAGAAAAGCCATTGATAGCATACAAATGTATTTTTTTCTAAGTATTTTGTTGTGTGTTTTTCACATTATGGAGATCAAAATATTGTTCCATTTGTAGTATCCATGTTACGGGATCCTTGCCATCAAACTTCCTCATATCGATCTTTGGAATATGGTGGGTCTGAAATCCAACATTAGAGTTTATGAAATCACGCTTAACATTTATTTTGTTCTCACCATGAGTTTCCTTTGCTACCTTTTTGCCATTAGGAATCATTTCTTGTATCAACTTTGTCAAACCTTCCTTCAAACCTTCCATGTTTGCTTTTAGATCATTCTTCATGTCTTCCATGTTGTCTTTCATTTTTTCATCGATCTTGGTTTCCATGTCATCCATATCAGTTTCCACACCATCCATATTAGCTTCCATACCATTCTTCAAACCATCCATCTTAGCTTCCACGCCTTTCTTCAAAACTTCCATTTCATTTTTTGTTACTCTTTGCGAGAGCGAAATTTGGTGCACTTGGTCTTGTAATTTTGATATATCATGTTGCACTTCTTCATCTTCACGAGTCATAGTAGAGCCTTCTGAGGGCTTGATGGGTATTGAATTCTTTTTAGGGGCCATTTTAGAACCCAATATTGATATCTATGCTTCAATATGCCCTTCGAATCACTTCAAACTAATTTTTCAAACAAAACTTATGCAACTTGAAAAGAAAAAAAATACACACCTTTTTCTTGCTTTTAAGGAGCTTGATATTGAAACTGATGTATCTTTGTAATTTCGGATCCCCGAAATTTTTATCTTCAGTACTTTAGTAGCCATATGAATCTTCTTTCCAATGCCATAGGTCTGACCTAATTTGGCTTCTTCAAGTCAAAGTTATGCCCAATCTCCCTCAATGACCTAATTATGGATTGGTTCAGTAGAGAGAACTTGTACGCATGCCACGTGTCATTGTTTCCTCTTTCGGCTCTGAAATTAATACAAAGGAAACTACAGTCCATGTAATTGCGGCCACTTTTTACAGAATTCCAATCCGATGCTCAGAGGGAGAGTTATGACGATTTTTCCAAGGTCACCTCTTTGAGATGAAATTCGGGAGCCTGCAGAAACCCTAACTTCCACAGATCATATCTCTGAAAATATTGTGAACCAAGATATGAAATTTTTACACGAAGTTCCTTAGGATTTATTTGCAAATGGGTTTGTTTTAAAGCTTTTGAACCTCTGTAGAAAACAAGTTATAGAGAAAATTCCACGATGACCTGTTTGAAACAACAAAACCTAGAATCCAAAGCTCCAGTACCAAATGTTATGAAACCAACTCCCAAAATAGAAGAAAAGAGAGATAAACGCCTTATAAATCAACCACTTTGAGGGTTAAACCTCCTTTACATTACATAAATGAACAATTATTGGATGGTACAAATGACAAAACCTCATTTCTATATATATGAGTGCATGGGGTCACAATATAATCCTAGCCGACCTAACAATAATAATGTAAGGGCACAACAATAAATATAGTGGGATTTTATGGGGCATAATAATAAAAATATGGGGACTACAGTGGTATAATAATAAAAATAAGGGGGCTACACTAACAACAATAAGGGACTACACTAGTAATATAGGGACCTAATAGAGACCCTTATGCTCAGATTTGATTTCATGACTTGTAGATTACATGTTTGACGAAATTCCTGTAATGGCTAGCAGGGGTCAGACCAAGTATTTGTATCAAAGTTTTCATTAGTATCTCTATTTCCATGTTATTTATCATTTATGAAGTTCTGGGAATTGGCCTGAGTCCTGGCCCTGAAAATGTGGCACAGAATCTGGGGTCGTTGACACAAAACTAGCTGGAAAATTCCACAATCGTTGGCATCCCTTGTTGTGGTAGCGACTAGAAGGCCTCAGTCACTTGAAGGGATTTTCATGGGAGCAACTGAGGGTCTAGGTCATTCAAATAATGAGTTGTCTTAGGGGTTGACCACCTGGAAGGGTTGGTTGGCTCTTAAAGGTTTTGTAGTATGTGTGGAAGGTCAGATTGGTTGTGTTATGTCAGTTCCACTTCCTTAAGGTGACCTAAAAGGTTGAATCACCTCATAGTAGCCTCTCATCGCATGTTTACCCCAGTTGGCCGGTTAGCTTGGGTAAATGTGGGAGGATGACGTTACAGAGTGGTATCAGAGCATGGTTACACACTCTTTGGGTAATATATGATACTACATGGTGATATCATAGCGAGTTTCATTCTCTTTGGGTGGTGTCTCATTTCCGTTCACTTTGGGTAATATCTGATACCATAATGTGGTATCAGAGCATGGTTACACCCTCTTTGGGTAATATCTGATACTACAGAGTGGTATCAGAGCATGGTTTCACTTTTGGACTGGATGGGAAGAATGTGGATTTTCATGCATGCATGTAAATTGTATATGTGCTTGTTATGTATGCATGGTGATGGTCATCATTACAGTTGTGTTGTCATGTAGAAGTTGATGATGTTGATGTTGGGATGTGATTTTCTTGAATGGATGTCAGTGCCTATATGTTGTTATGCATGCATTGTCATGGTTATGGCTATGTATGCATGGTAGATCAGACATGCATCGTCGTGGTCATTATGTAGTTTATGTCATCTTAATGTTGTTGGTATGTTATGATGCTAATATGTTGGTTGAGATGAAGCAAGAGATGAAGATCATCAAAGTGAGGTTGCAGCACTGGACCTCGGGGTAAAAGAAAATCATCATGCAGGTTTGTATGTTGGGCATGCAAGCATTTTGGTTAATGATTGTTATAAGCATTAGGGTTATGTACATGCCTATCGTTCTATTGTTGTTGTATGCATGATAGAGGTTAGTTGTTCAGTGCTCATATTCACATGCGTCGGTTAGTCACGCATGGTTGTAACTTGTTGTTATATGAATTTTGGTTGTACACATGATGATCACAGTCATTGCATTAGGATCTTGATGTTATATGTATCATGATATTTTATATTGGCTTGTGCAAATGGTTATGGTTATGACATTCATGTATGAGTCAACTTATTTGTGATAGTGTGTTGTACTAATGTAGACTGACTATGAAAATGTGATTGTTATGCATGAATGTCAAATTTTTGTGAGTTTATGATGTGAACATGTTAGCTAGTTACTGTTATGGACATCATGACCTTATTTATGTATGAGTTGATATGTTGTGAAGTTATATCGTGCTAATCTAGATTGATTGTGTAGACAATATAGACTCCCCCGAGATACATTAAGGCATGTGATCTAAGTAGATATTGGTGGCCACTCGCCTATTCCACTTAGACCCTCACCATTGTTTCTTTTAGTTTTTTAGTTTTCTTAATTATAGCACCATTTACTATTTTTAGCAGTTTTTTCGGGTCCTGAACTACTAGAGCCGTTTTAAGGCCCTAAACGACATTTTTTTGGGAAAACCGGGAGCAACATGGCAGTTCCTTCGATGTTTCTCACATCAAAAGTTGTATTCCTCGGATAAATCTTTCTAACAAGGTATTGTGCGCGTCAAACAAATATCATATGCCAAAGTTATGTCCCTGGGAAGTTGATGTACCAATTTACCCAAACAGGGCCCATAATTTTGGCGCTTCATCTCCTAGGGTTAGGTTCTTGGATGTTTAGGGCTTTCAATTGTTTCTCAATAATAAATAGGCCTTCAAGAATCTTCTTAACATAGTTCAGAGGCCTGTAGCGACAACATCTCTTCTCAAAGATAAACTACCAATGCCCTAGCTAGTTTATTTCCATTATGTCTGTAACCATATTTCAGTTATGCAATATTAATGAAATGAAGTCTTATTTCCATTTCATCTCAATCCTTCTTTGCATGTCCCCAACGAGGTTGTGGTATAAGGGGTTAGGGCTCGATCTGGTGAACCTTTGTAAGATCAGCCTCACAAACCCCAACAGCTGCCCATGGGGGGTGAAAAGAAAGACGAGGGAGCAGGAGATCCTATTAAAATATTGTTCGAGGAGGCCCTCGAGAAACAAATGAACGCGATGATGGATAACTTTGCCTAGATTCTTCAACGGCTGCCCACCAGTGAAATATCTACATACAAAAAACACTCTCGAGGCACAACTCCTCTTAAGGTACAAATAAAGTTTGACATTCCCATTTTTTAGGGCTTAATAGATGCATATGCCGTAGATAGATAGTTGAATCTATTAGAAGGGCATTTATCAGTTCATGACTTTTCTAGCTGAGAAAATATTACTTTTTCACTCCTCAAAGCCACCCCCCACGTCGAGTACTGGTGGGAAACCTACTGTGAGCAAAAGGACGGGAGAGAACCCTCTCTGTTTTCGGCCGCACCCACTTGGAATTATTTCTGAGACGCCATCAAGGAACAATATTATCCCATGGGGAGCTATGAGGACAAGTATATACAATGGAAGATGTCGCGGCAACAAAGGGATCAAGATGTGCATGTGATCTGAGTATGAATGTTAGTTTTTCTGTGCTAATTTCATCTTCAGATTTAAAATTAATTTGTTGATCTTATGCTTTATGTGCATAGGTTTACTTGGTTTTTATGAGTGTCAAACAGGTAAATAAGTTGAGTTTTTAAATTAAAATCAAGAGCATAAAGCATGAAAAACAAATGTTGAACATAAACATAAACAAGTACAACAAACCATCACAATTGATCTATCAACACAATGTTTTGATTAAGGAGTTCACCCCTCTTGGGCTACATCTCCTTGGTCCAGCTTCCATGGCTTGGGCATCTGTATTAGCTCAAATGTGAAAAAATTGTTCTTTACATTCATCTACAACTTCTGAAACATGCTTCAATGAGTCCAGAATGTCCACAGCTATCTAAAATGACTCTTCTTGCTCTCAATTTGGTCGAAAATTGCTCCAGATATGCCTCATTTATTTTTCCTAGGAAATCTCCTCCAAATCTGGAGAAGACTCCAGTTGAGGCCGCCTAATTTGGAGAACCAACCGGTTTTGGAGGCACCTCTAAATCTCCGCCAAAATAATATGCAGTTTAATTAATGCTAATGGCAGATTAAATGGGATAACGATAGATTAAACAACAATCCGGATTACAAATGTATTAGTGCTTAATCCTTGGTTTAAGGGGTATTAACCCCGCGCTTAACCATAATCTCGCGTGTTTATGAAATTCCGCCCGCGTCGTTGGTCTTGTGACTTGGTCTCATGGGGAGGGGGCTGGTCCCCTCCAAACCCCCACTGCACATTACATATAACAATAAATATTAGTTGGGCGCATAGCTTGTTAAGAACCAAAGGCTGTGGTGGAGTGGCAAGAGGTGCGTGTTGTTTGGGAGAGGTTGTGGGGTCGAGCCCCGACCTACGCCCATCCCATGTATATTTTTCCATATACCAATTATAATGTTAAACCTTTGAGCTATTAAAGTTCGACCATTGGATATAAAATGTGGCCATACCATATGAAATTTGGTTAAATGTAATATGCGCCCACCATATGAACTTTGGAAAATATCTATGCCACATAATTTGATATAATTTGAACCCATAGTTTCGACCATGTTGTAAAATGAAATTCGAACTTTGGAGAGGGTCCACCAGAGGGGGCACGTGGTGGCCCCTGGTTGCATCACGTGTCAGCCTCTAGTTGGGCTGTCTCAAACCATAAAAAAAAAGTTCTTATTCAACCTTAGGAGCAATTTAAAAAAAAAAAAAAATCACCTTCAAACCAAGTTGGCGAATCCTGCAGTGACACTTGTCACAGTGTCATTGGGTGAAACTGAAGAATATTCCCTGAATATACTTAAATTTTCTGATTGGGCTACCATGTCATCCTTCTGTACTGTTCTGCAAATCTTTTAGTTGTTTAGGAAAAGAACAACATGATCTATCTTCTTCATCCAGACTTTGTTTTCGATGAAACGAATTGCATTGGATTCCTGGCAACGAGCTCTTCGTTGTCATTCAGTTTCCCTTCAATTTTGAGCATTTTCATTTTTTTGGCTTTTACGCTGAGCACCTGATCATTCCTCCCCACTAAAATCCTTTTGGACCCCAAAATATCTTTTATTACTGATCATGTGGATGAGGGCACTTTTCCCTCACCCTTCTAGCCTCTATCCACTGAAATTTTCCCATTTTCATCAATTGGAGCTTTTAAAAAAATCTTAAATTTTTCCTTGACTCTTGTGACCTTCTCTTGCTGTCATTGACACCGTCATGTTGCAATTCCCATGAATTTGCAGAGCAGCAAGCTATTCTTGCAGAAAAAATCTTTCTCTTACCTTGGTCATTAATCACAGGAAACTTAAACACTATCTCAGCTTGCACATTGTCGCCATGGCAATTCTTAACTGGTCTTGCTTTGTACTTCCGTTGACTCTTGACCAGGTATCTTCACCATTACCATGTACCCTTTAGAAACCAAAAACAAGCATTTGTGGAACCCATGCCTTCTTTTTCAAATTGCCTTGTCGCTTTCTCTTTGACATTTTCACTCTCTTGCATCAACATCTTGTTTCCAACACTGCTCAACATTGATGTTGACCGCTGCAAATCTGTCACGCCTTTTTAACCTTCTCTCAAAGGCAACCTGTTAGAGTCCTGAAACATATCATTACAATCATAAGCAACCTTATTGAAATCAATTTTTTCATTCAATGCATACTTTTGGAAGGTTTGATTCAAAACATCTATATGTTTGATCATTAACAATGTCAAATTCTGACTAAAATTCACTATCCTCTTCATTTCTCTTGCATGTATAAGAGACAAACTTGTCTTCTTCTTATGCGCTCTAACTATGTACTCAATTCCATCTTTAAACAAGTGATAATTATTCTCATGGCGATGAAATACTTCTTTCCTATCATAAATATAAGAACTTCCCAAAACAATACTTGATATCTCAAGCGGCACCACATCAAGTTCAACTTCATCAAGAAAGTTTGAATTGATGGCGAATATTAGAATGCACTTCCTTGTAACTTGCAAATTTGAATTCTTGCATATCCACCCTAAAGGATAAGGTCTTGGATTTTTAATAGTTTCAAGGTCTAGCTGCTTAACCAAGTCTTTGGAAATCAAGTTAGCTTGTGACCCACTATCAAAAAGTGTGTCTATCTTGGTATGTTTAGAGACGACTCTAATATGGGAAAGTCCAATTATTGTATCTTCATCTTGAGTGACATTGGAACAATTTGAAGAACTAGTGCTTGCTATGTGTTTACCTTTCAAACCCATGGCTGTAATCTTTGTCTCATCTCCTAAATATGAACCCAAGTCATGTTCAACTATAACAACAATTTTCTCCTTTTCTTTGGCTTTTAGTTTGTTTGGCTTCAACTCTGGATGAATTTTCCAATAGTGGTCTTCATCATGGCCATTCTGCAAACAATGTTTACATGTGAGTTTCTCCTTCTCTCTTTTGACATAGCTATTTCTCTTTCCTCTTCCACAAAACTTGCCATTTCCTTTACCCTCACTATCACTTTTCTCATCTATGTTATGTTTCCCTCTTGCTTCTAAGTGTGTGGCTTGTACACAGACTTCATCTATGTTTGTGGGATTAAAAAAGAGAATAGTGTGCCTAAGGTAACTGTTAAAACCCCCAATGTACTTTAACAAAGTTTCTTTAGAATATAAATTAATACCCAAAATAAGAGCTCTTCCCCTAAATTTGTGAGTATAATCTTCCATACTTTTCCCTTTCAAATGGCAACAATTAAACTTGACCAAGACATAGAAATATTATCGTAGTTTTTAATCTCTTCTTGAGTCCTTGCTTCCCACCATACAAATGTTGATCCTTCCATCCTCAAAGAAGCCAATTGAATCTTTATGTCATCTTCATGAAGGTTATGAATTCTACAATACACCTCCAATTGTCTAATCTTTCTGCATTTACCTCGCCATTATACATTGGAAGCTCACATTTGATATCAACTTTGAGTAAGGGTGTTTTTCCTCTTGTGGTATTTGAGTGAGTATGGGTAGTTTTGTGGTGGAAGTGGAATATGATGTTGATGGTGATGATGAGGATGATGAAGATGGTGGAGATGGAGGTGGATTTCCTCCACTACCCTTTGAACTCTTCTCTTCATCCTTCTTATCATATAAATTTCCTTCTCCATGTGGAGGCTTAGAACCTTCTCCTGCCATCCAGACATTAAATGCATCAAACATAATTTTAACCGTCCTCTTTATGTCATTGAAGTATTTATTGACATCATCCTCTTCTAAATGACCTTCAATTTCTCCAACACCTGACATGATGGCTATGGATTCAAGCTCAAATTTTGGTGCTTGCCCCTCTTCAATATTAGTTTCTTGAGATAAAACTTGAGGTGATTCAAGTGCAGCTATGAGTGGAAATTTGGGTGGATATGGTTCTCTCCTGGTCCTAATCTCGGGACTTGCAACCAACAATTTCCCTTCACCTCTCTGCAACTTTAACCTCGTCAACATCACAAGTTTCCAATCATTAAAACACTACTTGCACAAAACTCAAGTAACTATCAAGAAAATAACCTTTACAACCTTTCAACCAGGCTCTGATACCAACTTGATCTGAGTATGAATGTTATTTTTGTTGTGCTAATTTCATCTTCAAATTAAAATTAATTTATTGATCTTATTCTTTATGTGCATAGGTTTCCTTGGTGTTTATGAGTGTCCAACAGGTAAATAAGCTGAGTTTTTAAATTAAATTCAAGAGCATAAATCATGAAAAACAAATGTTGAACAACAACATAAACAAGTACAACAAACCATCACAATTGATCGTATTATTACTCCACCGGATTTCCGAAGGCTGAGAAGGAGATCAGCAAAGGTAACCATAGACTGCTTTGACCTAGTAGCTAGCCTTACTAGGCTGAGAGGGCTGTCTCAATGAGATCACAGCCAAATTGTCTGGATAATGGAGATTTTATGCTAGGTATAGCAGGCTATAGGTTTTATTGATTTGGATTTAGTGTTGGATGGTGAATTAGGTCTAGGAAAAACTAGGTCAGGGCTCTGAAAATCAGATTTGCAGAAATGTAATGGGGAAAGGTAGGTACACACTTTAGAAAGGTATCTTGGTGAATATGGTAGATTGATGGGTTTCAAAATGAGCATGGAAATCATGAATTCATGTATATCAGAAGAAAGTGAACATAAATGTGAAAACTTCTCCAAAACAAAGCATTGAAACCATGAATTCTTCTTATCAAACTTAGAAATCAATCACATAAGACATGGAAATGAAGATGGAAGGTACAATACTTTCAAACATATGATAAAAAAAGAATAAACATTTCTAAAAAACATACCACATGAATCCCACCACAATAGCTGCAAATTATGTCTATTAGTTCATGCCAAAATCACTAAATACACTAGTGTTCCAAGCTAAATTCCACAACATCCAACCTTTGTAAATGATTACAAACTATATCTTATTGGAAAATACATCATAGGACAGCTCATCAGGTCGAAAATCATATTCAAGTCTCATCATAAATGTCTTTTATGAGTCCTCACCTAAATACTATGATAGTTGAAACAATTTCCAAGATTTTAGACAGAGTTTAGCAGAGCTTATCTCCTCATTAATTACAATTCTCCTCGTATAGTGAGGCAAAAACTAACTAAGAAGCATAAAATAAACTTAATTGATTACAAGACATCGAATTTGATATAATTCAACGCATGAAAATGTCTCTAGGTAAGATGGGTCGCACCAGGAGAAAAAGGGTTGCACCAAAATGCATAAAGGTCATACCAGAATGCATCAAAACAGGAATTTAGCAGAAAGGTTGCGAAAGGGTCGCGTCAGTTGAGAGTTGCTTTTGGCCGACTTTCAGGAGTCCAAATTGCGTTCTGAAAGCTGGTTCAAGTAGCCACACATGTATTCTTTCCAATGAGCCATCAAAAAAAAAAAAAAACCAACGGGAAGGCCTCCAAAACTTGATTTTTCCAACCTCACTCAGAAGGGTCACACTAGTCCAGATTTAGTGGCAGAAGCATGAAAAAGGTGGGGTTTTCTGAGTTTTTCATCAAAAATAGAAGCTGTAATGGAAAACCCACTTCATATTTAGCATGTACAAATCATTATATACCCATCAATGTAGAGAAAATCTCATTTGGGTTCCCAGAGAAAAAGGGTCGCACCTCGGCACAACCTTTATGTGTGTCATTTTCAGCAAAATTTCAAAAAAATTCAAAATCTTCCAAAATTTTCAAAATTTGCTCCTTAACTGCTTTAGATGATAGGATAAACATCCAAGGATGTTTTATCCACCAATTTCACTCCCTGAATTATTTTTCTTGTCTCCCTTTGCTTGTAGTTTTTTTTTTTCATTTGTTGAATTTTGACTTGTGCCATCTGATATCTGGTTTGGTAGCGGGAAACCATGCGTTTGTGGATATTATTATCCCTGTTTTCATTCTACAAGAGATTTTCCAAGTGAGTGTTGACTTTCTCAAGCCAAAACTCCTTTTCCTCATTGATTTCTTTAGCCATCCTCTCCTCAAAAGTGAGTTGCTCATCCTTAGGGTTTTGTTCTTTGTCTTTATGCAGTGCATTTTTGAGACCCATAATTCCCTACCTCTTCCTCTTCATTTGGTGTTCGTTTTCATTAGGTTTAGCCTCTGTTTTTCCCCTTTCCTGTTTATTTTAATCAAACAACCTATTCTCCAAAATCAATTAATTTGTCTTCAATTGACTGTTTTCTTGCTCAAGAAATGAGATGACAAATTGAGCCCTTGCTAGGTTATCTTGGAGCTCTTTGATATGAGCCTCATTGTCTTTAATTGACCTCTGTAATTTTTCCTGGTCATCATGATCATCCAGGTCAATCAAATCAAAATCATGTTCCTCCTCATCATGCATGTAAGTCTCATGCAAAGCTGATGGTGATCCCTATGGTGAAATAGGTTTGGCCCCTTCCTCTTTCTGAGGAGAAAACACAAGCCTCCTGCCTCTCTTATAGGTGAGAGTGACCTCAGGCCTAGGCCTCTTTGAAACCTTAGCCCATTTTCTTGGTGATCAAATTTCCATTGGTTGTGTATACATTGACCCTAATGGTGTTGTTTTCCTAGGAGAAACAGTGGGACTAATGCCATGGTGTTGTGTTGTGATTTGCTTGGCTAAAAGATGATGCATAACCAAAATATTGATTAGGCTATGATGAAATAGATTGGTGATATGAGGATGTCCCCTGGTATTCAACTTTTCAGTCATCTTCACCACACTTCTAAACAAAAATTTGGATAAATTAAGTGCCTTTGTAGAGGTAAAGTGCATAAGCAACCTAACATGATACTTGTATAATCTGGAAAACCTCCCTTCATAAGTAAAATATTTCCTAATGATTTTCATCAAAGGGGCATACTTGTCACAGAGAAATCTAAAAGGAATAACATGCTCGGGAACATCTCTGATGTTAGGTTTTAGGAACATTATATAATCATCACGCTATAACTCCATGCCCTTAGACCAGTTTTCACCTTGATTTGGAATATCTGTGGCTGAAGAAATGAATGATTTCTGCTGAAGCACTGAAATCTATACCTGCTATAACAACTATGTCTATGTGAAAATTATGGGCAAAGAGGATGTTCAAAGGAACATGAGAGCCAACCTTTGTGATCATCTCACAAAAATTCATACAACTAGCATCTACGAAACATTTTTCAACAAATGGATAAGCATTGATTTCACTACGACTGATTGGCTCAAATCTTGAATGGTGTCCTCCCTTTTTCACTTTCTATTTACTCTTTGTTTCACTCTCCATGAAGTATTTTTGAAGGATAGTACCCTAGGCAAGTTTAGGGTTTGGATAATTGGTCACAATGGTTTTGAAAACAGAGGAAATGTAGTAATGGTATGGAATTTTCCTCAGGGTTTTTAGGAGACAAAGGGGAGTTGGAGATGGAATGGTATGGTGAAATTTATTTCATGAGATGAAATGGTGTGGTAAGGAGTTTGTAAACCGTGCAGTGGAAACTTGGTAGAATGTTAGGGTTTAATGAATTCAATGGTAAATAAGTAGTGAGTGATAGGAAGTGTGTAGGCTAGGGTTTTTATGAAGGATAATTGATAATGTAGGTGAGTAAAATCTAGGATTTCCTTCACTAAAACAATGGAGAATAAAAACTGTTGAAAAACTTTGTTGGAGAAAACCTTGAGAATAAACCACTTTATACTTGATGAAATTGCTTGAAAATATGGTGTAGATGATCACTTACTTTTTGTTGAAGCTTAATTGACCTTTGAACAATCTTTGGAAGCTAGCAAAACTATGAATTTCGCCCTGAAACCATGAAGAAACTCCGCATTTCAAAACCCTGGCAATTGTGCAGAAAGGTCACGAAAAGGTCACGCCTAACAGAAAAGGTCGCAGAAGGGTCGCGCCAAAAAAAATAAAAAAATAATATATATATATATATATATATATATATATATGTGTGTGTGTGTGTGTGTGTGTGTGTGTGTGTGTGTGTGTACATACATACATACATACATACATACATACATACATACCTACATATATATATATATATATACATATATATACATACATATATATACATATATATATACATATATACACATATATATATATATATATATATATATATAATATTTGCATAGTGATTTCAAGGGGAAATGAGTTTACTTTAGCTCCTCCATAGGCCTTTATAATTTTCTTTTGATGTCTTAGTAATTAATGAGGTAGGATGTCCCACCTCACCAATTTACCTTTTCTTTTAGCCCTTTTAAACTTTAGGACCTTTTTGAAATTTTGGAACCTTAGGAACATTATTACATATAAAAACTTAGATTACATTTGAAATCAATTTTTTTTTTTAAATAATTGCCTATTAACATTCCTCCAATTGCTGTATTTTTATGCGTGAAATGGCAGTTTGGTGACCTTCAAACCCTAATGACCTAATGGAGACTCCTAACTGAATGAAATCATGATGGAAATGACTGAAATGATGATGAAAACCTCTGAATGATCAAATTTCCTGAAGATGGATCCCCGTTGGGATTCGAAACGTCGACAAATGTTCCTAAATACTGTGGATAATCCGGGAAGCTCTTCAATCACTGACAACCACAGGAGCTTAAAAACCAAAACCTGTGAATGATGATACACTCATCTTATTTGATGACATGAACCAACAATTTAAGATTTTGGGAAGAATGGAAATAGTCCTAGACCTAATGCCAAGTGACCAAATTTTTGCTTGAAGATTTAGTGAAATGACAAACATTTGACTTAGGGACCCTATTAAAACATGATAAGAGTCCATTTGATCACTGGTGACAAGATGAAAATACTGACACTAACATTGGCTCTAGCTGGGGATTGCAGCTCCTTGGAGGTGTTAAGAACACCGTAGACCAAGTAGCCTAACCATTAGGCATGGAGTCAAAAGCTAAAAATTAGACTGAATACTGAAAAATCGACATAATAAACTGAGTCAAAACTGGACTTACTTGAATTTGACTAAACTTTGAAAACAAAAGTAAATGAATGGAACTTTATGGCCTTCACCTCAGGCTCCAAGCTCCGATGATTCTCCACTTCACACTTTGCAGGAAAATTAAACTGATATGTACAATGGAAATGGGAAATTTTCAGAGATCTACATCAGAAAACGTAATGCTTAAGGAGACTACCATTGACTGGTCCTCCTAAGAAATCTTCTCCATTCATTTCTTCCAATAGGAAAGCATGATGTCTGCGAAACGCTGAAATATTGTATGATCCTTTCCACAGGTTCTCAAATTTACCGTGCTTCCCTTTTTCCTCATTTATAACATCCCAACTGAGGACAACATATCCAATCTTAAAATCAACTGCCTTTTTCTTGCAGTCATATACCTTCTTTATCTTTTCATGGAGCTTTGAGGTGTTCTGAAAGACCTCATCTTTTGTTTGTTGAAGATGGATCATTTGATTGATCCGGTGTTGCACATCATTCTCTTCACTACCTGCTTCTCGTAACAAATTCATAATTGGGACTGCAAGTGATGTAGGAAAAATAGTATCTACTCCATATACTAACTGAAAAGGAGACATTCCTATTTATTTCTTACTACTCAACATGTCTGCCCATAAAACATTAACACGATTTTTATGCCATTTCTTCTTGTTTGCCTCCAACATCTTCTTTATGATATTAATCAAAGATTTATTAGAAGATTTTTCCAATCCATTACCTTGCAGATAATATGTGGTTGAGCGCCCCAATTTGATGTTATACTTGTCACAAAACTCAACCATTTTCTTCGACTTGATTGAAGCCACATTGTCTATAATTATCTTATGAGGACAGCCAAAACAAGACAAAATGTTAGTCTCCAAAAACTGAATTATAACTAAATCTGTAGATTGCCTTGTTGGGATCGCTTCGATCCATTTGGTGAAGTAGTCGGTAGCTGTTAAGATCCATTTATGTTGTGCAGATGATGCAGGGTGAATTTCTCTGATAAATTCAAGGCCCCACTGCTAAAATGGTGCTTGCATGGAAATAGGCTGAAAAGGTAATGAGAGAAGCTTCCTTTTACCTTGAAATCTCTAACACTTATGGCATCTCATCATTGTTTTATATAAATATGAAAAAAGAGTTGGCCAATAATATCCAGGCCTAAACACCTTATTTTTCGTGGTTTTCCAAAACAAGTGACCTCCACAATCTCCCTTATGGAAATCATTCATTACCTCTTTGCCTTCATCTTCTGCTAAACAGTTCAGCAAGACACCTCTCGGGTCTTTCCAATAATCAGCGTTGTCCAAAATGCAGTATTTGGAAGCCTTCAACTTCAATGACCTACCCTTACTTTTAGACATGCTTGGAGGGAGATTAAGATGTTGAAGAACATATATAATGTTAGAATACTAAGGAGATGAGAGAAAATTATCAAATACCTGTATGAGTGCGCCATCATATTATTCTTTGGACAAGATTGAAATGAGATTAATATCCAGAACATGTAAATTTGATTCAGCCATTAGCTTGGCTAATCCCTGACCTTTGATCAGCTTTGTGGGCTTGATCTCAAGGTCACACTCTAACATAGCTGCTATCCACTTCCCTCTTCTGCCTTCCGGACCAGTCTGCATAAGTGTTGGGCCACAAATATGTCATTATTATTACCACTTTCTAACGTATATTTCATCCATTTCTACCATTCTTTATCACATTCTTTATCATAATTTATCATTTAATTATATTTTATAATAATTTATGCTCTTATGGATAAGTAATACGTATTCTCCTTTATTTATAATAAATTGATAATTATTATGCATGATTTTTTCAAACATGGTTTATTAATCTGTTATAACATCACTCACGCTTTTAGCCTCCGAGATCTCTTCCAGATTGGAAATTCGATCTCGGACTATTCCAACTCATAAATTCGTTGGGATAAAAAGTGACAGTTTTGCATTGGCTATTTCGGACGAATGAATATGGATCTTGAAAATCAGAGACATGGGTTTTGTGCAGAACGGACCAATTCAGTTGTTCTAAGAGAATTATTCAAAAATTCATCTTGGATTAAGAGAAACGGAGGGTTATCTGAAGGTGGTTTTCTCAGATTTGCTGTTATGGCCATTTTCCAAATTCTTCCAATTGCAATACCAGATTCGAATTGTTCCAGCTGAGTCATGATATTTAAGATCTGATCTTGTTGATCAATTTGTTGTAGACAATCTCCAATTGTAATGGTAAATCATTTTGTAATCAAGTTAGTTGTAATTTCCCTTTGCTCTCTATGTATTTAAACGAAACCAGATCTCAAAGAGGGAGAATAATGGGGAATGGGGAGGAACAGATGAAAAATTGTTGGATGAACGAATGAAAAATTGCGGAATACAAGATGAGTAATTGTTGAATTTGAGACAAAGCCAAAAGATTCATTTTGATGTAATTATTTCTCTCATCTATTTCAATGAAGGAAGTTATCCATTGATTTCTACATCTGTTACTTGTAGTTTGATATGAGTTTCTTCTCAAGGAAGAACTAAGTATTGGGTAGTTGGGCCCACTACCTTGGACGAGGTGCTGCCTTGAACATCTAAAGTAGTTTAGTTGTGTGCTTGTTTATTTGAATTTAAATTGTTTTTCTTTAAAGTATATTGCCTTTCTTTTAAGTAATTTGTTGTTTGTTGCATTTTCCAGATTTGTTATTTCTCGCAATTTCTAGATTTCATTTAATTCAATGCTCTGGATTAGTATTTGAATTATTCTGAGTACAATAGGTTAAATTTATAATTCAGAAATGTGTGATTTAATTTAGTATTGATTCAATTCGTGTGATTAGCATAATTATTTTCCTGTCATTTACTTTATGTTTTTGAGATTTAGTATTTCTTTTCAAGTATTACATTTTATTTCTTTTCAAATGAGATTCATAGTGTAGAACATAGTCATATAGAACCAATATTAGCTATTGGTATCTATGCATATATTTTTCCGATTGCCTTTGAAATAAAAATACGTTCCTTGGTTGATAATTAATGAATAGGTGATTAGTTGTTTTTATTAAGCAATTAATTTTACCCAACAATAAGAACATCCTTCACTGTTGCATTGGGGACATAAGCTAGAATATGTGAATGAAGGATATACACTCGAAAGTCCTTCAATGAATTTAGTAGGGCCAAGGCTTGCTTCTCAATGATGTTGTATCTAAGGGATGCATCCCTGATGGTACGACTGAAAAATGCAATAGGCTGCTCGGTCTTATCCTTCTTTTGCATCAAACCGCAGCCGAGGTATGTTCGGAGGCAAATGAAAATATGATGAAATCGATGGAGTAGTTGGGGCTGATTAAAATATGAGCTATGGCTAAGGCAAACATCACTGAATTAAAACAATTTTTGGCATCCTCGGGACACTTTACCTCACTTTCCTTTTCAAGCATGTTGGTCATCTCTCAAAGATGCTCGGACATATTTGGAATAAATCTTCTCAAAAACTTCATCTTACCATTTGTTGGCTTGAGGGTACCTGACCCAAGTTCGGGGAGAAGGTTTGCCAACAAACCCCTATACTACTAGCCCTTTTGGCGATGACCTACTTCCGCAGGCCAAGGTCTCACCCGAAGTAGTATGGGTGGGTGTTGTAACCAGGTTTCTGCACCCTGGGAGAAAGTGGATAATGGAGGCAGTCCTTATCAAGATCTATCAAGTTCTCACAGAAGCAGTTTCATTACCAAACCCTTAACATTATAGTAGCGAAGATTATAACCTTTAAACAACATGTAACGTAAATAGAGCTACTATCATTAACATATCTTAGCAAACTCTTCACATCCACTTGCACACCAATAATTAATATCACAAAATAACACAATCGCAGCTAGTCAAACAACACAGAGATATTTCAACAGTACACAGTTAATCCAGATAACACAGACGCAATCGTAGCTAATTCAGATCATACAAAGATACTCCAATAGTAAACGCAGCTAGCACAGGTAACACAAAGATACTTCAACAGATCTGCATTCATTAATCGTCCAAAAACTAGTTACAAACCCTAGTCACAACCCGCGCACAGAGCCAGCGGGGTCCGCACATAGCAGGAATGAGGATCTCCGCGCACATAGCCAGCAGGAGTCCTTACCCAATACTACCCAAAAAAATCTCAAAAGTTCGTATCTAGCATCAATCTTACTTCTTTTTCCTACCTTTAGACTCAGACTATCCATCTATTTATATCATCATGGCCTTTGTTATCCTATGGTCTGCAAACCGTGGTTTGCGGACTTTAGGTCTACCCTTTGACCCATTTACAATACATTTGGGGCTCTGACCCACCCTAAAGCCCCTGTGCAA
This sequence comes from Pinus albicaulis, assembly GCA_034641835.2. Lineage (NCBI taxonomy): Eukaryota > Viridiplantae > Streptophyta > Pinopsida > Pinales > Pinaceae > Pinus > Pinus albicaulis. The sequence goes on from CM076581.1 coordinate 1,154,655,633, forward strand.
GACCAATTACTACAAAATATATACCAAAAACGCAGCTAAGGGACCCCGTTCCAACAGGCCCCCAACATAATCTTGTGACTGGTCTCGAGTCATGGCAGTCGTGGGGTTTGCATCTTCGCTTGGAACTGTTTAATGGCATCGACCAGAGGGGAAAACACTCCTTCGCTCTATGTGCAATGTTCTATGCAATGTCCACCAACTTCTGCGAATTTGGGCCTTCAGTGGTAGCAGTGACACTCTCCAAAGTTTGATTCAGTTGTTTGACCGCAACATCCAAGTCCTGAGATATCTTGAGGGCTTCATCGTCCCATGGCTTGAGGTGGTCACTCAGAACCTTCTTCTTGTGGCGAAGCCCTTCTAGGTCATCTCTGAGGGCATGGCTGGCTCGCAGACGTGCTAGGCGCTGAGCTGGGATCAAAGTGGGTATTGTAGCCTCCATTTGCTTGAATGCTTCTTCATTCTGGCACAGTTCTTGGGTAAACTCCTGCAGGAGAGGGTCGTGCTACACTGTATACCATGACTACATAGTTGTCTCCAACAATTCGACGCCCTGAGAAATCTGAGCGGTGATGGTGTTTGTAGCTTCTATGACCAGTGCAACTCTTTGGGCGCGTACCTCAGGAGGAGTTTTTGACTTCAACTTAGCTTTCAACGCAGCAATCTCCTGCTCCATCTCGGTCTTGACGTTTTGGATCTCTGCCCGAGAATATTTCAGGGCTGCGACGAGCCCCTAAATCTTAGCTTGGGGGTGGCAGAGGCTGGAATGTCTTCAGTCACATCTACATAGAGTCTGCTGATCAGGCACTCCATCTCAGTCTGCTGTGCGGTGGCAAGGATGCACGCGACCTGTGCCTAGGATTCCTCAGTAGTCTTTTCTACGATGGTCTGCTCGATTATACTTAGCTGCTGCTGCACTCGGCGGTCTCTGTGCTGGATTTCCTCAAAGAGGGATGTGTGGAGAACCTATGCGGAAGCCGGGCCAAGTCCAAATGTACTTCTGTGCAGGCCTGGATTTGTGCACATAAAGCAAGCGGAATTAGAGTGAGCATTGCACCTATAAAGGGGTAGAGGCGGCTCTCGGTCGTTGAAATTAACCCCGTGTTGGCTTCTTGAGGCAGCCTCGCTTGAACTACGCTCGTCTGTAGAGTATCGACCTTGAGCTGCAGAGCTTGGAGCTCAGACTGTAATGCGGCAACTGCGGCCTTCTGCTGCTCTTCCAAGACAAGCCATATGTCTTTCTTCTGAAGTGAGGGTGACCGCATCTGCGATTTGCTCAAAATATTCCTCAGTTAAGGTAGCTTCAACCTCCCTCCCATGCCTCGTAGCCTTTCATATCGTTTGTTGGCCCTTGAGAGGTTCAACTGTTCATTTTGTGCCTCACGGAACTGACCTCTCTCGCGCATCCGTACCTCTCGCCTCCATAATCCCATCGCGACTCTTTTCCTCCGACTTGTGTTGAGTTTGGGGGAACCTCCATCCCAATGGAGCCTTCCGGGCCACGACCTTCTAAATTCTTAGTGGTGTCAAGCAGGGTGGTGGTCTTCGGAACTACGCTTGTTCCAGAAATGGTAGCTGCTATCGATTTGAAGCCCAGTTTCTAGTGCGGCGGCCAAGTGGCGATGAGCCAATTAATTTCCTCATCGGCGACCATGTAAGGCAGCGACACCCAATCTAGATCCTTACAGCCCCGAATCTGCACATTGTGCATCGTGACCTAGAACGTGGCGATGCTCTCTTATTTATTGTAGACCATTAGCGACAAGCATGGCCGGGAGTGAATTGCTGCTGTGAGCATGCTCTGAAATAGTACCCAAAAGACTTTGTTATCCTTAATGCGTTGCTCATCCTTTGAATCCCACAAGTTGGCATATTGCGCCCCCTCGCACATGTTTGGTTTGAGCTCAGGGAGGACCGAGTCTTTAGGGACTTCCCATGCGACCAATACCATTAGGAGAAAAAACCAAGAGTAGCATAGTGCCTTTCCATGATCTTGGGCCTCACACACGTTTTCCAAAAACTCATTGCAAAAAAATTGCGACCAATTATAACAGACCCCCTTTTCGCAGCGGCTGGCAATTTGAATGACATAAGCGGGGACAGACGTGGCTTGGCACTTGCGCACCATTTTACAAGCCAAAAGCACGATACCCATGCGAACTCCAGGGTCGGCAATGATGTTGATCGGGAATCCCCTAGTATTTCATTCGACATGGTAGTCTTCTCACACCTTATCGGCGATTTGTTGCTCGTATTTCTTGTCGACGCGCTCCATGGGATTCATCCCCTGTTAGAAAATTATATATTATGGAGCAATGAAACACATAAAATATGCGGAAAATACAAGCACAAAAAACACATAAAACCAGAGAGACACAGATATACGTGGTTCACCCAGTTTGGGCTACGTCCACCCCGAACAGCCAGTCCTTCCTTTCTATTATCCAGCAAAAATTGAAGAGACAAAACCTACAGTAGATCCACTGTAATATCCTCTGTTCTCTCTCATAGTCTCCCTATCTATTTCTCGCTCTAAGAATACACACATAATACACATCCACAATACAATACCCTCATAAAAGTGAGGGGTTGCCTTCTAGGGCAAAAAACCCTAATCTAAACATAACTTCTACCATCAGATCATCCGCTTATGAATGGCCCAGATTGACTAGAAATTACTATACTTTTACAAGGAAATTTTACATTTGTTTTTAGCTTCAAGGGCGTTGCCCCCGAAACCCCCCGCCAGGGGGGGGGTCTAAAAAGCGCTGCCGCCCCCCCTGGACCCCCCACGGTAGCAATTAATTACAGGCGGCGTTGTCGCCCCTTTTAAGGTACAGGGGTCCAATGCTGTGATACAAAGTAAACAAGATAATCAGGCTCCACACCCAACAGCCCCTCCATGGGGAGACCAGTAATGCGGTGAATTAGGGCAACATCAATGGGAATGCAGTCCTGGATCCACAAGTTGTTGTCATGGATCAGGGCTAGCAGCTGTTGCACAACTCGATCAACTATACTGTATCGGCCAAAGTAAGGTATACGCAACAAGTTTAGTAATCCAGAACTTGCTAACTTGCGCACCCACGGAATTGGTACTACCCTTAGCACATCATCCTCTAGTACTCATTTGAGATATAGCTCAGCTGATAATTCTGGGGAGGCCTCCAAGTTGGAAAGGTCATGGTCGTCGAACTTAATTGATTCGAGTTTTCCAAACGCTTCTCCAATTAGAGGGACTTCACCTTGAATCAGTGGAATTTGCAGATAGGCGCGCATACCTTCAAGATTCTTAGGCGTGTGCACCAAGGGCATACGAGGTTGAACATAGGGTGGTAGCCAAGTTATTGGTTCAACAAGCCGAGCTTCTTCCTGAGCAGACAAAGGTCGCTTCGCCGGGTTAGGCAAAAATGTCTTAAGCACCGTTCGGGGGGATTTCACATTCCAAGGGGAGGTGCATGGCTTCCCCCAAACCCGTTTCATAGTCCTCCCCTACCCTTGCTCCTAGCCTTTCCCCTTACTCTTATTTTTCTTCACCTGCTTCCCCTTGGTTCGTGTGGACATGACCTCTGCGAATTCAGGGGTGACCTCCAATACGTCATCGGATGCTCTCTCAGTAGAGGCCACGGTCTATGATGACTCAGCGAGATTGGTCGCTGTCATTCTCGCTTAAAAGAAAACTTGGGATTGCTACTATAAGAGGGGGTAGCATGCCCAGACTTGAACAAAGCACAATAGTTGCAGAAATTTGTAAGGCACAAGATTTTCAGGATGCACGGAACCCAATTCTGATCTATCCTCCCCCTTTTATAGCTATGGGTAGTGACCAGCGGTTGGGTGAGACTTATTTGAAACTTACCATCAAGGAAACGGTAATTTTTTTTCGAAAATCGATGCATTAATTGTCGACTGCCCACTGCTTCGAATGGTAAAATTGGCTTTTTACCCAATTTTATTGTTCCAATGGTTATGTTTCGCAACTGCGTATTACCCCTGTGTGTCGAGAGCACCCTTCTGCGCTTCCTGACCTGCGGTCGACCCCTGTGCTCCCAACGCACCTTCCCGTCCTTCCTGACCTATGGTCGACCCTTGCGTATATAACAGGCCTGCCTGCGTTTCTCCTCTTCCCTGCACGTATCCCTCCCAAGACATCTACTCTGGCCATATTGTTATTTGGTCTAGTATGTGTTGTGACTTGGGTTTGTAACTGGTTTTTGGATGATTAATGAATGCAGATCTATTGAAGTATCTTTGTGTTACCTATGCTAGCTGCGTTTACTATTGGAGTATCTCTGTATGATCTGAATTAGCTGCGATTGTGTTATTTTGTGATAGTAATTACTGATGCACATGTGGATGTGAAGAGTTTTCTAAGATCTGTTAATGATAGTAGCTTTGTTTACGTTACATGATGTTTAAAGGTTATATGCTTCGCTGCTATACTGTTAAGGGTTTGGTAATGAAACTGATTCTGTGTGAACTTGATAGATCTTGATAAGGACTGCCTCCATTATCCACTTTCTCCTAGGGTGCAGAAACCTAGTTCCAGCACCCACCCATACTACTTCGGGTGAGACCTTGGCTTGCGGAAGCAGGTCATTGCTGAAGGGCTAGTAGTATAGGGGTTTGTCGGCAAACCTTCTCTCCGAACTTGGGTCATGACCCCTCGAGCCAACAAATGGACGGGACCATTTGTGTGGGTGGGTGTTGGAACTAGGTTTCTGCACCCTGGGAGAAAGTGGATAATGGAGGCAGTCCTTATCAAGATCTATCAAGTTTTCACAGAAGCAGTTTCATTACCAAACCCTTAACAATATAGTAGCGAAGCTTATAACCTTTAAACATCATGTAACGTAAAAAGAGCTACTATCATTAACAGATCTTAGCAAACTCTTTGCATCCACATGCACATCAGTAATTACTATCACAAAATAACACAATTGTAGCTAGTCAAACGACATAGAGATATTTCAACAGTATGCAGTTAATCCAAATAACACAGACGCAATCCTAGCTAATTCATATCATACAAATATACTCTAATAATAAACGCATCTAGCACAGGTAACATAGAGATACTTCAACAGATCCGCATTCATTAATCATCCGAAAACCAGTTACAAACCCAAGTCACAACTTGCGCTCAAAGCCAGCGGGGTCCACACATAGTAGGACTGAGGATCTCCGCGCACATTGCCAGCGGGGTCCGCCCACAGCAGGACTGAGGATCTCCGCACACATAGCCAGCAAGAGTCCTTACCCAATATCTCCCAAACAGATCTCAAAAGTTCGTATCTAGCATCAATATTACTTCTTTTTCCTACATTTAGACTCAAACTATCCATCTACTTATATCATCATGGCCTTCATTATCCCATGGTCCACAAACCGTGGTTTGCGGACTCTAGGTCTACCCTTTGACCCATTTACAATACATTGGGGGCTTTAACCCGCCCCAAAGCCCCTGTGCAAGACCAATTACTACAAAATATATAACAAAAATGCAACTAAGGGGCCCCGTTCCAACACCATTGAAAGCTTGAATCTCTTTCTTGGTGTGTGGAAAATCAATTTGATGAATAACCTCAATCCGAGAAGGATAAATCCGGATATCATCATTGGAGATGATATGACCTAGAATATTTCCCGGAACCAAATTTGACATCCAATCTAAAAATCTGACGGGAACAATGATGCTAGCTTTGAAAATTCTGTTCACCTCTTTCTCTATCGACGACAACAACCTTGGGTTGATTCTTCTCAACTTTTGTCTAAAGGGATTTTGGTCAGGCTTGACTGGAATTGTATGTTGAATGATATTCTTATCATAAACTTTCAAGTCTGCATAGTCCCAAGCAAATACATCAGAAAATTCAGACAACAAAAAAATGCATTTGTCTTTAACTCTGGAGACAAGGACTTGGACAACTTGACCATCTTGGGCTTGTATGTTGTTCCGATGTTCACATCCTCGACACCTTTCTCAGTAGGAAACATAGTCGGCTTCCTAGAAACATCATCCTGATCAAACAATTCTTCCAAAGGTACTAGACCCCTTAGAATGTTGTTATCCTCCAGCTGTAATACATCAACATGAGTGGCCTCAATGACTTGGTCATATTTTTCATAAACTTCATCAATAAAATAATTCTCAAATTCAGCTTCATTTTGTAGAATATTGTTTTCCTGTTTGTTATCCCAAAACACTTTCCAATACTGCAAGTTGTCAGGGTCAATTGGTCAATGTTTGACATAAATTTCAAATTTCTTATTAGAATATATGGGAATCTTGAAATTACTTGCTGATGTAGCAAGCGAATTTGCCATAAGATTCTAACTTGTTGGTACTACTGACAATGTATATTCAGCAAACATATTTAGGATATCAAGAACAACATTTCTATATGCTTTCATTCGTGGATGCCTAGCCTGGTATTCCCCTTTTACCTGGTTAATCACAAGCTCGAAGTCACCATAAATAGAAATTATTTTTGCGCCCAAATTTCTCAGAATTTTGACGCCGGTGATCAATGCCTCATAGTCAAACTCATTATTATAACAATCAAAAGCCAACTTATATGAACACAATCTTACACTTTTTGGAACTTTACCTGGCTGATGAAGAGGACTATGGATCCAAATTCCAATGCCTGCCCCACCTTTCCCTAAGGCACCATCGAAGTCCATGGTCCAAAGACCATTCTCATCATCCAGATGTTGGAATTCTACATTCCATTTTGTCTCATCTTTTTGAGCCACTTCTTCAATATATTCTGAACCTTTTTCTGACTTATCTAACGATTTCTCTGAAGAACTAGGCTAATTCCATTTTTTCTCATCTAAAACTGCTCTGAAACTATTGGAAATTTCGGGAATTTCTTCTACTTCTATGAGCTGACTATATACCTCATTCAAACCACTATCATTAAACAAAATAAATGATTCAAGATCTGTATGTACATCACCAATAGGATGATTGTTGGGTTTCTCTTTGCTGGTAATCATGTATTTCATCTTTGTTTCCCTGTACAACTTCCTCAATTGTCTGAAAATTAGGATGGTGGCATAAGAGAAATCCAGTTGTAAAGTACCTCTTAACTTCGCTCCCCAAGATATTGATAGTAACATATCAAACCGTGGCGGTATATCAGCTACCACCACATCCATCAAGACATTATTTGCTAGGATTTGTTGAGGGGAAAATACTGAATCCTTTATGAGACCAAGACAATGAACTATACTAGAATCAAAGGAATAAAGATCATGGTAAGGATGAGTTATATCTAGGCCCAATTTCTCCATAATGGCCTTTGACATCAGGTTATGGGAAGCTCCACAGTCTAGCATGGCATTGTGAAGGATACACTGATGAATTCTCAGACTCAAATAAAATGGGGGAACTTCACTATCCTCTAATTGACTATCTATGGCTGGACCAAAAATGAGTTCAGGTTGGTCATCTTCAACTTTTACCATATCAAACAAAGGATCTACTTTTAGAATTTTGGCCACATGATATTTATATTGATTTTTTTTTACAAGCTTAGTTAAAGGGATATATACTTTTAACATAGAGAATTCATTTTCTAAGCTAAAAATATTGGACTTCTTATCTACGTCTTTAATAGTGATGTCTCTCTTGTCGGGCTGGTCCTTTGTTGTAGTTTCCTTCTTCTTGGTGTGCTTGTCGATGGTTGATTGATCTTACTCTGATTTGCAGCTACATGCTCCTTTCATTTGTTCTGATTACCTTGAGGATTTTTCTTAGGCTAAGTTTGTTTGTTTGTTTGTTTTTGTTTTTTTTTGTTTTTTGTTTTTAATTATCATTATTATATTTGTTTATTTATTTGTTTTATTTTTTTTGGGATTCCCTCTTCTGAATAGGAGTGACAGGAACATCTCTACTTCTCAATGAATACTGCCTCTGTTGTGAGCTGAGTGCATTTAAATAACCCCACTGATAATCATCGGAATCAACCTATAACTCATGATCATTTGCAAGTATGTAATCCTCATCTTTAGGCAAATCTGTTTTCTCGACATACTCTTCATCCCCTGTCAAGAATATAGGTTGGCCATCTACTGTAAAGAAGTGATTTTCCTCCACAATATCATCTTCTTCTTCAACCCCTTGAGCATAGTTTTTCTGCAAAGGTGTCCGAGTCTGCTGTTGTGCTAGCTACTCAGGAGCCCTTTGTTCTCTTTGCTTGATCCTAAACTGAGGCTACTGCTACTGTCCTCTAAAATTAGGATTTCTAACCTGTGCTTCCGTTTGTCTTTCTGTGATGGACATTCTGTCAACCATTCTTTCCACTTTCTTGGCAAAAGTATCCAATTTTACCTCATAGGATGAGGATGTTTCTTCTTTGATTGTTACCTTTCTCTCACCCTTTATCTTTGAATTTTTAATTGACAAGTTTGCTTCCACACTGATTGCAATCATTTTCATATCTTCTACTATTGCAGGAATTTTCTCTCGGAGCTGGTATGCCATATCCAGATCAAAGGCATCTGGATAGTTCAAGAGAGCCAAACCCAGGGGAGGTTTGATATCATTTGGAATTGAGTTGTACACTCGGTTGAAATGAGTAGTGAAATCCTAAACTGATTCATTTGGATTCCTCTTCAGGTTGTCATACTTTAAGAGAATATGCAGTGGATTCTTCTTCACTTCCCATCGGGCTATGCAAGCATTAGTCAAATACCCTGGGTTTCCTATAGAATGTGCAATCAAAGATTTGAACCAATTTTTAACATCTCTGGAAAAGCTTTGGGCAATGATTCTCATCTTGGCATCATCGACATCTATCTCTTCCAAGTCAATGAAATCAGTGACTTTGACTAAGTGTTTTTTTGCACTAATTTCAGAATTATCATCAAAGAGAGGGAGTATATGGCCATAGCCTTGTGGCAAGGGTGAAAATTGAGCAGGTAGGACTAGGGGTGAAAATATTTCCATTATTCCCGTTGAATGTGGTGCAGGAGTTACAATGAGAGGGGTAGACTGAGAAGGTACTAAAGTGGAAGGGATGGAGGAGGAGGTAGAAACTGATTGGGATTGTGTGGGAATGAACAATGAATCTTGTTGGCATTGGATGATAGCCTTTTTAGACGTGTATTGAATTTGACTAGCTAACTTTTCAAGCTGATCAAATTGAATCCGGACTTTTCTATCAAATTATGATTCAGATTTAGACTCTTCGGAAAGTGAAATATCTTCAAGTTTCAAGGAATCAAAAGATAACTCAGGAAATGATTTTACTTCAGATATTCTTAATGGGTCAAATACTATCTCAGACAATGAAGTTTCAGACTTTGATCGAAATAGAGACAACTCAAACTTCAAATCAAAAGGGATGTCTTCAAGACATAAAAATTTTGCAGGTAATGAGGAATATCTTACCAATGGAGAAGGATTGGACTGAAACTCTGGGATCTCTGCTTCTAAACAATTTTCTCTAGACATTCAACTGGAGAAGCTGGATGAGGATCTGGATTTGATTTAGCGTATCTTCTCAAAGCCAAAATGTTATCTGTTTTTGCAACTTAGTTCTTTGCAACTTTCAAATCAGCCTTCACGAAGACTAAGGCCTATCAACCACAAGCCTAGAATTCGACGAAATTATGGTACACCCGAGGAAGATCTGTCACTTCATTCCCCAGTATGGTTTCCAAGATGTTAGCACTCGATTGGATCTTTGAAGGCTGAGAAGGAGACCATCAAAGGTAACCACATACCGCTTTGACCTAGTAGCTAGCACTAGTAGGTTGAGAGGGCTTTCTCAATGAGATCACAGCCAAATTGAATGGATAATGGATATTTTAGGCTAGGTATAGCAAGCTATAGTGTTTTATTGATTTGGATTTAGTGCTGGATGGTGAATTAGGTCTAGGAAAAACTAGGTCAGGGCTCTGAAAATCAGATTTGCAGAAATGTAATGGGGCAAGGTAAGCACACACTTTAAAGGTATCTTGGTGAATATCGTAGATTGAAAGGGTTTCAAAATGAGCATCAAAAATCATGAATTCATTTATATCAGAAGAAAGTGAAAATAAATGTGAAAACTTCTCCAAAACAGAGCATTGAAACAATGAATTCTTCTTATCAAACTTAGAAATCAATCACATAAGACATGGAAATGAAGATGGAAGGTACAATACTTTTAGACATATGATAACAAAAGAATAAACACTGCTATAATAGATACCACATGAATCCCACCACAATAGCCGCAAATTCTGTCTATTAGTTCCTACCAAAATCACTGAATACACTAGTGTTCCAAGCTAAATTCCACCACTCCAACCTTTGGAAATGATTACAAACTATCTCTTATAGGAAAATACATCACATGATAGCTCATCAGGTCGAAAATCCTATTCAAGGCTCACCATAAATGTCTTTTATGAGTCCTCACCTAAATACTAGGATAGTTGAAACAATTTCCAAGATTTTAGACAAAGTTTAGGAGAGCTTATCTCCTCATTAATTACAAATTTCCTCATATAGTGAGGCAAAAAATAACTAAGAAGCCAAAAATAAACTTAATTGAATACAAGACATCGAATTTGATATCATTCAATGCATGAAAATGTATGTAGATCAGATGTGTTGCACTAGGAGCAAATATTCGCAGCAGAATGTAGAAAGGTCGCACCAGAATGCATCAAAACAGGAATTTAGCAGAAAGGTCGCGAAACAATCATGCCAGTTGAGAGCTGCTTTTATCTGACTTTCAGGAGTCCAAATTGCATTATGAAATTTGTTTCACATATCTACACGTGTCTTATTTCCAATGAGCCATCAAAATCCAAAAAATTCCCACAGGAAGGCCTCCAAAACCTAATTTTTCCAACCTCACTCAGAAGGGTTGCGCCAATCCAGATTTAGTGGCAGAAGCATGAAAAAGGTGAGGTTTTCTGAGTTTTTCATCAAAATTAGAAGTTTTCATGGAAAACACACTTCATATTTAGCATGTACACATCATTATCTACCCATCCAGGTAGAGAAAAGCTCATTTGGGTGGCCAGGGAAAAAGGGTAGCACCTGGTGCAACCTTTCTGTGTGTCATTTTCTGCGAAATTTCAAAAAAATTCAAACTCCTACAAAATTTTCAGAATTTGTTCCTTAACTGCTCTGGATGATAGGGTAAACATCCAAGGATGTTTTAGCTACCAATTTCACTTTGTGACCTATTTTTCTTGTCTCCCTTTGCTTGTCTTAGACTTCTTGCAGTTTTATTTTCATTTGATCAATTTTGACTTGTGCAATATGATATTTGGTTTCGTAGCGGGAATCCATGCATTTTTGGATCTTATTATCCCTGTTTTCATTCTCCAAGAGATTTTCCAAGTGGGTGTTGACTTTCTCAAGCCAAAAGTCCTTGTCCGCATTGATTTCTTTAGCCATCCTCTCCTCAAAAGTGAGCTGCTTATCCTTAGGCTTTTGTTCTTTGTCTTTTTGCGGTGCCTTTTTGAGACCCATAGTTCTTGGCCTCTTCCTCTTCATTTGGTTTTCATGTTCATCGGGTTTAGCCATTGTTTCCCCCCTTTCCTATTTATTTTCCTCAAACAACCACTCCTCCAAAATCAATGGATTTGTCTTCAATTGACTGTTTTCTTGCTCAAGAAATGAGATGAAAATTTGAGCCCTTGCTAGGTTATCTTGGAGCTCTTTGATCTGATCCTCCTTGTCTTTGATTTACCTCTGTAATTTTCCCTAGCCATCATGATCATCCAGTTCAATCAAGTCAAAATTGTGTTCCTCCTCATAATGCATGGAAGTCTCATGCAAAGCTGATAATGATCCCTGTGGTGAAATAGGCTTGGCCTCTTCCTCTTTCCGAGGAGAAAACACAAGCCTCCTACCTCTCTTATAGGTGAGAGTGATCTTAGGCCTAGGCCTCTTTGAAATCTCAGCCTGTTTGCTTGATGATCGAAGCTCCATTAATTGTGTAGACATTGACCCTAATGGTGTTGTTTTGCTAGGAGAAACAATGGGACTTTCTTAGTCAATTTAATGTCTTAAATTGCTATCATAATTTATCGACCAGAGTTAGTAATCTTATGAAGTGCAGGTGCACTATATATGCTAGAAGCCCTTTCTCTCTTAATTTGTTGTGTTTGATTTTATATTTTTGTCTGGGTTTTGTATTTATCTTGAATGTTTAAATGAAATTAACAAACTAAGAACTGACATATGAAATGAAATCTAAACTTTAACTAACAAAGCTTATGATAAGAATTATACTTTTGGCTTCTAAAATTGAACAATTAATTTTAAGAAAACTTAGAAATGAAAATAAACTTCAATCTTTTTGTATGTTCTTAGAGATTTTATATAAATGAAATTAAAAGCAAGAAATTAACTACACCTAGAGAATAATTTTAATGCTTGAAAAATAAACTTAAGCACGAGGAAAAGGAAATGTTTAATATTAATCTAAGAAAGGAAATTGATTTGCAAATTACTCCAAAGAAAATATTCTAATGAATGAAAGATGAAATTTACAAGAAGGAAGAAAATGAAATGTTTATTTAATAAATAAAATTGATCTATGACAAATCTATATTGCATAAAATGAAATCAACTTAAGTGATGAATCTTAATTATGTTAGACTATTCTATGCCAGCAACTATGATGAGATTATCTCCAAAACATCTATCTAAACTACTTATAAATATATTTGATTAAAGAATGAAAATATCTGCTTAAACCATCTCTAAATCTAAACAAAGCATCAATCCAAACTGTGTCTAAGTCTATCAAAATATATATCAAAACTTTATTCTATCTACCAAATGAAAACATCTATTTAAATTAAATTTATGAAAAGAGAGTATCGATTTAATTATAATTCTATATGATAATGAAACAGAGCATTTATTCTAAGTTCTATGAAATAGAAGTACTAAACCTAAATCTAAATGACAATGCTAAGTAAAGCTAAAGAATTATTGAAATAAGGAAAGAAGACAGAGTATTCTACCTATCATGCAAAGCTAGAATGCGTATCTGACCTGAATTGTGTAATTACTGTGCGAACGAATGCAAGAAAGGTTTCATTCCATGAGATATAAATGTTAAAAAAATTATGACATCAAGATATTTCAGGAAAGAAAAAAAATTGGAGAATTCTGTTAGGGCCTAAATCTACCTCAGGCTGAGAAAGGCAGAATTTAGGGTAACATCAAACCACGCTTAACCTGGTAGCTAGCCCTACCAGATCGGGAGAGGGCTCTCTCCTGGTCAATCTCAGCAAAAATAATTAGTGAGGCTTGAGATGACTTGAATAAAGGCTGATTTTAGGCTAGGTATATATGTAAAATATTTTGATTTGATTTTGAGGGTGTTTGTTGGATCAAAGGGAAGGGCAGATTTTGGCTTTGGGGAATGAGGCCTAGTTTTTGCAGAGATCTGAATGGGGCAAGGTAGGCAATTGTTTTGACACTTCAATTTTGAATGAAATGGATAGATCAGACCGGTGAGGAGTTGGAGAGGGAAATAAGCTTTCAGGAATCCTTTTCAAACAATTGAAAACATATAAAATTAAACAAACCCTAGGTAGAGCACTGCAAATTTTAATGAATTCTACCTTTATCCTTGTTTGTTTAACTTAAGAAGAAATAAGAGGGAAAACGATACACATGAAACACCAGTAAAATTACATTAATAGAGAGAAACACATCATCAAAACAAAGAGCCACATGAATCCCAAGGAGTGCTGCAAACACTGGTCTATTCCTTTGCCAAACTGCAGAGATGAATGTACAATGATGCTCAAAGCAATCCCAAGTGTCCAACCTATGCTAATGATTGGAAAACTACAAGATATAGACAACACTAACTCATCCCTAGCCTCTAGGGGTTGAGCTCACAATTTTATGAGCTATTTCAACAAGATCTAAACTGAGAACTAGAAAACAGGCAGTGGAACAGCTTGCCTCTATAAGCTAGGAAACTGATTCATTCAGTTGCAATTCACCTTTTGATGGATGAATCTACCTCCATGAGTAAAAATTTAACAAAATTACATCAAGATCCATAAAATTACATAAAATTACATCATGATTTTACCATTTGGAAATAAGAAAGTCAAAATGTCAAAAACTAGGCGAAAAACAGAGTTACTGAGTCCAAAATGTGCAACAATCCCCAATGCGCTGCGCCTGATTTGTCTATGCGTCGCGCCAGTTTGGAGCTGATTTTGGTGACCTTCCCGGTGTCAAAATTGGGTGTAGGATAGCTCATTGGAAATATTATTGAGTCTAATTTCCAACCCAACTGGAATTTTTCAATTTGGAGTTCATTTTCCCTGTCAAAAATCAAATCTCCCAAGACTGGTCAAAATGTGCAAAATGAGGCTGCCTCAAGGAAGAGTGATGTTGCAGTTAACTTTTTAAGGTATTCCTCAACTCAAAATTGAGCTCATGATAGCTCATTGGAAATATATTTGTGTCTAGTTATCATTTGATGCATCAAGCAAGTTATTTGGCCAACCAAGCTAGGAGAAATCTTGATTTTCCCAAGGTCACTTCAGAGGTGCATCAATTCTCTTGAGGCAACTGTATTTTTGAAATTTCTCTAAAAACATGACACCTATGTAAAAATTGAATGAAAATTTTCTTGCTTGTCCTATTTTGGACAAAAACCTCTCTCAGTTTTCCCAAATTTATCTTTTATTGCTCAGAAACATCATTGGAGTAAAACCTATCCCGATGTGTGGAACAAGGGATTTGTTGAAATGAAGCGAAATGAAGGGGATAAGGGGCTTCTAAATTCTTGAGAAAATTATGGGAAGTAGGGAGGGATGTTAGGAATTAGGGGAAAGTGGAATTTGAAATATTGAGTGTGGGGAAGGGGTCCAAAAGGGCAAAACACAGGCCTAGCCTATAAAATTGCCAAGTTGTAGTAAGAAACTAAGGTTTGTGCGAAAATGAGGAATTTGGGGGATCTCAGTGATGGGAAGTGTTTAATAAGGTACATTAAGGATAGGGAAAGGTGTATGAACATCAAGATACAATTTTTGCTGATTATTGGACCATCCAAGAGAAATTACCTTCAAAACCCTAGGAAAGGGAAATGAACCTTACCTAGGCACAACTGAAGCATGAACAAGGTGTAAAATGACCCATTGGAACCTGACATGATGATGAAAACCATATAAATGATGGTACAGTCAGCTGAATGGTGACATGGACCGACATTTGGACAACTTTTACAGGAGTAAAAGCAAACCCTAGACCTAATACCTAGTGACCAAATTTTACTTGAAGACTCACTGAAATGACAAAATTTGACCTTGACACCTTAAAATCACTTTGTAAGAGCATGTTTGATCACTGGAGGAAGGCTAAAAATATTGGCACTAACATTGGCTCCAATGGGGATGGTAGCTCCTTGGAGGTGCCAAGAACTACAGATCTTTGGAAAGCAGACAGTGCCTTCATCCCTTGGGCAATGGAGTCAAAAAATCAAGCTGAAATGCATGACTGAAAATTGATGACTTGATGACACAAATTGACTCTCACTCAACTAAAAACTAACTCTATACTTAAACATAACCGAAAAACTGGAAAATATGTTCAATATGAAGCTTATTCAATACAACCTACTCTAGTTTTTCCATTCATCACCTGATCAAGTGAAATGAAACAACCAATGCAATCATGTAAGTATTCTGGTTGTTGTTTGAATTCTCTGCAAGTGCTTGCTTATGAAAAACAAGAGAGAACTACTGAAAGGAAACTCCCATGAAAACTTGGAAACATATCCGTTGAATGATATGGATTCTCTATCCGCCTCCAAAAACACTGCATAAGGATCTTGAAGTTCATGCACACTGGGACTTAGCTCATCCAATGGATTACTTCTCTTCTTCTCATACCATGAATGCAAACTTTGTTTTGATATTTGTGACGAGACTCCTGCTGAAAATGACAAAGAAACCTGCTGCCGGATCAAGTTTGTATCAGTACACGTTTCAAGCTTACATATAGTCAATGGAGAAGGACTTTGACTGCAGACATCATCCAACACATCAGCTATTGGATCGTGAAAAACATGAAAAGACTGTTGCAACCCATTTTCTATTGGTTCTGATGAGATTACATGATTTCCTACAGACTGCTCATTTGAAGATATACTATGCAATTTACCCTTCAAAAACTAAAATGATTCAAAACAAAATGGTACGGAATCATCTTGTATCATTTGATCATATGTGCCAGCTTCCATGTTTTCATCTGCAACTTGAAAATCAATGGCATTCGGGGGCTGCAAATCTGGATATGAGAAGTCTTGAACAAGGTTTTTATTGCCCTCAAGATGGTCCAAATCAAGACTCGTCGACAGTTGATTTCATATTGCATGGAAGTTGTCTCTGATGAACTGAAACGAATCAAAACAAAAAGGCAAAGATCCTTCACTTACTTCAAAATTTGCTACACTTTCCTCGTCACTGTCATAGCTGATATGCATCGGTTGATCACTGTACTCGAGCTGCTGAAAGTGAACTTCCTCCTTCCACAAACTAGCTGATGATTTGTCTGCAAGATTAACTTCTTTTTGGAGAACATAATCATCATCATACTGATCAAACTGAGGCAAATCATCAGTATAAAACACATCATCAAGCATACATGTCATATCAACAGCTCTCTCTTCTCCAAGATGATCTATAAAACAATCATTATCAGATCTATGACAACTGGGATAAGAAACAAAATGTTTTGGATCAGCAACTTGTTCTTCTTCAATCAACGAGCCATGGGCTTGAAAATTATACTCATTCCTTGTGATGATCCTTTGCATCATCTCTTCCACTGCACTTACCAAAATGTCAAGCTCTTCCTCTAGAGATGTCGATTCCTTCGGATCTATGTTTTTCATCTCTTCTTCCTTCAACTTTTCCCTTCGGATCAGAAAATGAGCCTCTACATCTACTGCACTATTCTGTATCTCTTCAAGTGTTGCAAGATTCCTTTCTCTCAGCTGAAACTCCATTTCCTAATCAAAGGCGCCCAGGTAGTGCAAGAGAGCAGATCTAGAAGGAGGCCTTATGTTAATCAGCATCGAAAAATAAACTTGGTTAAATCTGGCAGAAAATTGTTGTACTGTCTCCCCTGGCAGTCTTTTCAGTTGGTTATACTCTTCTATAATCAAGAAAGGGTTCTGTCTGATCACCCACCTGTCGAGGAAAAATTTGACGAACTGCTGGAAATCTGAGATGCTCGCATTAGGCAAGGTTTTGAACCAACTCTTGACTTTGCCTTGCAAAGAAAGAGCAAAAATCCTAATACGTACATCCTCTTCATCAACTTCAAAAAGGTCAAGAAAAGACTCAAAATTCAGAACATGTCTCTCAGTAGTGATGTTGTCGCGTTCACCATCAAATATTGGTAGATATAGGTCATGATTTTTAGGGAAAGCATGGGATATATGAGGTAAAATCAGAGGCTTGTATCGATCTGGAATTTTACAAGGTATAGGGGTATGTACAAATGCTGCATAATCAGTCTTGGTCTCTTGAGGTTCATCAGTTTGAAGATGGTCATCGAAATATTCAGAAGAAAGGTCTTGATCAAGCTCAAAAGCATGAAAATTTTTGGTATTCACAATATTCAAAGGGAAAGAGTCAATTGCAGGCTGACGTTTTTTTCTCAAATACAATATACATTGCAAAGCCTTCTTGACATTCTCGGGAAAAGAGAAGAAATAATTTATGACAAAGAACAAAATGTCTTGGATGAAATTCCAACTTGAATACTTGATCTTTCCATATTGTCCTTTCATGTCTCTGCTGGTCAGGTTCATCCTCCAGTGGAGTCCTTGGGTCTGAACTCGAAACCGATTTAGAGTCGCCAGGTGAATGATTTCAGCCTTGCGGTGTCTGATTGTTGTCCACCATCAACAATCAGATCTGAACTTGACTAGATCTTACTGAGGAAACCAGATGTTCAGTTCATAAACTAAACAAGAGATTGACTGAAGCAGCATTCATCTACTTTCGCTAATGCAAAGCAAGAGCGTTTCGAAGGCTACCTGGATAACTTCAGGCTCTGTCTGTAGTTTATAAAGAAAACAACAAAATTTTCTTCTCCCCAGTATGGTCGCCACTATGTTAGGGCCTAAATCTACCTCAGGCTGAGAAAGGCAGAATTTAGGGTAACATCAAACCACACTTAACCTGGTAGCTAGCCCTAACAGATCGGGAGAGGGCTCTCTCCTGGTCAATCTCAGAAAAAATAATTAGTGAGGCTTGAGATGACTTGAATAAAGGCTGATTTTAGGCTAGGCATATATGTAAAAGAGTTTGATTTGATTTTGAGGGTGTTTGTTGGATCAAAGGGAAGGGCAGATTTTGGGTCTAGGGAATGAGGCCTAGTTTTTGCAGAGATTTGAATGGGGCAAGGTAGGAAATTGTTTTGACACTTCAATTTTGAATGAAACGGATAGCTCAGACCGGTGAGGAGTTGGAGAGGGAAATAAGCTTTCAGGGATCCTCTTCAAACAATTGAAAACATAGAAAATTAAACAAACCCTAGGTAGAGCACTGCAAATTTTAATGAATTCTACCTTTATCCTTGTTTGTTTAAATTAAGAAGAAATAAGAGGGAAAATGATACACATGAAACACCAGTAAACTTACATTAACATAGAGAAACACATCATCAAAACAAAGAGCCACATGAATCCCAAGGAGTGCTGCAAACCCTGGTCTATTCCTTTGCCAAACTGCAGAGATGAATGTACAATGATGCTCAAAGCAATCCCAAGTGTCCAACCTATGCTAATGACTGAAAAAATACAAGATATAGAAAACACTAACTCATCCCCAGCCTATAGGGGTCGAGCTCACAATTTTAGGATTTGTTTCAACAAGATCTAAACTGAGAACTAGAAAATAGGCAGTGGAACAACTCGCCTCTATAAGCTAGGAAACTGATTCATTCAGTTGCAATTCACCTTTTGATGGATGAATCTACCTCCATGAGTAAAAATTTAAAAAAATTACATCAAGATCCATAAAATTACATAAAATTACATCATGATTTTACCATTTTGAAACAAGAAATTCAAAATGTCAAAAACTAGGCGAAAAACATAGTTACTGAGTCCAAAATGAGAAAAAATCCCCAATGCGCCGCGCCTGATTTCTCTATGCGTCGCGCCAGTTTGGAGCTGATTTTGGAGGCCTTCTCGGTGTCCAAAATGGGTGCAGGATAGCTCGTTGGAAATATTGTTGAGTCTAATTTTCAACCCAACTAGAATTTTTCAATTTGGAGTCCATTTTCCCTATCAAAAATCAAATCTCCCAAGACTGGTCAAAATGTGTTAAATGAGGCTGCCTCAAGGAAGAGTGCTGTTGCAGACAACTTTTGAAGGTCTTCCTCAACTCCAAATTGAGCTCATGGTATCTCATTTGAAAGATATTTGTGTCTAGTTATCATTTGACTCATCAAGAAAGTCATTTTGCCAACCAAGCTAGGAGAAATCGTGATTTTCCCAAGGTCACTTCAGAGGTGCATCAATTCTCCTAAGGAAACTATATTTTTGCTATTTATCTAAAACCATGACACCTGTGTAAAAATTAAGGGTTTTTTTTCTTCCTTGGCCTATTTTGGACAAAAACCTCTCTCAGTTTTCCCAAATTCATCTTTTATTGCTCAAAAACATCATTGGAGTAAAACCTATCCCGATGTGTGGAACAAGGGATTTGTCGAAATGAAGCGAAATGAAGGGGATAAGGGGCTTCTAAATTATTGAGAAAATTATCGGAATTAGGGAGGGATGTTAGGAATTAGGGGATAGTGGAATTTCAAATATTGAGTGAGAGGAAGGGTTCCAAAAGGGAAAAACACAGGCCTAGCCTAGAAAATTGCCAAGTTGTAGTAAGAAACTAGGGGTTGTGCGAAAATGAGGAATTTGGGGGATCTCAGTGATGGGAAGTGTTTAATATGGTACATTAAGGATAGGTAAAGGTGTATGAACATCAAGATACAAGTTTTGCTGATGATTTGACCATCCAAGAGAAATTACCTTCAAAACCCTAGGAGAGGGAAATGAACCTTAC
The DNA here is from genome assembly GCA_034641835.2 of Pinus albicaulis. Classification (NCBI taxonomy): domain Eukaryota; kingdom Viridiplantae; phylum Streptophyta; class Pinopsida; order Pinales; family Pinaceae; genus Pinus; species Pinus albicaulis. The sequence continues at coordinate 1,154,675,706 of CM076581.1, forward strand.
CTAGGCACAACTGAAGCATGAACAAGGTGTAAAATGACCCATTGGAACCTGACATGATGATGACATCCCTCTGAATGATGGTACACTCAGCTGAATGGTGACATGGACCGACATTTGGACAACTTTGACAGGAGTAAAAGCAAACCCTAGACCTAATACCTAGTGACAAAATTTTACTAGAAGACTCACTGAAATGACAAAATTTGACCTTGACACCTTAAAATCACTTTGTAAGAGCATGTTTGATCACTGGAGGAAGGATACAAAGACTGACACTAACAAATTCAACTATGCGAAAAACATAACATTTAACTTATGAAAAACACAACAATTAACTTATGCGGAAATGGAAGAATTAAACTAAGAACAAAGAAATTTTAAACTACAAAACCTGTTATGTGCAGGGGCCCTCCGCAACAGAATGGTTTTAAATCCACTTGTGACTAATTACACATTGATGGTCTTGAACGCGCCTTCTCCATGAATTAATAAAAACAAATTTTTATTTTATGACAATATTACAATAAAAAATCAAGCTTATCTCTGGTTTAAAACAACCCGGTATTTATAATAGAGTCTAGTTTAACTGTTTGAGTCGCCTAAAAAGATTAACGAAACTAGGAATATAATTCTAAACAGAATTGTAGTCTTCATAGCTCTCACAATTTTGTACATGGAGAGAAAATCGTTAAGCTTTCAACTTGTCGTACGCTGGTCTCGACCTTTTGCTTGATTGATCCTTTGACCGTGATTTTAGGTGTTATTCCTCTCGATTTTGGACAAGTGAGTAGGAAAAAATCCATGTGTGGATCATTTCCAAACTACCTATATGCTTCATTCCTCTACTTCTTCTTTGGAACTCGTTAAACAATGTCGGTAGCTGCATAAACAAAGATTAGCTACATAATTGCATGAATTATGTAGCTAAATACAAAATTTATTCAAATAATAAGAAAAATTTAAATATAAAAGAGAGATCATTCAAATACCTTCTCAGACTGAAAATGTACCAATTAACACTCACTGAGCTTATGGATTTCTTTCAAAAAGGAAGGAAAAGTGGTGAGATAGATGTCAAAAATAGAGACAATCTTGAGGCTCAACATACCCCCACTAAGAGACCATTGAATGTCCTCATGCAATTTCAAAATTCTGAGTCTTCACCTCATTACTGCATATGCTCTCACACTTCTGATAGGACATCTAACTTCATCTTCTTTCCTTTCTTTGAAATCACTGCTACTCTTGGTTTCTTCATTAGAAGTTTGTATTTCAAATTTATGATCTGTCTGTTCAGGTATCTGTTCTTCTTCTTCAATTTCTTGTTCTTTTTTAACCATAACCCCAAATGTAGAAAAGTATTTTCATTGATGGTTTTCTCAATTTGGTTCTGAATCTTCAGAGCTTCATTTTCCTGCTTGATATGCTAATTTAGTGTCTCTAGCTCAAAAATTCCTTGCTTTAAAGTATTCACTAGAGGTTCTTGTGGACTAGAAGGTTGTTCATCAAGATTTGATGTATTTTCTGCATTTTGTCTTTCTAATGATTCAATGTAATCATAAATCTCTTGCTGAACTGGATCAATATCTGGAGTTCTTCTACTTGGATCCCGTGTGGGATAAGAAATAATAGGTGATGGCACCTTAATATTTTCTTCCAAATAAACAAGTTCTGTAACTTCTGGGAGTGGCTTTTTGGCTGCTTTGTAATGTTTGGAGCTTCTTCTTACTGGCTGTGGAATGTTTTGAGTTTCTATTTTTTCTGTGTATATGTCTTTGCCTTTTTCTTTCATGTTGATTCCTTTCCTTTTATTATTTTGTTTCTTGAACTTTCCAAACAACTGTGCAATAGGAGTTTCATATTCTGATTGTGTTCAGGTAATGTTCATGCATAGCAAGGTTCTCAACTTTTCTCTTTCTGCCTCTTTTTCCTTTTTTATCACTAGGCTGGTCTTCTTCTTTTTCTTAAAAATGATTTCAGGTTAAGAAATCTTCCCAAGTATCTCCTCTGCTCTTTAAATGAAATTCAATAAGGATTTTTATCAATGCATGATGATACATTGTGTTATCTATGAACTAAATTTTCTTTTGAACCATTTCTGCCATCTTCCTTAGACTATTCAGTAAAAAATATGGAAATTTTATCTCTTTATCTTCTAGAAAATTCGTTAGTAACCTAGCATGATAGAAGAACATAAAACCAAACCTTCCTTCGCATGTAATAAATTTATGAATTATCGAAAGCATGTTTATCCATTTACCCTTAAGAGTTGTGCTAGGAATTCCCTTATTGAAAATACCTGGGTTTTGCAAGAAGACTTTCCATTCTTCTCCACTGATTCCTCTGTTTTTGAAACATATTTCACCTGTCTTTGGAAGTCTGGTAGCTTTTGCCACTAAGGATTTTGTGACTGCAAATTTGATGTCACCAATTTCAACCTCTACTCCGTCGAAGGCTCTTACAAAATATTTCATGACTTCCTTGTGAAACCCATCAAATTTCTCTATGAAGTTAAGCCGTTGTGCTTTCTGCAGTATCTCCTTTAATTGCGGATATCCCTCCATGAATTTCTTTCTTACGAGATTTTTTCTTACAATCAAACCCATATCTTGCCGATAGTTTTACCTTCAAGGCTGTCTCTTTCTTATTGGGTGAATTGAGGGTTTCAATATGAGCTTGAAAACATGGAGGAGTTATGCCATAAAACGGTAGAGACGTGCAGGTAAACAAGTGAACAAGAAAATATTTAGGAGCGTGAGTGAGGTTTCAACATGGGACATGACCATTTAAATTATTAATGGATGAGATCATATTTGATTTTTGAGGAGATTATGATGTGGGTTTGGTGGTGAATCATGAGATTTAGATATCGATTTGGCATAATCATTTTTAATGATGACATTTTGAGTTGGCAGTAAATGATCATCTGATTTATATATATCAATGTTTTGAATTTTATTATTTAAACAAATTTTGTATCATACCTTGGATATAGCTAACCTTTATTGTTTCTTATTTGTCTTGATTGCTTAGGTGTTATTGAGTACATTCTTTAGTATGATCTTCAATATTGTCTTCAACTACTTCTGTTAAAAATTCTTGTTCATTTGTGCTGAGAGGTGTATAAGAGGTGCAGAATGTCATGATAGCTGCAGAAATGCAACAATTCTGTAGCTAATCTTTATTTATTATTATTTTTTTTGAAAAAGAAAGGGAAATGCAAAGAATTTGGGATTTTTAAAATTGGAATGAAGAAAATATAAGATGTCAGAAATAAATTCTGATTTCCACCTTGTATTTTCTGTGTAAGGATGCCAATCAATGATTGGTTTTCATACTTATACAATTTTTTTTTTTTTTTTGAATAATATATATATGTGTGTGTGTGTGTGTGTGTGTTTCTATATATATACATATATATTATTTATTTCCCTTTTTTAAGATATGAAAAACAAAAAGAAGACTAAATTGGGGAAGAAGAAAGATTCTTCTTCACCAACTTCATATCAGCATTATCTCGATTTTTTTTGAGAAACTCCTCTTTTGTCAGAGGCTTATGATAGACCTTTAATCGATGTCCATTTACAAGAAGAGGAACCTTTTCTTCATCGATAGTCCTTAACCCAACTACTCCATTATCAGAGACTCTTTCAATCTCATAAGGCCCAAGCCAATGAGTTTGAAATTTCCCTTGGAAGTCTTTGAACTTTGAGTCAAATATAAGTGTCCAATCTCCTACCTGGAATTTTATTTATTTTATGTATTTATCACGCCATCTGGATCTCTGTTGCTGAACTAGCCTGGTCTTTTGAACTGCATCTTGCCTTATCCCATCAAGCTCATTGAGTTGTTCCATTCTATGCTTTTGAGCTTTTGACAAGTCAAGTCCCAATTTGATTGTTGTTTTGAAGGTTCTGATTTGGAAATCTATTGGAAACAAGAATTTCTTCCCATAAACAAGTTCATAGGGAGTATGTCCTGTTGTATTTCTCCATGTAGTCCGACAGGCCCATAAAGCTTCAGGAAGTCTTTCTGCCCAATCCTTTTTATGTAAATGTACAGTATTTATGAGGATAGCTTCAATCACTTTATTAGTGGACTCCACTTTTCCATTTTCCTGTGGATGGTGTTGTGGATCATAGTCGTATCCTTTTATTTTTAAAATATTTGAAAAAATAAAAAATTAAAATGTGAGAAAATATGTTAAAGTATTGAAGTCTTATACTTCAGCATAAAAAAATATTTATGTTCGTTAAAGTTTAAGTTTAAATATTTAAACTTTATAACTGTGGGTCCGTATTAAAGGTTAAATAGTGATTGGTTTGAATGGCGGAAAGCACCGATCATCAAAATCTTTATCGAAAAGCCCAATCCGCAGGCACAACTAGCATGACAGATAACATGAGGAGTGCCCCCGCAGTTGACCGGGTTGACTGTGGGGGTAGCGGAGATCAACGACGGAGATCGAATGCGAGGGCACCAGCCCAAGTTTTCTTCCTTACCCCGAGAGCCCCCGCAGTGACGTAGGATGCTGAGTTGGTCACAACTGTCTTTCACGTCAAGCAGATTTAACGGCTTGCTGGCGTGTCTTGTCAACATTTAATTCAAAACCCACGGCAACTTTTTTTTTTTTTTTTGTCTATTTTTCAAATTTACTCGTGAATTGCTGCGCTGCACCCCGTTTGAGCTTTCCGCCACCTGCAAAATTTGACCACCCTATAAACATTTTTTCCACGTAAAATTTTAACCATGGCTAAAAGGTCATCCCTGCCAGGTTCAACCAGCCATATCCCTCTCATGGATACTGAAAGAGATATTCAAGATACCATATGTTCAGTAATTCACCTCCCCTTTTACCAACAAGTTATTTTGAATGCTATTGCCTCTCCTGTATATTTTTCCATGATTAAGTCTAGAGTCTTGTCTGCATGCATCCCTAAAACCCACCTTTTCCCTAAATTCATTTATTGGTTGGTATCTTTTATGTATCCCGGGAAGTGTTTTGTCATGAATTCCCAAGGAGAAAATGTTTTGTAGGTGTCTACCCTATTAATCCGCCAAGCCCTGTGCTATCTTGAGTCGGAGTCATCTATTCAATTTTCTGAAGATTCACTAGTTCAGTATTATGATAATATTGCCGGAGAAGAATTAAATCAGTTCATTTTTCATTTGAAGCCTGACATGAAGCAGTTTTAGCCAGATTGCAAGGAGTTTGATATGGGGGTTTTTGATGCTGAGACTCATCCAATATTGATTCATATTGCAAAAATTCTGGGCAAGGATGATGATAATGCAGTTGATAAATCAGTTCTGAGAATGTTTTCCATGATGATGAAGCCAGGAATGGTGCTCGATATTCCATCGTATTGGCAGGAAGCAGTCAACTCACAGCTGATGAGCCTCTCATTAATAGGTTCCTTTAAATTTCCGTCATTAATTGTATATTTGTTCTTATACCAGAATGTGGAAGAGTTCATGCATTTAGGCCTAAAAATTATGGATGTAAATAAAACAAGACAATCAGTGATATTCTGGACAAATGTAGTTAAGAAGGAGCAAAATGAGGCTGGGTTGTTTGATTTTTCTAGTTATTACATGCCAACTGCATACAAAATATTGAATGGAAGTCCTCCTCCTTGTTTCCCACCTAAAGCTCAGGAGTTTTTGCATTTAGGAAACAATTTTAAATATGGAGACTGGTTTGTTTTTGATGAATATTCTGAGATAAGGCTATATGGAGCAAGTGTTGAGCCTTACATACTCCCAACTTTTGTGCCAATGAGGCTTTTCGCTTTAGAATTAATTAGACAGAGTCTAAATGTGGATCAGGTTCATTTTGTGCCTATGAAGAAAGGTCACATGTATAAACTACCCATGGTTGTAGGCCCTTTCATAGTAAATATGAGATAGGCATTTGATGAAGTGACAAAAATTTTAGATGATATGCAGATGTTATTAGGAGAAAATTGGGCTCATGATCCATATAGTGTTATTTCAAATAGAAGGATTGAGAATGGATATTCTACTTTCATTCATGAAAGTAGACCAGAACAAGAGAAGATAGCATGTAAAGATGTGAAGAACTCAGTAGATGTTAACATTCAAACTCCTATTATAGCAGAGAAAACAGCTAAAAGAACCAAGGAAATGGTGATTGACCTAGATGATGAGAAGCAGGGAGCCATGAAGAGAACAAAAGTTACTGAAGAGCATGCATCTACTGCTCCTGGTTTTTCTTTGCATTTGGGAGAAGAAAAAAATGCTCCTGCCTCACCTAGTAATCATGAAGCTTCTCATGAACAGGCGCCCTTGATTAAACAAATGTTTTCACAAATTGAAGAAAGAAATCAGAGGATGAAGGCCAGCATGGAGGCCCAAGCTGAACATCAAATTACTACTGAAAAAACAAGGTTTTTAATTGTAATGGATCTTGAAAAAGATCAGTTTAGAATTTCCCTCTCACATCCTACAGATATGTCAATCAGTCCTTCCAGCGATTTCAACACTGTTGATGTGACTGTGGATGTAAAGAATATTCCCCTTATTGATAAAATGAACTTGCATATGCAAACAGGTCAATTGATTGTAAATGACCTCACAAAGACTAATGCAATGGAAATAAAGGCAGAGAATATGTTGGGAAAAGTAATTAAACAATTCAAGTTAGAAAAGGCTAACTCAAGAGCCTTAACAGTTCAAAATGAAGAATTGAAGACGATTATTATAAAAATTGGCATAGAGCCTAGTGACAAGACTGCTGTGCAGAAATTCATGCAAAGTGCCGAGGTAGAGATATCTACATTGAGGAAGAAATTGAAGTTACCTATTGGTGAACATTCAATGGCTACAGAAGTTGCAGAGGTAGAGAAAGAAAAGGAAAAGTTGTTGCAGCAACTCATGCAGAAGGATGAAGAACTTTGCAAAGTAAAGCATACTGCAATTTCATTACAAAATCACATTGATAATCATAACTGTACTTTTGTTTTTCCTACAAGTGATGAAGACCCACAAACACAAATGATTCAATTAAATACTGAGTTGCAGATGGCTTAAAGAGATAGAAATAAAGCTCAAACAGATCTGGAGACTGCAACAAAATTGATGAAGGTCCTAGAAAATGAAGTAGATAAATACAAAATGGATTTATGAAACGTTGAAGCTGAGATTAAGAATCTCAAAGAAAGAATGAAAGGTAATCTATCATTAATAGAAGCTAAAGATATCATTTGGACTGATATATTTAAGAAATGAAATCCAATTGGTGCTTCCTGATGATAATTACAAAAGAAAAAGGCCTTATTGTGGAGTGTGAAGAACCAATTATGTCTCATAAGCAAAAAGGGATTAACAAAGCCATTTAGGCCAGAAGATTTATTGATTTTATCAATTCCAAATCAGATCAAGAGTTAGAGGAGAATGATATGTAGGACATAATGTTATATGTAGTGGAAATTATTAAAATGATTATCAGGAATGATCTGAGAAAGGCTGCAGAAAAGAAACTAATGGAAATCAAAGAATCAGTAAGTCAATTTGATAAATCTTTTGATAAAATGACAAGGGTAGGCTTGCCATCATGTTGGGGAGCTAAAGGAAATATTTTGCCATGGAGCTCTTATGAGAATTTACTGGTGATGACAAAAAGCAAGATTGATAACAAGCATGAAAAGACTCAGGTACTTAAAGGAGAGACAATGGTCAACTTCTTACAGAGACATTTTCAACTGTTGTGGATGGTAAAAACTCTTTTCTCTAAAAGGAATTCTTATGACTGAATTACTGCATTCAGATTGGAATATCAAAATCTGACACATTCATCCAGGACGAAGGTAGAAATGTGGAAAAAGTGCACAGCTTGGACAATTGACCTACCAAAAAGATCAGCAGAAAAGAAAGACAAATCAATTGACCAAGGAAAAGAAGCCACATCATAAAAAATTCCTATAGATTAGGATATTTATTTTATGTTATTTTCTGAAGACAATGTAATTGTAATAAGACATTTTCAAGGCATGTAATAGACAACCTTCGAAGTCTTGAAGTAGTTTTGGTAGTTAGGATTGGTTACAATGGTTCAAAACTTCTTTTAACTGTATTTAATGTAATTTTCAAGAGCAAGAAAGGTTCCGAGTTTTGAACCTCCAAACAAACATTTTTTTACTGAAAGATTCAAAGATTAATGAATGAGTAAGCAAGTTTCTGGCATTTTGTTTATGTTGAAATGTATTCCAGTTTTCATTATGTATTTCCATCTATGAATAAAACAAGGTTATGAGCAGCCGGTCTCTTCTTACTTTTGTGTATAAGAGTTAAAAAACCTTAATTGGTGCTCCTTTGTTTTAACTATTTCTTTCACATATTTCTTCTAGGGTTTGGAATGATATTTTCTGTATAAAACAACATATCAATTTGGAATTCTTCTTACATTTTCTTCTAGGCACTTCATTCAACATCAACAGATGGTAGCATTGTGAAGCATTCATAATATTTGATATTTAAGAGTTTGATTATAAATACTCGAGGGTTAATAAAACAGAGACATAAAAATTTGTGACATAATCGTAAAATGTCTTAAGCACTCATTCCTTATCAAAGCTAAGGGATTGTCTCTTAAGGTACAACAGATGGTATGGAGTAGAATTTATGTGCTTGATTTTATATTCTTCCACGATCTTTTGCACCATTCTGGATGTAAACTGAGTTCCTTGATCTGTCACAATTTCCCTTGGGACACCTAAATGAGTAAAAACATCCTAAAAAATAAATGAGACTACAACATGTTCATTAGCAAAATAAATTTCTTTAGCTTCTACCCATTTAGTGACATAATTAGTGCATACAAGAATATACCTCTTTTTTCTTGACGGTGGATTGATTCGTCCAACAAAATCCAAAGCCCATTTTTCAAAGGGTTCGATGAATACCTGTGGTTGTATGGGAATTTCATTTGTAGGAACATGTTTCCCCATTCTCTGAAAACTATCACATCTTTTATCATACTCCTTGGCATCCTTGAAAAGGGAAGGCCAGTAATATCCTAAAAGAAGGATAATATAAGCAGTCATTTTATCAGCAAAATGTCCTCCACATGGCTCATCATGGCATGCCTTTAGTATTTCAGGTATTTCATCTTCTCGTACACATATTTTAATGATGAGATTTGGACCTGTCTTGTATAGTTCATAATTTACCCATGAATATGATGCACTTATTTGAATTATCCTTCTCTTTTCTCTAGGAAACAAATATGATGGTAGTTTTCCCGTGGCTAAGTAATTGGCAATGTCTGCAAACCATGGAGATTTAGTGGATATTGAAAAAATATATTCATCAGGAAAACTATCCTCTACTGGTGTATCATTATTATCATTTTGAATTCTAGACAAAAATTCAACAACTGTGTTTTTTTTTCCAGGTCGTTATAAAATGGTGATATTGAATTCTTGCAATAGTAGCAACCATCTTGTGATTCTGCCATTAGTGATAGATTTATTCATTAGATAGCAAATTGCATATATTAATATCATGGACAACTACTAGAAACTCTTTTCAATAACAGTATAATTTAACTCAGTAGGATTCAAATTCTTACTTGTATAGTAGATGGCATAAGGGGTCAAGTCTTTTTTCCTTAATACAACTCCCAGAGCTGTATCCGAAGCATCAATTGAGATATGAAAAGGTAATTTCCTGTTTGGTCCTTTTAAAATGGGTGCTTCAGATATCTTTGCTTTCAAAGTTTCAAATGCCATTTGACACTCAGGGTTCCAGCTAAATTCACAATCCTTAGTGAGACACTTGAAGAGCGGAGATGAAATTTTGTGAAGTTTTTTATAAATATTCTATAATATCATGTAAAACCAAGAAAAATCCTAACATCTTTTTGACAATTTGGGATTGCTAATTTCGAAATAAATTCAACTTTAAATGAGTCCACCTTAATTCCATCCCCTAAAATATGGCGTCCTAAAACAATTCCTTCAGTAAACATCATAAAAAAAAAAATTCATGACTAAATGAGAGATTTGCTTCTTTGCATCTTATGATAACTTTTTCCAAATTTTCAAGAGCCTCTTCAAAATAATTTCCACAGACTGTGAAGTCATCCATATACACTTCCACACAATCATGTATTAAATCAGATAATATTCCTAATACTAGTCTTTGGAATGTTGCAAGTGCATTGCATAATCCAAAAGGAAGTGCTCGGTAAGCATAAGTTCCCCATGGACAAGTAAATGTGATTTTGTCTTGGTCTTCACGTGCTACTTGAATTTGATTATAACCACTAAAACCGTCCAAGAATGAAAAATGTTTCTTCCCTGCTAATGTATCCAAAACTTGATCTATGAAAGGTAATGGAAAATGATATTTTAAAGTATATTTATTCAAATCCCTATAATCAATACACACCATCCATTTGCCATTCTTTTTAGGGGCAATTACTAAAGGTGAAACCCATTGACTGTCTAATAGTGGATAAATAAAGTTTACATTCAGTAGTTTTTGTTGTTCTTCCTTTACAATTTCCCTAATATTTGGATCCATTTTTCTTTGAGGTTGTTTGATTGGTCTAGAATTTTCCTCAATATAGATATGATGTATGCAAGTCTTAGGATTAATTCATTTCATGTCAGTGTACTCCCATGCATATGCAGAAGAATGTTTTTACAATGTTTTGATTAACTCTTCTTTTTTAAATTCTTCTAGGTTTTTGTTTATGTTTAAAGTTTTACCTAGAAATATTTCAATTGAAGAATTACCAAATTCTTCCATAGAATATAAAGACATTTGTCTGATGACAAGTATTCAATATTACACTGTTCTTGAAAATTTTGACTATTCTAACATTGTGAAGACGATTCATAATTTTTTATTGAATTTAGAATTTGACTTTCTTCACTAATGTGTGAGATAGTAAAAATAGGTTGTATACCATTTTCATCATCCATCCATTCTTCATTTTTTACCTCTATCATTGTTTTTGCTGGAGGATATAGAGTGAATTTCTTTGTTGAAATTCCATCATAAATAAACATATCACCAAATCTACAACTGATGAAAGCATTAGCTATAGCTAACCAAGGTCTTCCTAATATTAATGGATGTCCTCCTAAGTTTTTATTGGGAGTTAATATCATAAAGTCAACTAGATATTCCCAAGAGTCTAAGGAAACATAAATGTCTTCTAATACACCATCAAGCTTGAATACTGATCCCTCTGCTAATTGCAGTAATCTTGGTGTATATTGAATCTTTGGAAGTTTTTTTTGTTCCATGGTTTGTTTATTTATGATGTTTATGGCTGCTCCTAATTCGATCAATGTATTTGGGATCTCAATACCATTGATGTGTGTTTTTACAATGTGACTTCTTGGATCGAAATATTTTTGTATGGTTGTTTTTCCCATTATGATATCTGTAATTTTTCCCACCAACTGTATTCTTTTTACTTCTTTTGTTTTTCTTCCTGATTTCTTTATACTCAACTCTCTTATTGTTTTTGCAAGGATTGGAATTTCCTTAATGGCTTGTAACAAAGTAATTTTGATACAAAAATTCTTCAATTCATCTAATACATCATAGTTAGGCAACAAAATTTATTTTTCTACCCCTCTATCAATTTGTAATATTTCAGATAAAGGAGGTTTAGATATAGATACTGAAGGTTTCTTTATGATAGGAGTTGAGTTTATCGGATTTTCTTTTGTTTGATTTTGATGAAGAGATGTCCCTTCTTCATAATTATTGTTTCTGTTTTGAAGATTTTTATTTTGATGAAGAGAAATTTCCTCATCAAAGTGGTCAGATTTTTCTTGAATAACAACATAGGGCTTTTTATTTTATAATATCCTACTAGATCTAAGTTGAACATTGTTTTTTTTGGGTAAGTTGGGCTATTCTATTAATTCAAAAGCATAAAGTTACATATGCTACAAGATGGGTTGGCAAGCTGCTCTTAGTTGATCCCAACCTTTGTTACACAGTTTTTGGGCTGCCTCGGGGGAGGAAACTGACCCAGAAAAAACTTAAAATAGAGAATTGCATTGACATATCTAAGAAACACAAAGTAAATGGTAGCAGAAAGACACTGATGGCGAGCATGAAAAAAAACATAGGAGAACTATGCAGCTGCGCAGGCTTCACTTTTGATCTTCATCATCACTGTTGGGGGCCTCCTCCTCAATGGGGAAAGCAGGAGCTTGCGCAACAACCTCCTTCGCATCTACCACTGTACACCTGGGATTGCAGATTGGTGCACAGAGGATGGGGGAGTTTGGATCTACTTCGTCGGGAACACGCGTCCAGATGCCATCGGAACCCGTCACCCAGATGTCCGTGTCCTCATATTCCTTCTTCAGAATCGGTAGCGGGTCAGTTTTACGATGTTGGGGGTGCGTCTGGGGAGAGATGGTGGACTTAATTGGACCACGTCTTCCTCTCTGCGCAGCATGCCCGGAGGCTTCTGCATGCTGCTCGAGATCGGGACTTTGACATGCAAAAGTGCTGGAAGATGAGCCTTCCATCAACTCGAGGCGATTATCCTCACCATGATGATAACGACCAAGGAGAGCCCCTCTCTATCCTCCTCGGATAGTTCGTTGGCGAAGTCTTGGAGCCATTGCGCATTGAGGCAAGGGGGAGCAGTTCAGGAAGAAAGGTAGCACAAAAGGGCGAGCAACGCTAGGGCTCAGGGGGAATGAGTACCTGGGGGGGAGAAGTGCACGAAGCAGTGTGGAAGCCCAAAGGAGACTGCGTAGCGCTACTCTAAGAGAGAGCTTCGAAGCCTTTTGAATTTAGAGAGAAGCTAGAGTAGAGTTAGGGAGGCGAAAGGCCAAGATAACATACTGAGTATTGAAAGAGGCTAAGAAATCATATTTTTAAAGGGGTGGGGGTGTGTGTTAGGCTTCACATGCATCTGCGTGCTATGATTGAGAACCTGAGCAGGCTCGAGGGAAGGGGGATGGCTGCAATACATGTTAATCATGATGGTCATTAATGGTGATAGATGCGAGGTGATGCTAAAGACATGGTGACACAGTCCCCGTCCTCTCGTCATCATTTCTCATTCCACGAGTCTCATGCAAATGGCTAACGGTATGAGGATCTGCAGCAGATGAGGCTATGTGTAGCAGATCTCCGTTTCCCGAGGAGTGTGGATTGTGATTGTCAAGCGTGTCAATTCTGTCACCATCATCCATGGCTAAGTTGAACATTGTTAAGATCTAGTGGATTTATCATATAAGTTTGGAAATTCTGTCCCTCCATGTTATAAATAGGTTGTGCATTTTTATTGTTTGGGTTTGGGAGTGGCTAAGCAGGTAGTTGGTCTGGCCTTTGTGGAAATGGTAGCGAAAGTTGTGGATTATGATTTGGAAATTGAGGTTGTTGAATGGGTTGAGGGAAATGTTTTGGAAGATAGTTCAGATAATATTGTGTATATTGGTGATACTGAGAATATCTTCCATAGGGATTTTTAATTCCTTGTGTCCAGGGCTGAGGTTGAGACCAAGGTTGCTGCCATGGCATTGATGAATTCCAATTATTCTGTGGGGGCTGAGTATACATATGAGTGCTAGATTGGAGGTTTTTGTAGTGTAGTTTTTCAGATGTAAGACTCAGAATATCCAGAGTAGTCATTTTTAGTCTACGTTTCGAGTCTAAATCAAGACTCATCATCAGGACAACCTGCTAAGAAGAGAGAAGATCAGGGTTAATAAATAGTTCAGGCAATTCGAGCCACATGGGCAAGTCAGAAATGATGTGGACATGGATCATGTCCTATTGGCTCGGGCAAATTCACCTAAGGAGGCTGTGGTCAAAGGTGGCCAAGTGGAAGTCAACCGTAGAGTCCCACGGTGACAGGACTTTGTTTCTCATCACGTGAAGATTTGTATGACCGTTTCTAATTTACGGGAGACACATCAACACCTGTACACGGCTCCATAAGCCGAATCCAACATCCACTCTTCATAGATTTACTCCTCACCGTGGCCATGATGCTGGATCTTTGGACGTGATGGTTCACGTGTCTCTATCAGCACAAACTTTAGGGAATTAGTTATATCACCTTTGTTATAAATAACGCGTTTTCATACGCATAATAGTTAGCCTCCATATAGCTCTGTAATGTAATTGCGTTGCCACTGTGCTGTAATATCATTTCTCTGTTATGACTGCATTTTAATATATAAGAATACTCTGTTTCCAAGTGTAATTCGTATTTGAAGGCTGTTGCCCGAGGCTGGTGCAGAAGGCCCCTGCACACGCTGAGGTTTTGTGCATTACTGTATAGTTTATTGTTTTATTTCTTTAAGTTCATTGTGCCATAAGTCATTCACGTGTTTATACATTGCATCTTTCATGATATTTATGCTTCATCTCTGTTCATAATCTTTCATGCTTTACATTTTACTTCTGTCCATAATATTTCATGTTTTATGTTGTTGTTAACTGATCAGTGTTCTTGTTTCAGATTACAAATAGGCAGCCCGGGCATTTGCATATCTGTTGACTAATGACATGGAATCAGTATTGTTCTGCTGCTAATTTAATTTTCTTAGTTTTTGTTTAATTTCAGTACTGCTTTGTTTATTTCAGTCTTGCACATTTGCTTCAGTAGTTAGATTTAGATATATTAAATTGCTCATGTCATTTTCAGTTACCTCCGAAAGCCATAATTGGACTAATGGTGAGGGATTGAAGTATGAGTGTGTAGTTTGATATTAGTTTACTTTCTGCAAGTTAGAAATATTAAATTGCTCATGTCATTTTCAGTTACCTCCAAAAGCCATAGCTGGACTAATGGTGAGGGATTAAAGTATGAGTGTGTAGTTTGATATTAGTTTCTTTTTCTGCAAATTAGATATCAGGTTGCTCAAGTTGTTTATGGTTACCTCCGAAAGCCATAGCTGGACTAATGGTGAGGGATCAGAATATAAATTGATGTAATTTGATTTAGATTTACTTTGTTGCAATTCTTGGATTTCTTTAAGCATAGTTTCTTTTGTATTTGGACAGCAGCAAGGATAATGAGTTTCATGATCAGTAGTTCACTATTGTTTGACTAGAATAGTGATGCAATTTCATTTCCTTTGAAGAATTAATTTTGTCATTGTGTGTTTTAAAATTCTTTTGAAGTTTGGAAAATCATTAGAAGGACATCATTGTCTTGAATATTTGTCTCCATACTTGTCTGTTAGAATTTCATAAAAATCCAAAAACGACAAAAAGTAAGAGATAGGTTATCTTGCACATATAGTGCGCCACACTTCATCAGCTTACGAATCCCAGATTGATAAATTAATGTAGCAATTTAGGACACACTAAATTGACCAAACACAAGGGATGGGCCAAACAATGAGTCAGATATTCCACCGGCGTTAATAGGATACCAATCTATGGAGCAAGATTACGTTTTAAAAAATACATCAACAGATAACGTTTATAATATAACGAAGTACGAAAACCCTAAGAGCATACCGCACATAAGTAGCACCAACAAAAAAGTTGTGAATATCTCTTCACATGAGTTAAATGATATAGAAAGGGAGGTTTTGAGCAAGGGACTGAATTTCGTAGTAGCTCCCAGCCGGATTCCTAAAGAAGAAATTATTTGCGATATTGAGGACAACATCAAACCTCTTAATGATGAAGAAAAAGATCTTGTGAGACAAGAATGTGCCATCGTTTTGAATAAAGCCAAACTACCTAAGAGAAATTTAAGTAAAGAACAATTAAGTGCCTTAAAAAACTTAAGAGGTAATGAGAACATTGTCATCTTAAAAGAAAACAAAGGAGGAGCTACAGTAGTAATGGACAAAGTGGAATATGTTAATAAAATGAGGGAGCACCTTCATAATAGTGGCAGCTATAAGAAACTCGAAGAAAACCCCATCTTCAAGGTCATAAAGAAGGTCAAAAAATCTATTAAGGAGTCAAATCTGGATGATAAAATAAAAAAGTGCCTATACCCAGATGGTGAGATCATGCCCCGCATTTATGGTGCCCCCAAGATCCATAAGACTGGCGCGCCGCTGAGACCCATTGTCAATACCATCAAAGCTCCTACTTATGAATTAGCCAAATTTGTGGCCAACACCCTCGCCCCTCTGGTCGGAAAAACTAGCTCATTCATTAAAGACTCCAACCAGTACGTTGATTTCATTAAAAAAGCCAAACTTGATCCAGAAGATAGAATTGTGACCTTTGAGGTTGTTCAACTCTTTACTAAAATCCCTCTGGATGAAGCTGTTCAAGTAGTAAAAGAAGTCGTAGACCCCAAGGCTGCGAGGCTTGCTGAAATTTGTCTCCTTCACCTTCCAAGGTGAAATATTTGAACAAACATCAGGAGTGGCTATGTGTTCTCCGCTGTCACCCATAGTGGCAAACCTCTTTATGGAAAAATTTGAAAAGAAAGCTCTTGACTCTTACCCATTGAAACCTAAATTCTGGATTAGGTTCGTGGATGACACTAGTGTCAATTGGCCGCATGGAGATGAAGAATTAGAGAAATTCCTGAACCACCTCAATAGCATTTCCAACCCTTGGACACAAGGTGTTCAGGAAGAAATTCCACACAGACAATTACCGACATGCCGATTCACACCACTACCCTGCCCAGAAGATGGGGGTTCTGTTGACACTTTTTACAAGCGCTTTTAGAATATCAGACGATACTCATATTGAGGAAGAAATAGAACATCTAAGAAGATCGTTCATGAACCTGGGATACATTAAGAGAGACATCAACAGATCTATTCAAAAAGAAGGATACAAAAATAATAATAAAACTTCAACTGACTATTCCACAACATTGAAAGCATACCTCCCCTATATCCAAGGTGTCACAGATAAGATGGCCAAAGTTCTAGCTAAGAAAAACATTAGAACATCCTTCAAACCTCTAGTGACCATCAAACAAAGGATGAAATCTGTCAAAGATGACCTTGACCACCTCCAACAAAAAGGGGTTTATAAAATTAATTGTTAATGTGGAGATTGCTATATTGGGGAAACAGGTAGGACCTTCAAAATAAGGTTTAAATAACATGGGGTGGACATTAGATTAGGACGAAATAAAACCTCGGCATTGGCAGAACACTCCAATAAAACGCGTCACCACATATGCCTTGAAGATGCAGTGGTCATTCCAATGAGAAACATCATTTTAAACGCAAAGTACGTGAAGCCCTTGAAATCATTAAACACCCCCACAACCTTAATAGATATGGAGGCCTAGAGATTAGCAGAAATTGGACCCATAGTCTTTCCCGCAAATAAGCTTACCCTCCCTGGTGCTGTATGGTGTCACCTTACCCTTCTGCCCTCTTGTCAGTGTCCCTTCCGTGTTTTCCTGTTGTATCCATCTCTTATACTCTGACTCGCACACCATACCTTTACCTTCTACCCACCCTTCTCCCCTTTATCATCTCCTGTCACCCTCCCCTCTAACCTGTTGGCTTTCTTTTCCTCTTTTAATAAAAAAACTCTCCTCGACCTACCTTTCCCCTCCCTCTTTTTCTTTTATTTTCTTCCCTTATTATTTAACTTTGTTGTCAAGCCTCGCTTCATTTTAATGAACCCTTTAAATACTATTAAAATTAAACCCCTGTAATAATGCTAATTAAATAAACCCCCTCGGTTCCTACTTATATTTATTACCCTCTTAAATATATTCATTAGAATATACCCTATTAGTTGCCTTCTTAATTTAAACAAACCTCCCCCCCTTTTTAGCATTAATATAGTAAATTTTTTTAATATAATCACTTTAATAAAATAATGGTAATTAGACCCTTAAAATCAATAATTATAATCTATTATCCTATTACAATATATATTATCAAAAAACATACAATTCTAATTTTATATTAATAACTTAAATAAACCATAATTGATTTTTTTTTAAATATCACTACTTGAAAAGGTAACAATTATAAATTAAAATATAAATTATTAGTAATTAAAATATTACCCCTATTATAATATATATTAGTATTATCCTCAGATTTTAAATTTAACAAGGTTAAATTTTAAATTTCTTTACCCCCTTTTATAATATATATTAGCATTATCCTCAAATTTTAAATATTAGCATGGTTAAAAATTATAAATATTTTAATAAACCAAAATTATAAAAAATTTAATGTAATAAATATAAATAAAATAGGGAATAATACATTAATTAATTTACAATTATTAAGAGTTGGTCAGCCTTTTCATTTTTCTTTCTATCCACTATTTATTAACCCTGATCTTCTCTCTTCTTAGCAGGTTGTCCTGATGATGAGTCTTGATTTAGACTCGAAACGTAGACTGAAAATGACTACCGTGGATAGTCCGAGTCTTACATATACACATGAGTGTTAAAACCTTGATTTTGTGGCCCTTGCCATGGTCTTCTAGAGACAAAACAAAGAGGATATACTGGATGTGGAGCTATTTCCTCTTGGAGAATAGCCTTAAGACCTGGTATAGAAGGAAATTTCTTTGTTTCATGATTTTCTGTGCAAATGACACATGTCTCTATGATTTTTAAATCAAGAGGAAATTCTCTTAAGGCACGTTTCTTTCTGCATTTAGGACAAAAGATAGATAAGGCATCACTTTTAGCTCTTTTCTTGTTTTGTAATTTTAAGGTGTCTATTTGTTCACTAAGACTCCCTAAAATATCTGTTTTAAATTCATCACGCAAATTTCCTATTTCTGCCCTACTTACTGTTCCAGCTGCAGATTTATTCACTCTAGGGAGAACATGATCTCTTGTATTTATTCCAACTCTTGATTTTCCTCTTGAAATATGTATGCATAATTCAAATATATCAGGTAATGGAAATTGAGAAATGTCTCCTTTTCCCATCATATTAAGAATGCCTATCCATTCACGTCTAATGGATTTCAAAAGGAGATATTTTAAAGTATCTTGATCCAAATTTTCCATTTTAGCTCTTTTTAGATTGTAACTGAATCTCTCAATTAGGCCTTCTAATTTTTCATCCTCTCTTTGCATCATCTTAAAAACTTCATCTTTCCGATTATTAGGTATGCAGTAATCCTGGTATTTTTGTCAGAATGCACTTTTCATTTCCTCCCATGTGCTAATAGAATGTGTTATTAAGCCCATGAACCATTTTAATGCTGCACCCTTACGTGTTGCAGGAAACAATTTCAATTTTTTAGAATCTTGTAAGTAGTCATATGATCTACATAAAACCTCAAATTCAAATAGAAATGTTTCAGGATCTTCATTCCTTAATCCATGAAAATTGGAAAGGATGGAAGGTGAGATATTCTTCATTGTGGCAGTTTTATCCCAATAAAATATAGGAAACCCAACAGGGTCTTCTCCATTCCCTTCACCTCTTCCTCTTCCTCTTACTCATCCTCCATCTCATCCAACTCTATTTCCTCCACCTCTTCTACCTCCTCCTAGTCTTAGGGCTTCTCCATTCAAATTATGTACTTCTCCTTCTCCTTCTCTAGCCATTGTAGATTCCTCAGAACTAATATAAGGTTTTATTCTTGGAGTTATTTGTTCCTCTTCAGGTTCCTCTATCAATGGTATATTGAAGAAGATTTCTTCCTCCTCTTCACTAGGGATTTCTAGCTCTTGAGCTAAGATTTGTTCTCCTGTAGGGGTTAAAAAAATTACTCCTTCTGTTGGAGATCTAGGATATTCTTCTTCTAGAACTACTTCAGTTGATGAAGTTGGAGAGTCTCTAGGTTGAATTTATGACCTTAAGACTTCACGAAGTCTATGTTTTGTTGTTAAGAATGGAATATGAGTTTGATATGGTGGTGTGGCACTACGATGTCTTGGTGGGGTGAGTGGTGTTGTTGGGATCAAACTTATACCTCTAGCCACAAATCTACCCCTAGAATCTCTTTCTCTACGCATGCCATTTTTTTTAGATTTAAGGGATAAGGCTCCTAATTACACTTCCCCGACAACGACGCCAAAATTTTTAGTCAATTTAATGTCTTAAATTGCTATCATAAATTATAGACCGAATTTAGTAATATTATGAAGAGCAGGTGCACTATATATGCTAGAAGCCCTTGCTCTCTTAATTCATCGTGTTTGATTTGATATGTTTGTTTGGGTTTTGTATTTATCTTGAATGTTTAAATGAAATTAAGGAACTAAGAATTGACCTATGAAATGAAATCTAAACTTTAACTAACAAAGCTTATGATAAGAATTGTACTTTTGGCTTCTAAAATTGAACAAGTGATTTTAAGAAAACTTAGAAATGAAAAGAAACTTCAATATTTTTTTTATGTTTTTAGAGATTTTATATAAATGAAATGAAAAGAAAGAAAATAACTACACCTAGAGAAGACTTTTAATGCTTGAAAAGTAAACTTAAGAAGGAAGAAAAGGAAATGTTTAATATTAATCTAAGAAAGGAAATTGATCTATAAATTAATCTAATGAGTGAAAGATGAAATTTACAAGAAGGAAAAAAAGGAAATGTTTATTTAAGAATGAAAATTGATCTATGACAAATCTATATTGCATAAAAAAAATCAACTTAAGTGATCAATCTTAACTATGTTAGACTATTCTATGCCGACAACTATGATGATATTATCTCTAAAACATCTATCTAAACTACTTCTAAATCTATTTGATTAAAGAATAAAAAATCTAATTAAATCATCTCTAAAACTAAACAAAGCATCAATCCAAACTATGTCTAAGTCTATCAAAATATACATCAAAACTTTATTTTATCTACCAATGAAAACATCTATCTAAATTAATTCTATGAAAACAGAGTATCGATTTAATTCTAATTTTATTAATAATGAAACAAAGCATTTATTCTAAGTTCTATGAAATAAAAGTATTAAACCTAACAATATTAAATCTAAATGACTGTGCTAAGTAAATCCAAAGACTGATTGAAATAAGGAAAGAAAACATAGTATTCTACCTATTGTGCAAAGCTAGAATGCATATTTGATCTGAAATATGTAATTACTGTGTGAACGAATGCATGCGAGAAAGGTTTCATTCCATGAGATATAAATGTTAACATAATTATGACATCAAGATATTTCAGGAAAGAAAAACAATTAGTGCATTCAACTATGCGAAAAACACAACATTTAACTTATGAAAAACACAACAATTAACTTATGCGAAAATGGAAGAATTAAACTAAGAAACATCGAAAGTTTAAACTATAAAACCTCTTATGTGTAGGGTCCCTCCACAACAGAACGGTTTTAAATTCCCTTGTGACTAATTACGCATCGATGGTCTTGAACACGCCTTCTCCATGAATTAATAAAAATAGAGTTTTACTGTATGACAGTATTACAATAAAAAATCAAGCTTATCTCCGGGTTAAAACAACCCAGTATTTATAACAGATTCAAGTTTAATTGTTTTGTATGATCTTTCCTAAAAATATTAATGAAACTAGGAAGATCATTCTAAACAAAATTGCAGTCTTCATAGCTTTCACGATTTGCTAAGTGGAGAGAAAATCGTGAAGCTTTCAACTTCTCGTCCACTGGTCTCGACCTTCTGCTTGAATGATCCTTTGACCATGATTTTAGTCGTTATTCCTCCTGATTTTGGACATGTGAGTAGGAAAAAAAATCCATGTGTGGATCATTTCCAAACTACCCATGTGTTTCGCTCCTCTACTTCTTCTTTGGAACCTGTCAAACAATGTTGGTAGCCGCAGAAACATAGATTTCTTGAATTTCGTGGCTAAATACAAAATTTATTCAAATAACAAGAAACATTAAAATATAAAAGAGAGATCATTCAAATACCTTCTTAGACTGAAAATGTACGAATTAAAACTGATTGAGCTTATGGATTTTGTCAAAAAGGAAGGAAAAATGGTGAGATAGAGATCAAAAATAGAGACAGTATTGAGGCTCAACAAGACTAATACCAGGAGCAGTATTTAGTTTATCCATGAAGTTCTTCCAGGTGATTTTCTTGGCTGAAAGTTGATACATAACCAAAATCTTGATTAGGCTATGATGAAATAGATTGGTGATATGAGGCTGTCCCCTGGTCTTAACCTTTTCAGTCATCTTCACCACACTTCTAAACTAAAATTTGGATAAATTAAGTGCCTTTGTAGAGGTGAAGTGCATAAGCAACCTAACATGATATCTGTATAATCTGGAAAACCTCCCTTCACAAGTAAAATATTTCCTAATGATTTTCATCAAAGGGGAATACTTATCACAGAGAAATCTAAAAGGAATAACATGCTCAGGAACATATCTAATGTTAGGTTTTAGAAACATTCTATAATCATCAAGCTATAATTCCATCCCCTTAAACCAATTTTCACCCTAATTTGGAATATCTGTGGCTGAAGAAATGATGTTTGCTGAAACACTGAACTCTACACCTGCTATAACAACTATGTCTATGTGAAAATTATCGGCAAAGGAACATGAGAACCAACCTTTGTGATCCTGCAGTGACACTTTTCATAGTGTCATTGGGTGAAATTGAAGAATATTCCCTGAATATACTTAAATTTTCTGACTAGGCTGCCATGTCATCCTTCTGTCTTGTTCTGCAGAATTTTTAGCTATTTAGGAAATGAACAGCAGACTCTATCTTCTTCATCCGGACTCCTTTTTCGATGAAATGAATTGCACCGGATTCCTGGCAACAAGCGTTTCGTTGTCATTCAGTTTCCATTCAATTATGAGAACTTTCATTTTTTAGCTTTTACACTAAGCACCTGATCACCATGAACTGATGAATCAGTTCCATAGCCTGCGCACAAAATTGGGTACCAAAGATTCAGAGAAACATTTGGTGTTGAAGTACCGCAGTTGTCTGCACATATACATTCAGGAGGAAATGGATTTCCTTGACATTTCCTCGCTTGGCGCACTATATCAGTATGCTACCAAGATTGAGCATAAGTTCAAACAGAAGAAGCGAGACTTCATAACTTCAAATCAGAAGCAAGGGAAAGGTGCCCCAAAACCACAGAACAAAGGACAAATCCAAGGCGTGGCAGCCCAGGATAACCCGCCAAATATGCAAGCAAAGAATAACACTACGAATCCAAATAAGGACACGAGAAAGTGGTGCGAGTTCCATAAGAGTTCCACTCACAACACAAGTGAGATTCGGGCTAAGCAGTCGCTGGTGGCCGAGCTGAAGGCTTCTCAATGGGATGCATGCTTCGACTTTGAATTAGAACCCGACAAGGGGAATGATAAAGGGAAGAATATTATCGATACCATTTCCACCACGAAGATCCAGAAGGAGGAACCAGAAGATCCATAAGAGGGGGATCACCTCTTCCATTCCCATATGTGGGTAAAGGGTTCCCCACTGTAGTTAATTGTCGACAGCGGGAGCCAAAAGAACCTCATTTCAGCAGAGGTCGTGAAGCAGTTGTGCTTTCCGACTACAACACACCCACAATCATACACCATTGGGTGGCTTCACCAAGGACGAGATCTCCGTGTCAGCGAGCAGTGTCGCCTTCCCTACAACATCAAGCCCTTCACGGATGAAATATTATGTAACATTGCTCCTCTTGATGTTTCTGATGTATTATTAGGCCAACCATAATTATGGAAGAGACATGCTATGTATGAGTCCTAACCTCACACTATTATTTTTACTTTGGGAAATAAGTTGTATAGGATACCAGAGGTAGCACCACCTGCCATCATCTATTTGGTTACTGCAAAACAATGCAGTAAGCTCATTTCCAAAACTGGGAAATTTGTTTTCCTGATAATCCGCCCTCGGGGAAAGAATAAGATTGTGGCCATGACCTCCAGACAGAGCTCCTACACACGATAACAACAAATGGACAAGGTAGTGGAGGAGTACGAGGACATCTTCACCTCGCCCGCAGGGGTACCGATGCACTGTCAAGTCAAGCACCCCATTGATCCGACCCTAGGTGCGCCGCTTCCGAATGGACCAGTCTATCGACGCTCTGTTCTGTAGAACGACGAAATCAAGAGGCAGATTCAGTAGCTGCTGCATAAAGGTTACACCCAGCTAAGTTCATCGCCGTGTGGGAGCCCAATCGTGTTGGTGCAAAAGAAGGATGGGACTTGGAGACTGTGTATTGTTTATCGGGTGCTGAACAAGATCATTGTATGGAATAGGTACCTGATCCCATAGATTTATGACCTTGTGGACCAAATCAAGGGGGGGAAATATTTCAACAAGATTGGCTTGAATTCTGGGTATCACGAGGTACCAATTGAACCCTCTGATGTATGGAACACTGCCTTCAAAGACAAGGAGGGACTTTTCGAATGGTTGGTCATGCCTTTCGGGTTGAAAAATGGTCCCACAACCTTCATGAGGCTGATGGAAGAAATATTGCGGCCATTCACCAAATCATTTGTATTAGTGTACTTGGATGACATTTTGATCTTCAGCCAAACTTGGAAAGAGCACCTCCACCACATCCAGCAGGTCCTCCAGACACTGCGGCAACACAATTTGTGTGCCAATTTGGAGAATTGCACTTTTGAAATGACCCAGGTTCAGTATCCAAGATACATTATTGATGAGCGAGGGGTGCATGTGGGTCCAACCAAGATTCAAGTCATTCAGGATTGGCCAGCTCCAACCACTCTAATAGAGCTACACAACTTTTTGGGTCTTGCCAATTTATACTGCAAGTTCGTGTTGGGATTCTCTCATATCACTTGGCCCTTGAGCCAAGTCACCAAGGGAGGAGCGAAAGAAAAATTATTTTGGTCCGAATCTCAACAAAAAGCATTTGTAGAGTTGAAACATCGCCTCTGATCTGCCCCAATGCTGACATTACCAGACTTGCAACAACCATTTGAGATCGAGACAGATACCTCAGACTATGCTATTGGGGCAGTTCTTACTCAATAGGGACATTGAGTGGAATATCACAGTGAGATTGTCTGACACAGTCCAGAAGTATCCCACTTATGACAAAGATATGTATTCCATTGTGCAGGCTTGCCGACAATGGAAGCATTACATTTTGGGGAAGGAAACAATCATCCACACAGACCACCGACCCCTATAGTTCATACAGACACAAGGGAAGTTGCAGAAAGATAACCGTCAGAAGTGGTCTACACATTTGCAAAATTTTCATTTGAACATCAAGTACAAGAAGGGAAGCAAAAATAATGTTGCATACTGACTCAGCCGACTGCCGATCGTGGAGATAACCACTGTACTCAACTCTTGTGGGCACGAGACTTTTGATTGGCCGTTTCTCTATAGGAGCGATCCAGAATTAGGTCACACATACAGGACCCTCTTGGAGGGTAATCAAGTTCCAAAATTTCACCTCCAAGATGCACTACTATGTCGCCTAGGACACCTTTGTGTTCCTTCAACCGAGCGTGCCAAGATGATTTGGTAAGCACACTACAGTCAGGTCGCTGGGAATTTCAGGGTCGAGAAAGCAGTGGCAGTACTGAAGAAGTATTTCTATTGGCCAAACATCGGTAAGTACATCATGTCCTGCATTGTCTGCGCCATCAACAAACCGACCATCAAGAAGCAAGGCCTCTATACTCTACTTCCTTCCCTTAGTCAACCTTGGGAATCCATATCCATTGATTACATGTCGGGCCTTTACTTCTACTAAGCAAGGCAATGACTATGTTTTTGTGGTCATCGACAGATTCTCGAAGATGGCCATTATGACTATCTGCAAGAAGAATATCACAGCAGAAGCCATTGCTAAACTCTTCTTTGAACGAGTGTGGGTAAAATTTTGGATCCCAAATTTTATTATCTCAGATCAGGATAGTAGGTTCCTCAGTACATTCTATTCCAACCTTTGGTCGATGCTAGACACCAAGATCACCAAGTCCACAACTTTCCATCCACGAGGTGATGGCCAGACAAGGGTCGTCAACAGGATGATCGTACACATTCTACTCATGTACAATTCAAAGCATCCACGAACATGGGATGAGAGACTCCCCTATGTACATCACAACTATAACAGAGCTCTCCACAACTCAACTAGCCACAAACCCTTTCAGGTGGGCTTGGGATTCTAGCCACTATGTCCCATTGACGTAGCCATGCCATTTACGGCCACTCAGGAAGATTCGACTCGTGTTTATTCTGAAGCTGACAAGGAGAACAAATTCATTGAGCACACTCAGCACATCTGCCAACAAGTTCACGACATATTGGACAAATCCAATGCTAAGTACAAGCATTGACATGATCAACATCGGGTGCCACACAACTTGTAGGTGGGCAACAAAGTGTGGCTACAATTGCAGAAGGAGAGCCTCACTGGACCCCACCACAAGCTTCGCCCGCTCCGATATGGGCCATACACCATCACTAAGGCTATAGGGGACAATGCCTTCGAGCTCAGTATCCCACCATTCCTTGGTCTGCATCCAGTGTTCAATGTGGACCATCTTCGGCCCTACTTTCCACCTCTGCTAGACACATCCAACATGGCAGAACAACTCACACCAACAAAGTTAAGCCCAGACTGCATGGAACAAGCCACCACTGATTAGATCATTGATACACATATCAAAAACACCTAACAACAAAGGGTCTAGCTATATCGAGTTTTTAAATCAGGCCAACTTCTTCACCAAGGATCAAGTTCAGAAGAAGTTTCCTCATCTCATGGAGGAACTCAACGCAATGGGGACCATTGCATCCTAAGGGGGAGGGATGGTCTAGGTGGATATTTTTGGCCACATGCCTATTCCATTTGGACCCCCACCATTGTTTCTTTCAGTTTTTCAGTTTCCTTAATTATAGCACCATTAACTATTTTTAGCATTTTTTTGGGTCCTAAACTTCCAGAGCCGTTTGAGGCCCTAAATGACGTTTTTTAGGAAAATCGGGCACAACATAGAATTTCCTTCAATGTCGGTTGCATCAAAAGTTGTATTCCTAGGACAGATCTTTCTAACGAGGTATTATGTGCGTCAAACAGAGATCATATGCCAAATTTACGTCCCTGGGAAGTTGATGTACCAATTTACCCAAATGGGGCCCATAGTTTTGGCTCTTCATTCCCTATGGTTAGGTTTTTGGATGTTTATGGTTTTACATTGTTTCTCAATAATAAATAAGCCTTTGAGCCTCATTCTGTCACAATTCAGAGGCTTGTAGTCGCCACATCTCTTCTTAGAGATAAGCTACCAGCGCCGTAGCTAGTTTATTTCCATTTTGTCTGTATGTTTCAGTTATGTGATATTAATGAAATGAAGTCTTATTTCCGTTGCATCTCTATGTTTATGTGTATTTCTGTATTTTATTGTATTCTTGCCTCAGTCCGAATCAACATGATTTTTCTTATGTCATCTACTTGGTGCTTGAATGTTTGATTATGCCATCTATTTGGTGTTTGAGTGTTTGGTGTCTATTATGTCATCTATATGTTTTTAATTGTTTGATTAATTGCATGATATGAGTATGTGTCTATAAGATTGCATGAATAAAAGATTTATTTTTAAGACGATCATACTAACATAATATGTGTTGAGATAGTTGATATGTACTTGAGTGTAAGTAGGTGATAGTTGTAGCATTATGTATTATGATTGTTAATTGATTATGAAATGGTTGTTATTATTGGTAAAGGTTGATTTCAAATTAATAGATATGATGTATTAAGCTTTGGAACATTTGACTTACATGTGTGAACAATTGCAGGGAAACATGTTTGGTATTAGCATGACAAGGTAGTAGTTGATTTGTTTATATAGCTTATAGTTGGGTGATGTGACAGGACGTATTAAGACTCAATTGCAACAAGGTAAGAGGTAAAATAAATGAATTGGGTGAGAATTCCTTTGACTATGTTGGGAAACCACAATTCCAAATGACTGAGTTCTTTGCATGAGTACAAGAATTTTTCCTAACCTTGATTTTGTCTAACATTATGAGGATATGTGTTATATTCATGAACATGTATTTTTAAGGTATAACAGTTGGTTTTCAATTTTGGTTGGATTCATCAAGGAATTGGAATCCCTCGAGAGATGATATATGTACATGTGCAGTTACAGGGCAGTGTGCTTGGTACAACAAGGTAAGGAACCGATGTATTGTTATGTTTATTTATGCATTGAAAATTATGTGTTTATGCTGCAGGGGATTGCATGGAAAAAGATACTGCCATGAAATCTTGGAGAAGGCTCGGGTTAAGATTTTTTTGGGAGTCATGGGTATTGATTCATGGTGTTTGTTGCTAGTCTTGTGATTTTGGTATTTTGTGATTTGTTTCTTCTGATTGTGGCTTTGTTTATGTGTAGTGCATAATCATGCCACTTTGTTTGTGATGTTGAATTGCTATTGATTTTCATGGTTTTATTTTGTTTGCTTTTGTTATTGCCTTTTGTGTTTTGAGGTTCTTCTGAATTGGTTGGGAAAGAGGAAAGCTAATGGACTTCGGGAAGAGTTGGATGAAACCTAGCAGGTAATCAAATACTCGGATGAAGCCCGATGCATGAGTAAGGGTATGGAAACTAGTTGGAATGGTTAGGTCCATTGGTTTAAATGGACAGTGGCAGGACGATCATGAGAAAGGTAGTAGGAAAGGTAAAGTAAATGCATATGAGGCGTCAAATGCTTTGGCTATGTTTGGGATTGTTGTTTTCCATGTTGTGCATGGATACAGAGAGTTATATTAACATTAACCTTATGGTATCTAGTAATTATGTTGTGATCATGATTATGTTGATGTATATATATGTATATATGTATCTATGTATGTCGTTGTATGACAGGGTCATCAAGAATATTTCTTGTGGAGGAATGATTACTTATGTGGTTGAATGGCATGAAGAGGTTCTTGGTTTATGAGGAATCAAGAGGGGATATATGTTTATGTTATGGATAGGTAATGTTGAGGGATACATCAGTGGAATGAAATTTGTATGATTTGTGACATGTTGGTACAAGAATTCATGGTGGAAAGACACTAGAAGCAAGGTTTCTTGGTAGAGTCAACGTGTGGTCTATGGATGTGCAGTACTACTGTTGTATGTATGTTCTACATGTTGCACTTGTAATGTTGTGTGCATGCGGTGTTGTGTATATATGGTGTCATGTACATGTTGTCTATGCAGTGATATGTACAAATGGTGTTGTGTATATTTTGTTTATGTAGTGCTATGTATATATGGTGTTGTGCGCATATTGGATATGCGGTGCTGTGTACATACAATGTTGTGTACATATGGTGTTGTGTGCATGTTGGATATGTGGTTCCATGTACATATCATCCTTTTTTCATGTTGGATATGTGATGTTGTGTACATATGTCATGGTGTGCATGTTGTACATATGGTAATATGTACATGTGGTGTTGTGTGCATGTGGTGCCATGTACATGTCGTACATGGGGTGTTCTATGCAGATGGTGTTGTGTACATGTCGTTCGCATGGTATTGTGTACATGTGGTGTTGTGTACATGTGGTATTGTGTACATGTTGTGCAGGTGGTGTTGTGTACATGTTGTGCAGGCGGTGTTGTGTACACATTATGCATATGTTGTTGTGTGCATGTGGTGTTGTATACATGTTTTACATGTGATACAATTATACATGTGTTATTGTGTGCATGTCGTACACGTTGTGTTGTGCACACGTGGTATTATGTGCATGTTTTACATGTTTCTTTGTGTACGTGTATTGCATAGTCGTGGTATCATGAAATGTGTATTCGTTGTGTTGTATTTTTTGTATGTATATGTGTTGTGTTATACACCAAATGTAGGTGTATGTATTGTGTTGTGTTGTACACCAGATGTAGGTGTATGTATTGTGTTGTTTTGTACACCGTATGCAGGGGTATGTATTGTGTTGTGTTGTACACCGGATGTAGGTGTATGTATTGTGTTGTGTTGTACACCGTGTGTAAGTGTATGTGTTGTGTTGTACACTGGGTGTAGGTGTATTTGTTTTATGTCAAGTGTAGGTGCATGTATTATATGGTGTTGTATGTCGTGTGTGATGCACACAATGTGTATGTGTATGTGGTTGAAGAGAAGTGAAAGCACTGGGTGTTTTTTAAGTGTGGTAATTGATTCGGCGTGTGTACGAAAGGGATAAAGGTAGAAGCTAAGGATCAATTAAAGGATAAGTATCATGATTTTATTTCAGTTATAATTATGAATGTGATCTATGATTCTGGTTTATGATGGTTACATGTGATCTATGATTTTGATTATGATGGTTGCATTTCGAGCTAAACAGATGTGATATGTTTATACATGATGATTTGATCAAAGAGCTAGTTTGACTTGTTGTGACAAGAAGCAAACATGTTGCAAGTGTACCTCATTGAGCTACTAATGAGGTATGATGTGAATTTATTTCAATTTATTTTTGAATCTAATGGAAGTTATATGATTGGTACATGAGAGCATGAAAATTATCGGTTGGGTGGTTGAAATAGACTTTAAGAATTAGCAGCGACAACAAAAGGAATTGGAACATGTAGCATTATGTCGATAAAACACTTCAGGCGTAGGGTCATTATGGGACACTAGTACCTAATAGTTTCCATTGATTTCCATGTTCATGCTATGATCAATATGATGGTTTTGAGGGAGGTATATGCCTTGGTTATTTGACCTTTCGATGCGAGGAAGCCTTGCCAAGGGATCGAACGTTTGAGAAAGGGGATGCCAGGGAAATTGGAAGGTGAGCGACTACATAGAAGGCAGTGACCGAATTACCCAAGGTACTGTGTAGAATAGAAAATAAGGTAGAGGATGGATTTGTTTTGGTAATTAGCATTTCTAGATAGAATCAAACGCACATTAGGAGTGTGCCCTGGAAAAATGAGTTGGTAATTGTTCACTGAGAGGACAACAATGTCTGATTATAGCGCTGGACATTGGATGCAAATTTGACTTTGGTAGTGGATTTTGGACTTCCTGGGAAGGAATTTAATCCTGGTACTACTTTTGAGGGTGGAGGTGTGAGCCTATGGATTCCCTTGTTGCAGATACATGCATCGTATCCTTTTATTTTTTGGTTTACAAAATGTGCATGTGTATATTATTGTAAATATTGTATTGAGTTGGATTTATAAGCTCCATAAACAATATGGTTATTTTTTGGTTGAGGCAAATGTGCATAAGTATATGTTGTTGTTATTTTAAATACCGTAATGAGTTGTGTTATAAATCTTTAGTAAATGGTATGATTATCATGTCTTCAGCGGGATGTCATTGTAAATACTACAACGAGCTAAGCTATAAAGCTCCATAGGTACTATGTTTTTCCTTTCAACGGTCTTGCTGGTTGTAGGTATCATTGAACACCGAGGATGGTGTTTCGACAAGGGGGAGGGTTTTGTAACATCCTTGGTCAAAAATTCATCTAAAAAAATTTAATAAAGGCAAAATAACAACCATGGTCATGGAACATGAATTCCAAGTTGAATGGATGAAAAAACATCCTAGTGTGCATGTTCATTTGGTTTATTATGGCTAAGGAAATTGGCAAAGGCAATGGCAAAGGATTTGGAATGGAAAATTGGCATTAATTGGCATTTTATTTATGAAAATAATGGAAAATATGAGAAAAGGAAGGTGAAAGGTCACAGGTTGCATGTGAGGAGGAAAATGAAGGAAATAATGGAAAATTTAAGAAATTAGAGGCCTCATTAATAAAAGTCTTATGGGGATCAACGGGTAGTTTTTTTGTCAGTTCAATTTGGAGCTCTCTCTCTTCTCTCTCTATGTCACACACTCTTGGACACTTGGAGTTTTCATGGAGTAGTCTAGCATTGGATCAAGGAAAGAAAAGGAAGGACCAAGAAGGAAAAGGAAAGCAAATATAAAGCAAGGAAGAGAAGGATCAAGTGGCTACAACGAGTTTAATTGCATGTATCAATTTACATGTGTGATTTCTTTGATTGATTTTGCATGCATGTGTGTATTTTGTTCTTTTTCCCGTCATTGGTAGAGAATTTTCCAGGTGTGACAATGTTCTTCAGCCTAGTCTTTCCATTTTCGGATAACCATGGTGTGATGGGTTCTATTGTATTTGGTTAAGCTAGATTATCGGATGGTTTTGAAACTGAGTGAGGTGGTATCCAAAAGAAAGAACACATGGCCTAGGAATCCCTAAAACAAATTGGGATTACGGTAAAGCCAAATTTTGTGTGCCTCGGTAGGCCTAGGAGTCCTCGATCGATAAATGGCGTGATATACAGTAAAGAATAGAGGTATGTTCCCTCAATCAGGCCTAGGAATCCTCGACCGATGTATGGCAGGATATACGGTAAATCCTGGAGGGTGGAGTCTCGATTAGGCCTAGGAGTCCTCGACCGTTGAATGGTGGGATATATGGTAAATCATAGAGTCTAGGAGGTAGGAAAGTTCCTCATGGTGTAGATGGATAAATCCAGTGGAATCCATTCTTGTTTACGGCCTAGTGATATGGTGGGGATTGCGGTAAAGCTCGAGGAAACCTGGTTTGGTTTGGTTTTGAGTCCCACATTCATTCTTGGAATATGGAACGTGGGTGATTGGCTAAAAGAAATATCCGGTTCAACTAATATATGGTCAGGTGGTTCGTGGAAGTCCCATATATGGTTGGATTTTGCATTCATTAATAAGAGATTCTTCTCCTTGGTATTTTATGTGTAAATGTATTGGTTTATATGTGTCTTTTATGGTTGTTATATCCTTGTTATTTTTGTTGGTTATATGTTGGTTATGAGTATGTTTTATGACAAAATTTATGTATGGTTCTCACTATGTTTTGATTACAAAATGAATATACAATGTCTATATGTCCTAATAGATGATAATGCAGCTATTGTGATAAGGCAACAATGCTTCCTTATGAATCTCAGATAAATATGAAACCCCTATGCTCATATTTTATTTCATGACTTGTATATTACATATTTGTGACATGTTTGAAAAAATTCCTGTCATGGCTCGTAGGGTTCATATCAAGTATTTGTATCAAATTTTGCATTAGTATCTTTGTTCCCATGTTATTTATAATTTCTGAAGTTTTCGTGAATTTTTGGGCAGTGGCCTGAGTCTCGGCCTTGAAAAAGTGGCACAAAATCTAGGGTTGTTTGCACAAGACTAGCTGGAAAAGTCCACAGTCATTGGCATGCCTTGCTATGGGAGCAAATGGAAGGACTTAGTTGCTTGTAGGGCTTGTCATGGGAGTGATTGAGGGTCCAGGTCAGTCAAATGAATGTGTTGTCTCAGGGGTTGACCACTTGGAAGGGTTGTTTGGCTCCTGAAGCTTCTGTAGTATGTGTGGAAGGTTAGATTGGTTCCGTTATGTCAGTTCCACTTCCTTAAGGTGACCTAGGAGGTTGAATCATATCATAGTATCCTCTCATAACATGTTAACCCCAGTGGATCGGTTAGCTTGGGTAAATGTGGGAGGAGGGTGTTACATAGATGGATCAAGGAATTTATGTAGGCATGCACTTGAATTAACATAGGGCGATGAGTGATGACGAAAAGGGAATTCATTAGGTTATAGATGTGGAAACCATGATAATGATGGAGGAATAATGACTCGTTTAAGGGTCACCACATTTGGACAAACCTTCCTTTCAATCTACTTGGAAAATATTTGGATCTATGAGAAGGTTTGAACTAGCCCTCATTCGAGGAGGAAATAATGGTTGTCATTGGTGGTGAGGTTCAGGCAATATCTAGCTGGGGTTCCAAAGTGGAATTTCCACTAGAGGAAAAGACAATGGAAATAATTGATGACTCTCCCAAAGCCCTTCAATTCAAGGTAAGTTTAACGCCTAAGAAATATGTTGGAAAAGAATATGTAGGTCATCAATAGTTAAACATGGAGTTTGACAATGACAAGGATTTGACTCAAAAAATTGGGGGACTTGGTACTGCTTCTCCTTTTGCTGATTCATGCATAGATTTTAACCCCATTATTGTAGGTTAAGTGGAAGATATGAATTCCAACTGAAGGTAGGGTTTATTGGAGAATTACTATAACTTAAACATGTGAATGACTCCTTAACCATTGATCCAAGGGGTTTAAGGTCATTTGTTTATGGAAGGTGAGAATAAACACAAAAGAAAAAATTATATCAAAAAGTTATAAGATCCTACTATCTCGAATTTGGAGACAAAAACCAAGATAAATGATATTATGGATTTAGAAGAGTTGGGAGTTGTAAGTCAGTTTCTAGGTAGATGGATATGCAATGAAAATTTAAAGGATTAAAACAAGTCTAGTTTTAAACCCATTGTTGGATACATTTGTTACATCGTGACTCTAGCAAAGGGTCCAGGTTGGTATGGACTTTTAGAGCAATGGTAGAGGTTGTTAAAATCCTTCATAAGCACTAGAAGTGGGGTTCACAAACTCTTTTTCTTGAAAAGATGTCATGTCAATTTTTATGCCCAATCTACTGAAGTGGATATCCTGCCTATATGGGTTAGGATTTTAAGACTCCTACTAGCATTGTGGTTAGAGAAAGTGTTTGAGGAAAAAGGGAACACTCTTGGCATGTTTTGTGAGACTAATTTCTCTTTTCGTGAAAAAGGGTATTTTGGAATGTGTTGGATTATTATGGCTTTTGAGACTAGTAAAGGGTTTGTGGAGATGAGGGTCCTAAAAATAGGAGTACATGTTTTCCATATAACACTAGATTACGAAGGCATACCCTTTAGGTGTAAGCATTGTCATAGTTGTGAGCATACACAACTGATTGTAACTATCATACTGAGAGGAAGATTTAAGCTCAAAGAAAGTAGTCAAAAGGTTTGGAGGGAATGGATGAAAACCTCACATAATCGAAGTTAGAATAAGAGAATAGGAGACAAGGTCCCTATTGGTTGTCCACTAGATACACCACTGCAAACAAAATATCATCCTCTTATCACAATCGAGCACAAAGAATAGAGTTTGGATTTTAATACCAGTAATAAGTAATGCATGCCACATTTGGGTAAGTCATTATAGTCACTTTTTCCAAATAAAAGAAAATCCTTTGAAATTTTAATTCTCAAGACTTGGGGATTAGAGGTAGAATCCAAGGTATTGGAATCGATGAGTGGATGTGTATAGTCTTTCACAAATTAAAAACCTTATTCCCCAACCCTTATTGTTATACCTATAATCAAAAGGCCATTGGAAAATGGCCTATACAAATCCAAGTCTAGATAGTAAGGCTCGAGAGTCTTTAAGAGATGCAATTCCATTAAAATCCATGAAATCCAATATCAAACCCAAGAGTAAAGGTACCCCTATAAAACATACCCAACCCTATATAACTTACTTAGGTTGTGGGGTATCAATTTTTTGTTTTTCTTATTCAACACAAAGCTCTTTTATGAGATCATCATCACATTCTATTGCATGGGAGATTTTCATTGATGTAAACATTATCAAAATCAAATTACAGATGATCAAGATATGGTCATTTAAATATTTCCCCCCTTAGCGCCATGCTAACACTACTAAGCAACTACCACATGGTGGATGACATGGAACTCAAGTCCACGTGTCACATCAAGTGGGGTGTTGAGTCAGTTTCAAGCCCCTTTGGGCCCATCATGTCATATATTGGCTCCAATCAATTTAATTTATTATGTATTTACTCAACTGGGATTTTAAATAAAATTTTAATCCATTAATTCCAAAAAAATATTAGCATTCCACCATAATAATAATAATATATTTTCTACCATGGCGAATCTGTAAATTTTTGGAGGAATCTGGGCGAGGCCCAGGATCAAACATAGCAGCTGCCACTATAACACAAAGAGTATATCCAAATACTCGTAAGCCAAATATACCAGTAATTTATGACTTAGCAAGAGTCAAGACTCCATGAGGGTGGAGGAGCGTATTATTGGAGCGTTATCACAACAAGCCAAATATGCCCCCTTGCTATTTGAAACTAATTGTAGGGGATAAAATCCCATTGTGACAACCACTTAGTCATCCCTTGAGGGGAAAAAAATAATAATATTTTTTTAAACCATGGTGAATCAATAACTTGTAGTAATCTAAGCGAGGCCCGAGATCAAACCTAATGGCTGCTACTTAAAGACCAAGAGTATATCCAACAACCCATAAGTTAAATTGTTGAGAAGTGTAGCAAGAAATGCTCAATTTGACTTTGAATTAATCAAGTTGAGAATATTCAAATTTCCACATCAACAGACAACTTGGAGGTAGTTAACTCACTAGAAAATTTGGCCCAATTTATGACGGCAAAAATGTCACTCTTGTGACATATAGGTGTCCCAAGAGAGACACTTTGAGGTTGGGAAAAACGTCGTTTCCTGTCCTGTCACAATTATGACACTTATAATAACTGTCGGTAGAGCGACACTAGACATGACACGTGCCTTCATTTAGTCAATCTTAAAATCCCACTGTTTATTGTCATTATTCCGACACTTTTTGGGTAGTGTCGCTATTCCGAAATTTTTTGGGTAGTGTTGCAAGAGCGACGATTTTTTATTAGTGTCACTATTCTGACGTTTTTAAGGTAGTGTCGCAAGAGCGACGATTTTAAGGTAGTTTCACAAGAGCAACGATTTTTGAGTAGTGTCGCTATTCTGATGTTTTTAAGGTAGTGTCACAAGAGCGACGATTTTTTATTAGTGTCGTTATTCCGAAGTTTTTGAGGTAGCATCGCTATTCCGACACTTGGTATTGTCACTATTCCAACGCTTGGTAGTTTCTCTATTCCGACGCTTCAAGCAGGTAGACCAAAAAAAATGCTTAAAAAATATTACTTATCCCTGCTCCAAGTCATCAATAAAGGAAAATAGTTTGGCAGAAAACCTTTCGAAGGACATCTCACACCCAATTTCCCTTATGGATAAGGATTCAAGCTCCATGGAAAAATATAAAGTCATCAAAAACCTTAATGGTTTGGAAGAATTTTCTAAAATACCTTTCCTAATAGAAAAACCCCATTGGATATAAGATTCCAAAGTTGTATTTGTAGCAAGTAGTTCATCTGTAAAGGTGGAGGGAACTGAACACAAAGTGGAAGGCAAAAATCTATTGATTAAAAATTAAGACTAATTGTGGAAAACCTTCAAAAGGAATATTTGGGGATAGACGAAAAAAGAAGTATGACCATGAAATGGATTCTTAGAACAATAGGGAGGCTCAAATATAGTTCACCCACGAAAATTCTGGTTTCGACAAAGCGAGAGGGCTATGAGGTGCCCATAAGAAGCTAGCCCACAAAAGAGTGCTTATCATTTACAAAGCATATATAATAATAATCCTGGAGCCTGCTACCCACCAACCTGTAGAGGAGCTCTAGAGGGTTCCTCAAGATACTAATTAGAAAATTTTTATCTAAAAGAAAAAGAAAAACAATTTATGCACCACAAAAAATTCCCATCAATAGATCAAGAAAGAAAATAAAATCTTTCATTACGGAGCTGACCTTCAGTCTGTCATATTCCTTTGGGTCCAGTCGGGTCTATGTCTTCCGATGATGCCACTATTCCGATGCTTTTTTGCTTTTCCTAATCCTTCCACCTCCAAACTTGAATCCCATTTGTCAAGGTTGGAGGTGGGAGGATTAGGCAAAGCAGAAAGATATTGTAACCTTTTTTTACCTTTTTCAACTAGGATTAGTATATTGTCCTTAAACCTTTTTTTTATTTCTGTTTACCATTGTTTATAATCAAGCAAAATCCAACCAAACTCGAATTCTGTCCACCAGAAAAAATGTCTACCATACCTTAATTTTATAGTCCTGTGCATGCTTGATAAATTTGAAATCACACACTTATGTTTTTAGTTATATTGTTATGTTTGAGTCTACAACGCAACCTTTCAAAATTCAGAAGCATATGCCTAAGTAAGGAAGAAAAGCTCATGTCTTATAGAAATAATGTGTAAGATGAAATTTTACATTTAGTGTTGTATAGAATTTTAGAGAACATACCTCTCCTTGAACCTTTAGGTTTACAAAATATATCAATGTAATATACACATTGGATTTACTGTTTCACGAGAAAGGCAGAGAGATTTACGCCTTCAAAACTGGTCCCCATTTACCATCTTTCTATGTCTACATGATTTTGGTGTTATTTTCAAGCCCTCTAAGAAAGCTCATCAAAATACCCCGCTCATCAAAACACCCCCTCAAATCCTTCACTTCAATTCAACATTATATTCATGCCATTTACCAAGAACTTGAACCATTTCTCGGGTGAATGCACGTGGCAAAAAAAAAATGCACACCTATCCAAGGGTGCTTAATATGTATACATAACAAAGAAAATGACCAACCTACAATGGCATTATATATCACATCTGCGCCAAATCCTTTCCTTGAAATAGACAATAACTGTATTGCTAAAGATGATAGTACTCTTAACTGCTTCTCTTTCCCCACCATTTTTTATTTGAATTTTCAGCCAATGAATCTACATTCCCAAGTTTATGTAGGATACCCTTTGTCTCGCGTAAAATAACCTTGAAATCCTTTTTTCAAATATAAAATCTCAGCTTCAACTTCTAAAGTTCTTCATCAGGATTAAGATTTGCATCTTCCAGACCATATTTTACTTTAACCAGGAAATCTATATCATCATTGAAAAACTGGGTTCCTTGCTAAAACTCCTTAACCAAGTGACAAACAACAGAAATCCCTGCATCAAGTTCCCTTGCCATTCCATTATCAGAATGGTGAGAAGGAAGCTTATAATTAGGTGTCTTTTTTCTGACATAAGTAGAGTCATCCCAATCAAATTCATCATCATCATGTGGCATAATGGGTTTAGGTGGCCGATTTTGTGAAACATTGCTCTGGTTACTTATTGCATCATCCTGCCTTGTTTTCTTAATCATAGCTTCATCAACCAAACTTTTCTTAGCTACAACGAGGCTTAGTTGTAATGACACCATCTATTTCTGCCACATTTCCTCCATGGAGGTCATTTTGGATTCATATTCAGACAACTGGAATTCATATTGGTGCAGTCTTTGTTGCAAGAGGATATTATCATCTTCTTGCTCCCTCAAAGTTGCCTCTGCTTCAAGGACGTGCCTTTGAAGCTCTGCAAGGTATGATGCTTGAACTTTGACGGTTCCTTTGGTTTCAGAATCCTGCTCAGAGATCTGCCATTCCAATGTAAGTCCATGATACAGATACATGAAATATACATGAATCCCAGAGTTGGAGAACTGCTGGAGTAGAAGAGAAATTAGAATACAAAGAATGGCAATGCCAACTTACAGATACCTTTAATTCCTTTATAGGCAATGTTTTACTGGGCAGGCCATTGATCTTGTTGGCCCTCCGTAATTTGTAAGATTGGGAAGAAAAAACAACAGAGGAAAACGTCAAATCGCTTTGGAGCCCAGGATCTAGGCTTCCTAGAATCAAAGAGGGCTTTTTTTGTTCTTTATGATTTATGCTTTAGCTTGATGATTATAATGCTGATATTAGGCTAGTTATAGAAATTATGAGGGTTTTTTGTTTTGATTGATTGAGTGGTTGGATAGACAAAGCTGTGAAATTTAATCCATTGGGCTATGGAGTCATAAAAGGCTGAATTGTGCATCAAATTTTTCAAGGGGCATTCACAGGGCAAGCTAACTATGCAGACTGGATCTTACTAGTAGTGTGAATATGAGATGAAAGAAAGCAGTGAGTTCAAGAATAGCTAATGAGCAGTTAAGAATTATTTAATTATACTTTAGAGGAAAACATTAAGATAACCAAAACAGACAGAATTAAGGTTATTTCTCAGCAAATCTTAATCTAAAGCTTATGTTTTGAAATCAGTGAAACTGATGCACAACATGAAAAGACAGAGGAAAACCTTAAAATAGAGGAAATAACATCACCATTAACATAGCTCATGAATCCTGTGAAAGGTCTCTTTATTATTGATTCCCAGCTCAAAGCAATTACAGTGCTCCAATACAATGATATTTTACAACACAGAGTCTAACAACGTTCCAACTTCCAACCTCTGATAATGAAAGTTCGAGCAATATTTAACTAAGACTTGATTCGGTTGCCCTAATATACTTGGGTCAAACTTCATTTATTACAAAACAACTGAAATTAAATAGGCATTGCCATGCAAGACTTGAGAAAAATATCTCTGACAACATATCACCTGTTAAATTAATTTTGAGTAGCTCTTTATGGATCTAAACACTTTGATGGCTCTGACATATGGTCTTGCTTTTCAAAAGATCGGCGTTGGGTAATTAAGTCTGGTGCAACGCTGGCTACTTTCAATTACTGATGCTGGTGTTGATGTGCCTTGCTTCCCCTTCCGCTTCAGCTAGTATATCATGACGGTTTTGTTTGAACGCCCTTTGCATGACTTAACCTTGGTGTCTTTTTGCTACCCGAGCCTTTTTGCCGCTTTCCACCTTATTTCTTCATAAAATGAGTTTCAAACCTTATATGATCGATGTTAGTCATCAATAATTTTTTTCCTTTGTTGATGACTAAATGATTATCCCAAGATTTCTAGAAACAAAGTTCATGAACATTGTGAGTTCTATAAATCTCAATGCCTTCATTTTACTTAAGATAATTTTTCACTGTTTCATCATTCCATCATGTCCAGCTCTACTTACCAGCCCCAGAAAACCCATTAGGGGCTCATGTCATCCATTTTATCTGTAGCTTGTCACCTTTGACCCAAATCCTCTATTTTTGTTTTGCCTAAACCCCCCACTAATACCTAAGGCCACCTATCAAACTACTCTATTGTGTCTCTCCAAAATACCCCAAGCATTGATGGCCTCAAAAATATCTCTGTAGGCTCTTTAGATAAATCAAGTACATTGGATTTTGGATCTTCAATACATCAGTTTATCATAAACTATATCTTACATTTGATGACTGCAAATCCTAAGTTTCAGTCCAAATGCCAAGTCTAAGAAACCTTCCACTAAGTCACCTAGGGTTTTATGAGTCATAGGGTGGATTTGGTATCCAAAAAACTTAATTTTTCCTATATGAAGAAACTACATCCAAAGAAGAAAGGGACAAGTGATTTTGTCCAAAACTCATCAAAAAAGTTCATTCAAAAGGGGCCCTCCTTGGCCTAGTGCACAAATTCTGCAAGGGACAACTTCCCTTTCTCACATTACTGCAAAAAGGTCAAGATGGCCATCAGCCTAGCAAGAGGTAAGGTAAAAGGGAAAACCATCACAAGAAGACCATCCACAACAAAGAAGAAGGCAACGAGGCCTATGTTTGAAGAAAATCAGGGTTTGTGACGTTTTTGGCCAAACAAGTAAATCAGTCCAAGGGCTACAAGGACAAAGGTCACTTCCACTCCATCAGTGCACAATTGAAGGTCTTTAGAAATAATAAATGATGTTTGAAAGGTTTTAGAGAACTTAGAAGACCACACTATTTACATTTTTCTAATAGCCCTAAAACCTAGGAGTTTGGGAAGGAATGAAAAACAGGTCAAATGATGAAAAAAATCCTCCTTAAACATCAGATGGCATTCCAAGGGTTTCAGGCTGCCCTCTAGGGTTTGAAAAAGAGGCACTGACTTCACTACACCAAAGGAAGAAAGATGACAAAGAGTATCAGTGCAAAGGCTTGAATTTTCATAGTGCAGTCAAAGGCCTCTTAAAAAGTATCAAAAGGAAGGCAAGCATAAGGTAAAATTTCCTAAGGAGGTAATTATGATGAGAATAGGTTCAATATTGGAGAAAAAAGGTGTCAAAATCCAAAAGGGATAGTGATCAAAAGCAAAAGTTGTGTAGGCACCTACAAAAACAGAAGTGGCCAAGGGGAAACACAAAATGGTTTAAAAACTGCTTACTTTTCCAACCAGAAGATATATCACTGGAAAACTGATCAAATAAACAAAAATGTAATTGGTCTAAGAGCAGTAAAGCCTCCAACAATGGTTTTCTTATCTTTTAAGTATATTCTGCAAAAGATAGCTAAACATGAATGAAAATTCTGCAGGACTGTCAAAATGGTTACCTACAAGAAAATTGATAAGGTCAAACAAGCCTAAATGTTTTTCACAATGGTGGCACACATGAAGACTAAAGGGGTTGTTGATGCTTGCTGGTAGGGTTTTCACACTAGGAGGTTTTTCACTGTTTCAAAGAGAAAAAATGACAGAATGACAGTTAGAGGAAGGGAAAAATTTCTTCTTTTTAGTCTATTCACCAAGAAATCAAAGGCGTAAAAAATGCATGATTGAAGATTCCAAGTGTTATAGGTCAATTTGGGCACCATTCCCAATGACCTGGTTAACTGGGAATCATTTCCAAGACTGATGATCAAAGGGTCTATCGTTCCCTATCATCTCAGTTGCTATATGCCCTAAGATAGGAAACATTCATGAATCAAACAAGATTTTCATCAAAGCAAGGCTTTTCCATGTTTTGAAGCTTATTATTAAACATGTGGGAGATCACCAACACAGGCTCTAAGGGGCCTAAGTGAATTGCATATGCAGGTAGCCCCATTCAAGGCTGCTCTGCAAAGCACTTCCTGACATTTGAAGGTGCGTTGGTCACATTGGGAGTGAAATTCTCATTGTTCCGTAATCTCCACTCGGCCAATGTATTCTAGAAGGGTTCACATGTGTCAAGCTTCAGATCCAAGTGTCCATTTGACATATACATGAATGGAAACATGTCTTGCCTATTTTTGGAATGTTATTGATTAAAAAAATGCCTACATTTCATCTATAAATTGAACACAGATCATTGTGTTTGGGAGGAGGAATTTGAGTAGGGAGATGCTGGAGAATTTTCAATAGAGAGTTTGATTTGTGGAGCGGTTGCTAGAGAGACTTATGCTGGGATGAGACTTGGGAACTTTGCTGGAAGGTCACGATGAATCAGTCACTAGGTTGTAACCTCTCCTTCTATCATCAATAAAGAGTACTTCTTGTTTTTCCCTACATGCGTCCATGTTTACTTTGATTTTCCATGTTGTAAAATCTTGGTTGACGAATGTAGTTTATGATTAACTGATTTGGATAATTAACTTGAATAGATATCTATATTATTGCATCTTCTGCTGTTTCAGTGTTCTTT
Source organism: Pinus albicaulis (assembly GCA_034641835.2). Classification (NCBI taxonomy): domain Eukaryota; kingdom Viridiplantae; phylum Streptophyta; class Pinopsida; order Pinales; family Pinaceae; genus Pinus; species Pinus albicaulis. Next base: position 1,154,718,715 of record CM076581.1, read on the forward strand.
CTTGCAGGAAGCATTCAACTATTTGAAACCGCTTTAATTTGAAGCTGTAGTGGAAGCGACAGAAAGGAGCCATTTGGAAGCGACTGAAACAAGTAAGCATCCAATCCTCTTTGTGTATCTGTTATGAGTTAGGAAAAAGGGTAGTGCAGTCTTTCACCTGTTGTTCTAGACTAGACACCAGTCTAGGGAAGCGTAGTTTATCCGTAGATTACAATTCTGGCCCGACAAACTGGCGACTCCACTAGGGAGAACTTCTCTTGTTTCTTGGTGTTTTAGTCTCTGATCTGCTTTCTAAATCCACCCAGTAGCTGTTTCACATAAATATTAGACTTTTTCAGACCTTAATTTGCAAAGTTAGTGGGCCAAAAGGTAGTTTTTTCTTTGTTTACTGCGCTGAACGCACGCTTGGTCAGGGCACAGTGCTTTGTAGAGCACTGTCTCCCTTGTTAGCTTGCGTTGCAGAGCACTGTCTCCCTTTGGAGACTGCGTTGGCTCCTGAAAGGAACAAATCCCCTTGAATTTGACTTTGTACTTTGCTTCAGTTTTGTTTGTTGATTTGTTCTGAAAAGTTTAATGCTCTATTGACCAATAAATCTATATATTTCTTCTCCTTTGACTAAAAAATTGTTCAATGTTGTTTAAAAATAAAATAAAATTCATTATCATTGATAAGTTTATTTCAAAGTATTTTTTATGGTTGCATTAAGAATCGTTTGCTTTCGAAATAGGAAATTGTCGTAAAATCTTCATTTCCTTGATAGGAGAAATTGTTGTTGAAATCTTCGTTTTTCCTTCAAAAGAGAAATTGTTGTTTTTATTCTTCGTTTATCGAAAGTAAAAAGTATTTCGATTATTGATCTAGTGCAGCTAGTTTCTTTTCTGAATTTATAACATTAAGGAAACTGAAAAGAAAAACTTGCATTTGCATGTAGGATTGTGTGTTTTTTGCAAAAGGAACATTAGGAAATCTACATTTAGTTTGAGATTCATTGATTTGTTTTCTCTCATATTATTTTCTCTCTTCCCTTAGTAGCTAGGTCTTTCATTGAAAAAGCTTAAAGTGAAAGTTTGTTTATCATTCTTAGCTTGCATTTTAGGAATTTTATATACATCATCGTGGTGAACCTGAAAGGAAAACTGTTAAGCAAGATCAACATATAAATCTCAATTTACTTAACAACGCTTTGGAACATTAACAATAACATTTAGAGGTCTAGGCTAGAGACGTGTTCCGGCGTCGTAAAACATAGCAGCTGTCGTTAACTTGTCTGCGATACATTCTAAGTGTGATACCTCACTCCACGTACGTAAGTATATCGTAGCTCGTCCACGTACTCTCGGGTATATCGGGTAGTGTTATAGTACGATAAGTATAAAGGGGTGCTCTCACTGTGCGGTTTCGCATCAGACATCGCTAATACGGACTTGGGCCTCCACGTACCTTCGGGTATATTTGGGAGGAAAATTTTTAGGTGATATCCATCCATAGTGAACCGAGTTGGACGCCTTGAAATTGTGATACACCGAACACAACATTCGGGGAGATTACCTGCCCGTACTTCTTGGTTCACCGAGAGGTATTCTGCAGTTCACAGTTTCCTGGTAAACCCTTTTGCCTAGAATTACCCTCTTTTTGTTTAGTTTTTTTTGGGTAAAATAAATCAGCAATCATGGAAGAAAACAATCCTACCCCCCGTCGTTCTCGTAGATTATCTTTGAAACCACCTTTACCACTAGAAGTTATTTCTAGTGGACGAAGGCGATCACGATCTGTCGAATGAAGTACAATTCGTACCTTTGGTGAAAATTCATCATCTAAACCAGAGTTAGCTCAAATTGTTTCCACACATCCCGGCTCGTCTACTGTTGTCGAAACAGAGTCTTCACAGATACTTATGGTCACGATCCATTCAATCGCTGGGACCATACCTCTTGGACCCGAAGTTGTTCAATCACAAATTGATCTAGATCCTGTCTCTTCTTTGCCAGAAAATCTGAGTCCTGAACAACCGGAAGTTGTTCCTACTTTGGTCACTCCACAAACATATGTAACCATTGAAACTCCTATATCACACAGTCAACCGTCTAAAATATATTTTGGGCCTGACGGTGAAGTTCTTCCTCCTGGTTTAATCGCAATTGAAGAAATCCCTCAACCTGATACACCTTTAAGTCAAACCCACTTTGGGGGATACCTTTACCTGTACCAGTCATTTCCTCAATCGTTTCCATCTGATTTTGTTGATCCCATTTCCATTCAATCACACGTCGATTTCGGAGAGTATACATTTGGTCAAACAACCATGTCTAAACCAACATCTTCGTTGGGTCTGCTGTTCCAATTACGTTAGCTCCTACCCTCGCTACTCCATCGATGTTCACAACATCACTAGAGTCATATTTGCATGGTGGCCCTTCGGTCCCAACAGGTTACAAATCACTATCTGGTACTTTCTCTGGTGTACCTTCACGTTCATGGTCTTTGCCAATGTCATCATCTGGTGTTTTAACTAGTAGTCCTATAGTTAGTATTGAACAACTTGATTCATTAAATCCATCATCAGGGCAATATCAAGCCAGTCATTATGGATCAATTCCTTTAAATACCATATCAACTGGACTCCCAACATTCGGTGAACAATATTTTCCATCTTATTATCCTCCTTATGCTGGGGGACAACCTATGGTTACCAAATAAGACAGTAATCAGTCACATTTTGGTCAAACTAATGATGACATGCATGTTTGTCAATGGCAACCCACTCTGCCTATCCAACCAAAAACGTTTGTCCAATCGTATCAACCAATTAAACCTGTTACACCCACTTCAATACCACTTGTTAATACATCTATACCCCTGTTGCAGAATCAAAATATTGTACATCAAACTTATCAGGCGAGTTCTTCAACTCAATATCATCAAATGTTGGGTCCACAGACTCAAAATCCTTTGGTTAATTTACAACAACCTGTATCAAGAATTGTTTATTCACAAGTTGGTCCACCATTTTATGGGATGTCACAAACACAATATGGTTATACATATCAACCGAATCCAAATTACACTAATTTGGGTTATAATCTTGGTGGATAGACCCCTTGGAAGCCACAGGTGCAAATTCCTCAAACTTCATATCAACAAGTACCATATCCAGGTTTGGGTCAACAAAACTCTCAAGAGTTTTCCATACAAAACAACCCCTATCTGGGTTACCAGCAACAAATCCCATATGCCAGTTCTCAAAGACCTGTTGCCCAAGAAATTCCATCTTATCCTGGCTATGCTCAACCTAACCTTAATAGACAATTTCCTTTTGTTGCAACCTTGGAATTACCAGATTTAAACCGATTAACCAATGATCCTATCAACTATGCTCCTTGGTGGCTGGTGATACCACATAAATTACCCTCCGACATTCCTAAATTCAATGGAAACCCTAGAGAAGACCCATCAACTCATGTTATGACTTATCATTTATGGTGTTCATCTAATTCCCTAAATGATGATTCTGTTCGATTACGTCTTTTCCAAAGAACGCTCACAGGTCCGGCAGCTAAATGGTACATTGAATTACCTAGAGATTATTTCGACAATTTCACTGCTTTGGCTACTGTATTTTTGACCCATTTTCAGTTACCGATTAGATACGAAACTGGAACGGAACTCTTGACCAAATTCAAACAAAGTAATTCTACTCACATTTCAGATCATATTCATGAGTGGCATCGCCAATGACGAATGGTTAAGACATTTGTTTCCGATCAGCTCCTTGTTGAATGGTTCATCAAATCCCTGTTACCATCTATAACAGAGGATGTGGCTAAGGGTGGCATCATCACAGAAGATCAAGTTATCGCTCGTGCCCAGTATTTAGACTTGATTTATACTTAGTCTGGCACGATCTATGAGAAAATACCAAATGCGTAGCGATCTAATTTCAATGTTCCTCTTCAAATAAAGGACTCTCATGCTGGAGACGGCTTGATAGGCACGTTAAATACACACAACAATACTGCATCTGATCCTGCTCCTAATTCCGAAATAAACGCCGCCTTATTTGACAAAGGCAAAAGTGATAAGCAACCAGGAAGTAAGAAAAAGGGGAAATCAAAGAAAAAGCAAACTTCTAACCTGTAGGAACAATTATCTGATCAACCATCAGGACCACGGAAACCTCGTTATCCATGCATAATATGTAACGAGGAACATTTTTTTAGGGATTTTCCTCACCATGCTGAAGTCTAAAAAATCATCAAGACTTCTCATGCATCAGCTGTGTTGACAGACCCATTTCGAAATCCAAACACAAATTTGGTTGCTACAGATCTGGCTCCTAGTTCCCAAGTGTTAATGTTATCCACTACAAAACCTTCACAAGATATTTTGGTGTCGACGCGGAATAAATACTATGGTAATCTGGCCACTGATCAACCTACTACCTCGACAACGAATCCATATAATGAATCAATACCACCTCTTGTTATTCCTGAATTGACAATTAAGCCGCTTAAGGGAGTAATTCATAAATCGACATATAATCCTCGAGCAAGAGTTGCACAAAATTATAATATAGTTGAATATTTGGCTCAATCCCCTTCAGCCATGTCTGCTCTTGAGGTATTACAAAATTGTCCCTCCCAGAAGCAGGCTTTATTGTCGGCCATTGGTGGAATTGATCCAACTGATTCTAATCTTGTCGTCTTTAATCATATGGGCTATGTGCCACAGCTACCAACAGAATTGGCATTCTCCATCCAAGTAAATGTTCTCAATCACCTTGTTCATTGCACTATTATTGATGAGGGAGCATCTACGTGCATTATGTCTCTAAAATTTTGGAAGTCACTTGGCTCACTGTGATTATCGCAATCATCAACGACGTTGAAGGCTTTTGATGGAAGAACATACAAACCTTGTGGTATTATAAATAACTTACAAGTTGAATTAGGGGGCAAAACATTAAGTATTGATGCTGAGGTTGTTGATAGACCCCTTGACTATAATATTTTACTAGGAAGACCATGGGTATATGCGATGACTGCAATTGTTTCTACATATTTTAGAATGGTTGCCTTTCCTCATAAAGGTACTATTATAGTCATTAATCAATTATCCTTTTTTGCCTCCGCTTCGCAGGTAACTAGAAGCATTCTATATATTCACTTAGCCCAACTAGAAATCCATAACATTGGTGTAGGAATCTTAAAGGATTCCACTCTTATGGGAACCTTTGCATTACCGCCGCCAGCGACATTGACAGAAATTGCAAGCATAGAGACCTGATACATGATCTATTCCACTCCATATAGCTTAAGGAAGAGTATGGGTGATTCTGATATTTCTACGTTGGATGATGTTTTACCGCTCAGCCCTATTGAGCTTCAATAGCAATCAATCTATTCGGCTTGGGTGGCAAATCCGAAATCAGTGTCGCCGAGTGTTTAGGTTGATCGTTCATTATATTTTGGTACTCCATCTGATCCATTTTCCTCAAAATTTTTGACAGATGAAAATATTTTGGAAGCTATGATGGCAGAAGGAGAACCATGGGAAGATTATCATCATCGTTCCCATATTCCTGATTATGAAGAAAATAATCTTAGTGAACTATATCCCCCATCTATTCAAAATTTCTTTTTGAATTCTTTTTCGATTAATGCAATTGAATCTGAGTGAAATTTATCAAATATTGAAGAAACCATTTCTATCGATATTTTGACTAAACCTGGAATTGTAGAAAATATTCATGTCAGTGCATCTTGTTCTCCATCAAAACTTGATTCATATCGCTCTCTTTTTCGTGAATTTCGTGAGGTATTCGCTTGGTCTTACGAGGAAATTCCAGACATAGATACTAGTATAGTTGAACACATTATTAATATGTATCTTGATGTCAAACTGGTATGTCAACGGCTTCGTCCTGTTCATCCGAAGAAAGCCGCTGCCATCAAAACAGAAGTTGAAATTTTTTTGCTTGCTGGTTTCATATACCCTGTTCCGCTAACTGAGTGTGTTTCCAATATCATTCATGTTATGAAAAAACAAGGAACCATTAGAGTGTGCGTCGATTATCGAGATGTTAATCAGGCTTGTCCCAAAGACAACTATCCTACTCCCTTTATTGACTAGATTATTGATGATTGTGCTGGATGCGAAATATTTTCTTTCATGGATGGATTTTTCGGCTACAATCAAATCAATATCCGCCCAGATGACCAACATAATACATCATTCATCTGTCCCTGGGGCACATTCGCATATCGGAAACTCCCGTTTGGTTTAAAGAACGCTATGGCAACTTTTCAGAGAGTAATGGATTATGCTTTCAACGACATCAAGCACATTGTTCAACCATATCTAGATGATTTACCAGTGCATTCACAAAATTGGACTCATCACCCGATACATTTGAGAGCCATTTTCTTATGATGCCGACACTACAAGATACGCCTCAATCCGCACAAATGTGTGTTTTCTGTTGGTTCTGGTCGATTGCTTGGATTCATAGTCTCAAAATAAGGAATTCGAATAGACCCACTGAAGGTACATGCCATTCTTGATTTTCCTGCACCATCAAACCTACTTCAGATATAGAAACTTCAAGGAAAGGCTAACTTCCTAAGAAGGTTCATTCCAAACTACGCCGAAATGGCTAAAGGATTTACTCGATTATTGAAAAAGGGGGTTCCCTTCCACTGGGACCAAGTTGCGCAAGCTTCTTTTGATGCTATCAAGGACCATCTTGTTCGAGCGTCATTAATGTATCCTCCAAATTATCAAAATGATTATTTCCTATATATCGCCACGGCTAAGACAACCGTCGCTATGGTTTTGGTCAAAGTAGAAGATGGAATTGAACATCCTATCTATTATTTGAGTCGTAATCTCAATGATACAGAAGTTAAGTACTCGTACATAGAAAAGCTTGCCTTGGCAGCCGTTCAAGCTGTCCGAAGATTTCGCCATTATATCCTGCTCCTAAAAACAAAAACAGTTTCAGATTGAAACCCCATGACTTACATCTTATCATGTCAATTGCTGGGGGGAAAATATTCAAAATGGATCATCATTTTGCAGGAATTTGATTTGGAATTTATCAAATCCAAGTCAAAGAAGTCTTTAGTTTTGGTTGAGCTTCTCTGTGACCTTCCCTATGATAGTACTGTAACTACGTTGGAACCATCTATTCCAGACAAGTCTCTGTTTCTGATCGGATCATCTGATCCCTGGCATGGAGATTCCATCATTTATCTCCAAACCCAAAATTTTTGACCTAATACCTCTCGCTCTGATCAGCGATGTATTCGATACGAAGCCAAATATTATCTGATCGTCGGCGATACTCTTTATTGTTGTGGTGTCGATACCATTTTAAGGAGGTTCCTCACTCATGAGGAGGCCGAAAAGGTATTAAATGATTGCCATGCTGGGGCTTGTGGTGGACATTTATCTGGTTATGCTACCACGCAGAAGATACTCCGCGCCGGTTACTTTTGGCCTGCTATTTTTCGAGACTGTATCCTCACAGTCAAAAGTTGTCATGCATGCCATATTTATGACCATAAAATACACAATTTTCCAGCACCAATGCATACTGTTGTCTCTGCTGGACCACTTACGAAATGGGGTATCTATTTCATGACCTGTAACCCTCCTTCGTCCAAGGGGCATGGTTATATTATTGTCACGGTTGACTATTTTACCAAATGGGCCAAAGCGATGCCTACATTCAACAACACAGGACAAAAAACTGCATTATTTTTCTTCAATCACATTATTGCACGGTTTCGGGTCCCACAGGCTATAGTTACGGATCATGGGAAGCATTTTTGAAACCATATGATGTCTGAATTGACAGCCAAGTTAGGATTGTCTCATGATAATTCTACTCCTTATTATCCACAATCAAATGGACAAGTTGAGGCTATTAAAAAAATTCTTAAATGAATGCTTCAATGAATGATAGGAGTCCGTAAAATGAATTGGAATTTGATCCTGCACTCTGCCTTGTGGGCGTATCGAACCTCGATGAGAAACGCGACCGGATTTACTCCTTTTCAATTGGTGTATGGTCTGGAAGCTATCTTACCAATCCAATGCGAAATACCATCATTAAAACTCGTGATAGACTTGTTACCTAACACCTCAGAAGAAGAAGCGCGTCTCCTTAACCTCATCCAATCTAGATGAAACACGTCGTGAAGCCCAATTGGCCAACGAAGTGCATAAGAGACGTATAAAGGCGCAATACGACAAAAATGTCCAGCCTCGCATCTACTCAGAGGGCGACTTGGTCCTTCTTTATGACCAAGAACCTGATAAGATAGGTATAGGGAAATTCGAGCCATTATGGCATGGCCCCTACACTATCAAAAGAGTTCTTGCTAAAGGTGCCTACGAGTTAGTTGATTACGATGGGATTCCATTGGCACAACCTAGAAATGGGTTGTATCTTAAAAATTACTATGCTTAATCATGAGCATAGTAATTTTTTGTATTATATTGTTTATATGCTGTTGATTTGCATTCACTATCTTTATTTTTATTTTAGAGTTTTCTTGATGTTAGTAATCCAATTTACATTTCATCGCAGATGTATGAATCTTCGGAACCATTTGTTGGATATGCTAATGGTGCTAGTCGTAGTACGCAGAATCTATCCTCTGCAGCGTGGGCCATTTTCGCTCCGAAAAACGAGTTAGTGAGTTTTCAAGGGATTTGTATTGGTAGATCGACGAATAATATCGCTGAGTATAGCACGTTGATTGAACTTCTCTCTGATGCCATTTCATTTGGTATTAACCGCATAATCATCAGGTTAGACTCACAACTTGTGGTACTACAACTTACTAGTATTTATACTGTTAGAAATCCGACACTGCTTAGATTGTTCCTAAGAGTTTGACTTTTGAAGAGAAATTTTGATTTCATTCAATATCAACACATATCCAAAAATCTGAACACTTTAACTAATTCATTAGCTAATCAAGTTTTAGATATACATTTGCGACATAGGTAAAGAAAAAATTCACATCATTGAATAGGAATGCGCATTAAACATAGGAAAAACTCTGAAAACATATAGATATATAGTTATAGGTTTTTTAAAAAATTTGTGCCCAAGACACATTGGTCATCTGACCTCAAAATGTATGCAAAAATTCATAAGTAAACTAGTGGTGCTCATGATAGCACGCTATAGATCTAGAAATCCTATGAAGCAACCGCAGCCAACGGTTAGGAACCCCAATGGTGTGTCGTTGTAGTCGCATGGGAAGCTCTTCGATCCAGAAATCAGGAATCCCGAAGGTCAACCTTCTATGTGCTACTAGAGCTCAGCAAGAGTCTCAGCCATATCAAGGTCCTGAAGGACTTCTCTCTCGACAACCCTCTCTACTGGCGCATCCGCTTCGCGCTCTGGTTCCTCTACTGGTTGAACATGACCGATATCTACATTACATTAAACATTTTAGTTTAGCCTTGGAAAGAAATCAAAACACAATTTTTTTTGTATAAACCTTATAAAAATAAAAAACATGGTGAAATCAATCTTACCTATTGCACCCCACTGAGCGCCTTCTGGTAAAACTAGATCTGGATCTCCTCGGAAGTCGACGCCTACATATGCATACTCATCGATGGCGATAATATGTCACCTAAACCAGGTAAATAATGCAGTCGAGAACACAACGGTCGATTGGACTGCATGCTGACCCATGAGTTCTACCCATCTCTGCATACGAGGATCTCTAGGACTAGATATATCCAATGTTACATGTTGTGGCTGCATCAGTGGAATCCGTTCCAAAGAAAAGGAAATGAGAATGGAACCATAATTGAAATTTTTCTTCCTTTCTCCCTTTTCTTTATTCATTTGTTCCTTTATCTGAGATAGAATAGCTTCAGACCAGTTGAAAACTGTTGGCTCTAAACATTCCAACGCATACTGCATATACGATTTGTTCGCTACATGGAGTGTAACGGTGCCAGCTAGTTTAGCGATCATGAATAGGATGGTTCTCAAAGGCAAATCCCTGACATCACGGATGTTTATTTTTCCATCTTTACTAGGTTCTGACCCCAGATAGCAATACTGCATAACATAATCCCTCACTGTCTCCCCTCCAACAATAGATCCTGTGAGTGAAATGGGAAAACCTCTCCTCGAAAAACCTGTGAGAAAATACACATCCTCAACTATTATGGACAACACTTGATTTTTTTTGTGAAATGCCTCTATCGCTGGATCCCATGCTCGAACAAGGAATTCTATTTGTTGCCTAATTCCCGACAGTTTAAAGTACTTAAGCAACCCACAATCTCTTAAGGCTCTTACAGTACCCGGATCATTCAAGGCAATCATATATTGTTCTTCATGTTCTCTTTCTCTCCATTTAATCATCATTATAATCTGATGGAAACTTGAAAATCAACCATAAGATCTATTAGATACCATTCATTGCAAAAAACTAGGCAAATTTTGGACACAGCATGCAAACAAAAAACTTCAACTGCGACCAACGCACTCCCTGGGCTGAGACAGTGCGTTGCACATGCATGTACACTTCACTGCACCTGCTATGCAATGCAGGTTTTGACATTCAGGGGTGCGTGGCCCTTAATTTTGGCAAAATTTACCCTAGGGGCCTCAAAACCATAAAAAATTAAAAAGAAAGGTAATGAAATGAATACTGAAAGAAAAAGGAGGTTTTTGCTACTGACCTGGATCAAACGGCAATGAAATCCATCCACTGAAATGACCGCAATCAACGACTGAAGTTCGGGGGCAAAATCAGGTTCAGAGCTCCAAAATGCAAATGGTAACTATGGAATGGTAAAATGAATAGTGAAATTGCTTTATATAGTCATTTAATTACTTGCAAGTTAAATTTATTGCTATGACTATAGTTTTATTATGTTTTTATCATGAAACAGGTATTTTTAATCCATTTGACGTTGTTCTGAACAGGAAATACAGCTGATGAACAGGTTAGTTGTGCAGATTTATTTCAAGAAGGACTTTACCACAAAGCATGCTTTTTCTCCTTATTTTTCGAGCTTTGATAAAAACGAAAAAGGATTTGAAGCGCACTTTTATCTCTTTTTAGAGCTTCGATAACAGCAAAAAAGGAACCCCTAGAGTCTTCTTTTAGCTCTTTTCATACTCCGATAATGTGAAAATATTGCCGAGCACTTGTCATTTCGAGCTCGTTAAAGTAAATGAATTGATATCTACTCAGTATAAGTTTAACCCTTTTTCGGAATGAGATGGATTATTTGCGAAAAAGGAATACCTTGGTTAAACATGACCAAAGAGGTTCTTTTAGATATCATTTTACACTTTTTTGGATCTGAGAGACAAATTTACGAAAAAGTACTTTTGGAGTCCTCTTTCGTCCTCTTTTTCAGACACTCTAAACATGAAAAAGGACTGGGCTATCACTGTCGTTAAGCTCGTTAAAACATAAAATAGCAACGGGCTTGTCGATCATGGCAAGAATCAAGTTTCATTCATCGCTAGACTCGTTAAATTATTAAATAGCGATAATTTATTCTTTGTTCACCCGAAGGGTTGAATTATAGATCAAGCAAATGTTATCCTCCTCAAGCTTGTTAAAAAATAAAGAGGTACGAGTCGACAAATGACAGGGGAAAATTTGGGAAAAGCAAGCAAAGTTTCTTTTTGCTAGCAAGCTGCTCTTGAACATGACACTTCTTTCACTCCATGTCCGTGACTGTTTGGGTTGGGTAATCATCTTGACGGTTCATTCACACCTATGGTTCATCATACCTTCACTTCGGTTTTGGGTGAATGCTACCAACTCATCACAGTGTTGCCGATATGTTCAAGAGAAGTCATCTAGTGATTAAGAACTCATCCATCCGTAATACTCACAAAACTTCATTTTCATGACCGTCATCCCTGAAAATTGCTATATCAAGTCATACCCTTGTTTCCGAAATCAGTAACTCCAGTTTTTCAATAAGGTGATTTCCTGTCGACTACAAATCAATATCCAGGAAGTGTAGAAATTATATAACTGATATGTTATATGCCTAAGATTCTCCTGATCATACACTATTTGACTTCATGCACAATACAGAATCTATTCCACCATTGATCATCATATGTGGAAATTAAATCAATTGCATGCACACATTAAAACCATAAAAAATTCACACACATTAACACAGTGATTTATGGGAAAGCTTAAATCTGAAAACCCCCAACTATCTATATAATATATGTCATAGAGATCATGTAACAATCATAATACAAAGCTTCTCACAAGCTCTCAGTAGAATCTCCAATCGCTACACACTAATCAAGTCCTGATCTAGCAAATCCATGCACCGATCCTCTGCCACCTGCTAGCCTACCTCTATTGCAAAATCCCTGCTGAATATGGGCTCTGAATGATTTCGAATCCACCTGGATTGCACTGCGCAATCCTCATTGGCATCTCCATCAATGTGTGGTGCAAACTCATGCACCAGTATAGTCACAACTGATAGTCACACTGCTCTTTCACCTATCTCTCCACTGGTCTCCACTGAAACTGTCCATGCACTGTAGTTAACTGATGTATTCTTCAATTGATTAATGAGTTAATAATTAGTGAATTAATTATTAATTATTTCACACCACTCTCACTAGTGTATTAATCAGTTAGACTAGATACAACTAGCTCAACTATGTCTAACTGAGTTAAACTGAACACAACTCCACCAACTACCTCAATCAACTCCACCAAACTCTGTCACATGAGTTCTAACTGAAGTCTCCATGCAATAGCTCCAATTAACCCTCAGGAATAGTGTAATTCCTTCTATCAGCTCCTATGCCACATCTGTGCTCTTAACTGAAGTGCTCTAAGAGAATAAGATAATGTTTATAGTCCAAATATTATTAAGAGCTAATAATATTCGACATATCTATTTTTAGACTGGCAATCTAAAAATAGATTCCGCCCAAGATGTCTAAAAATAGAAGTCCATATATTTTTCCAACTTGACCAACCATCCACAAATAGCATCCCGCAACTCATAGAATATGATCGACATGTCTAAAAATAGACATAGTCTAAAAATAGACTTTGCGCCAAAAATAGCCCGCGGGCTCGCTTAGTGAAGGTGACTTCTTTCCACTAAGCTCATCATCTTGTTGCAACATCAACAAGAAGTTCACTTAGAAACATCAGATTCCAGTACCATGAGGCTTGTTACAACATCGACAAGATCCTCGCTTCTGGACCTTTAACCGAAAGATTTTGTTTGGCGTTCGACATCAAATCATATATTCACGCCTTACGAAATGTACAGTACCTTGATGGCCATTGAAATTAATGGTGGTTCTCTCGCATTTGTTAAAAAATTTCATTATTGGCTGGTAATCAAATGATGCCTCTCCATGTTGGACGACAAATCATATATTCGCATGGCTAGACTTGTACCCGAATGATCGAGTGAATGAGATAAGAAGACCCCGGATCTAGTTTCAGTCATCTGGGCTGCGATTTCAGGATTGTTGTACACATCATCTGTATGGTGACCTTACATACATATTTTCATCCAAACATGGGCCTATATCTATAGGCGTGTCTGCATTTGGGCAACATTCCAATGTAGATGACTTTCTGAATTATGTACATGTTATTAGATTGTTTTATGTGCTGACTATGGGAATGCCTACCCTAAGCAATTATGATCAATAGAGGATATATCATGATGAAATGTATTGTAATATTGATGCAGGTGACCATTCCGCTTCGTTTCCAGGCTCATCACAGCGTAAAGCATCTCAATCAAATTCTTATTATTTGGATCTCATGCTTTAGGGGGCAATTGTTATAGGTCAATTTGGGCACCATTCCCAATGATATGGTTAACTGGGCATCATCTCCAGGACCGATGATCAAAGGGTCAATCATTCCCTATAATCTCAGTTGCTATATGCCCTAAGACAGGAAACATTCATGAATCAAACAATATTTTAATCAAATCAAGGCTTTTCCATGGTTTGAAGCTTATTATTAAACATGTGGGAGCTCACCAACGCAAGCTCTAAGGGGCCTAAGTGTGTTGCATATGCAGGTAGCCCCATTCAAGGTTTCTCTGCAAAGCACTTACCGACATTCGAAGGTGCATTGGTCATATTGGGAGTGAAATTCTCATTGTTCCATAATCTCCACTTGGCCAGTGTCTTCTAGAAGGGTTCACATGTGTCTAGCTTCGGATCCAAGTGTCCATTTGACATCTACATGAATGGAAACATGTCTTGCATATTTTTGGAATGTTATTGATTACAAAACTGCCTACAGTTCATCTATAAATTGAACATAGATCATTGTGTTTGTGAGGAGGAATTTTAGTAGGGAGATGCTGGAGAATTTTCAATAGAGAGTTTTATTTGTGGAGCTGCTGCTGGAGAGACTTATGCTGTGATGAGACTTGGGAAATTTGCTGGAAGGTCACGATGAATCAGTCACTAGGTTGTAACCTCTCCTTCTATCATCAATAAAGAGTACTTCTTGTTTTTCCCTACATGCATCCATGTTTACTTTGATTTTCCATGTTGTAAAATCTTGGTTGATGAATGTGGTTTATGCTTAAGTGATTTGGCTAATTAAATTGAATATATATCTATATTATTACATCTTCTGCTATTTCAGTGTTCTTTCTTGCAGGAAGAATTCATCTATTTGAAACCGCTTGAATTTGAAGCTATAGTGGAAGCGACAGAAAGGAGCCATTTGGAAGCGACTGAAACAAGTAAGCATCCAATCCTCTCTGTGTATCTGTTTTTAGTTAGGAAATAGGGTAGTGCAGTATTTCACCTGTTGTTCTAGACTAGACACCGGTTTAGGGAAGCATAGTTTATCCGTAGATTAAAATTCTGGCCTAACACAAAGGAAAAGGTTCATGTTTACAAATGTGGGTAAAAGGCACAACTTTAGCTTGTGAAGAGTTTTTCAGATTCAAGGGGATCATCAAGCTGATCCAGCAAGACAAAAAACCATTTTTTAGGATCCTACCACCTACAAGAAAAAAAAGAACAAAAAGACAGTGAAAAAGTGAGAAGAGAAATAAACATTAGAAAGTGGGTTTTTTTAATTACGAAATGTTTTTCAAAAAGGGGTATAAAGGTATTCTTTACCTCGTCCCCAAAATCATTTGTGTTTTTGAAGGAGAATCAGAGCCGTTGGAAACAATTTTTAGGGTTTTTCTGCAAATTTAGGTGAAGTTCCAGGCGCTACGGACCGAGCCGTCAACACTGCACACAGAGGAGGTAGCCGCAGTGTTAAAATACACTACGCTACGCACTGGAGGGTAGGTTCTACGCACCGGTTGAAGCGCTGCGCACAGGCCCAGTCTGGTACTTGACTGCCTGCCGTTCAAACAGCGCTACACATCGAGAAGGCTTGACAGGCCCTTTTCACCACTCGAATCGCCCACAAACCGACCCGGCGCTACGCACAGGCTTGCCAATGCCCAACCTAACCCGACACTACGCACAGGAAGGCTCAACAGGAACGACCTGTCAAGTGGTGCTACACATAGACAAATTTTGGCCAGATTTGCTCAAAAATTGCCAAAACTCAATTTTTCTCCTCCTTAAGATGGCCATAGGCTCCTGCATGAGCTAATCAAGGGCAGGGTTTACAAATTGGAGAGTTTTCATTTGTGTAAAGACACTCAGTACCAACAAGCCTCCTCCTAAACTCTGAAAGTATTCCTATACTTGCTTCATTTTGCCCTCATTTGCCAAAAACTGCCCTCACCATCACTCATTTGTCCTCCCTAGGCCTAAAGCTCTCATAAAAAAAAATACCACTTTTTTCAAGGATATAATCAGCCACCATGTATTAGGAAGAGATCAGTACCAGCAGTGATGAAGGCCAAAGGCCTATCAAGCCAAAACATAAGGGAGGAAGGACTAACAGGTTTAAGCCTCTGGATACCTTCCAAATTACCTCTTCTCCCATGATCCTTGCATGTTTTCAAGATGTTGGATGCTATCAGTTCTGTGAAAAGGTTAAACAAGTCCAAAAACACTCAGTTTTGACTAGGTTGTTCATTGTCAGCCTCCAAAACCACCAAGTCAACCTAGCAGGAGTAAATTTTGAACTCTCATCTAAATCCATTGCTAAAGCCACATGCATACCAGATATTGGTGAGATATGGTTCAAGAAAAAGAAGTTGGCCTTAGGCTACTATGAGCCCTTCCTCAAACCTAGTTGTCAACAAGGCTGCAAGGATGTTTTCCCCTTCTCCCACCTGCTAGAGAGATATTCCCTACTGATGAGGCAGATCATCAAGTACTAAGCTTGTGATGGGAGGTACTCCAAAGTTTATTCATATCACATAAGGCTGCTAATGCACTTCACCAGGGTTAAATTGCTAAACCTACCATACTATCTCTACCAGAGCATTAAAAAGATGGCTTCAATGGTCAATAAAAGAAGTTATGCCCACCAAATGAAAAGCCTTTTTCACCATTCCTCGATTAAGATGATTATTTTGCACTAGATAGAGTAACAGGGGATCCCTTGGGAAGTTTTTATCTCACATAATGTATTTGCAAATCCCCAAGCCTTCATTCAGCAAAATTTCCCTTCCACTTCACACTCACTTACCTCCACTCCTCCATCACCTCCACCTATGCCTTCTACACAATGAAACCTACATCTTTCTTCTTCTCCTGATGCATCAAGTGAAGATGATGACAGTCGTAATGAAGAACAAGCAGGTGGCAGTAGCAATAAAGAACAAACAGATGCAGTGGGAATAAGGAAAATAGTGAGGCAAGTACAAAGTTTGATGAGGAACAAGGAGGTGACGACATCAATAAGGAACAAGAAGATGATGGTGGAAATTATGAAGACAATGGGGGGGGAAGACACTGAATTTAATGAAGAAGAGCAGGAGGATGATGATGACAAGGAAGAAAGAGATGAACATGACAGTCATAAAGGTAAATACGGTGAACACTTGGAGCAAGACAGTGATGGTGATGATACAAATGAATCACTCCCAAGTACAGAAAAATATGTTGATGATGAACAAGGTGAAGATCAAGAAGATAATGAAGAAAATGATGAATGTGACAGTCAACAAGAAAGTGCACAGGACAACCAAGAGAAAAATGTGCATGAGCATGACAGTGAGCCTAGTCTTAGTGCAAACACTGACAATATAAATGAAGATGATTAACTTGAAGAAACAGAGGGAGATGATGAGGAAATAGAAGACCAAGAACAAGCAGATAATGAGGCTGAAATAGAGTTTGAAGAGGTAGGCAGTGACCAAGGCAATAGCACAGATAAAACAGTCAGTGATAAGCAAGGCAACCAAGGAAATAGTCATGACAGTCATGACAGCTGTCATGACTGTCATGACACAAATCAACCTCCTATTGATAATGGAAGTGAATATAGCCAAGAGGATCATGAATAAAAAGACCTTTATGAGGAACAAATTAAAAATGAGGCAAGTGAAGAAGGTAATGATCAAATTGAAGGCCAAAATGACAGTGTAGAAAACAATGAGGAAGACAATAAAGGTGATAGTAATGTTGAAGTTCAAGAAAGCAGTGACCCAATGGGGTATGAGGTGACTCATGGAAGCCATGGAAAAGATGAAAGAGCTTATGACAACACCAAAAGTCATATCAATGATGGAAACGCTATCAAAACTACCATTATCACTCCTCTACATTCACATACCACAGAGGAAAAAGAGATGTGTTTGCTGCCTCAAAAAGGAAAAGGGCCATCTCTTATCCAGATATCAAGCCAAAGGACAAATGAAAGGAAAATATGGAAAGGGATGAGCAGCAGGTAAAGGTGAGGAGGAGTAAGAGAATTAGGAAAACCAATCAAGAACCTCAATTCATTGATCTAGATAGTGACAATGAGGACAAGGATATGACCACTCGAATGTAACTCTTAACCAAATATGCACAACTTAGGGAGTGGGAAAGAGATTTTGAGATGGCACAACATGTCATTCAGTATTACAAAGAGGAGAACAATCACTTCAAGAAGGTAAAGAGGGGCCTCGCTCTCCAAAATAAAATGACCAAGCATTATGCAAATAAAAACATGCTTGCTTGTGCCAAACTGAAAGAAACCCTCATGGAGCTAGAAAACCTAAAAAAGGAAAAGGAGAATTATAGCCTTGTAATTTTAGCTAAGGCTTCTCAACAGGTGTCCAAGACCTCTTGAGGGACCTCTCTACCAATTTTGAGCCAAATTGAACAAAATTTAGTCTTTTTAAAATTTTGAGCCCTCTCTGCACAACACCCTAGGAGCTACGCACAAATTTGGTGCATCCTCAGCTTGAAAAATTTTCATTTTTGGATTCCTCACATCACCAACATTCTGCTCACAAAATTTCAGATCATTTGGAGTAGTTTTGACCCCCTAAAAGGTCAAAAACATCAAAATTTTGACCTTTCTGCCTCATTTTCAGACCAGGTGCTGCGCACAGAGCAGTGTTGGGAGAATTGGTTTTTGGACAGGTAAATGGAACTCAATTAGGACAACTCAAGAATTTCTTGAAGGTAGACTAATCAGGCTTTCCAACGAGACATGACGGAGCCAAATCCAACATCGGGAAGGGTTGCAAAACTCAGCCACAAGAGACCCTATTTTCTGCTGAAGTGGCGCTACGCACAGAGGCTGCCTAGTGTGTTTTGGACCAAAAGTCAACAAAATACACTCATTTATTGAAAATAGATATTTTTGAGTTTTTTCAGGCAAAACAGTCTAGAATTAGGTGCAAATAGTTATTTTGGCATTTATTTCTTAGGATATTATGTGCCTTGGGCCTTGCATGGTCTCTTGGCCATAAATGACATTTATGGTTGAATTTGACATTTTCCTACCATATTTAGGGTTTTAGTCCTCCTTGTTGGAAATGTTGTCATTGATGGCAATAGAGGCAGAAAAGGCAGAGACAGACAAAGGAGGTAGCAAAGAAGCGAACAAAGGAAGCAAAGGAGACATGCAGAAGAAGACTGTCGAAATGTAACAGTCAAACAGCAGAGTGGAAGCAACAGCAGAGACAGAGAAAGAAGAACAACTAAGGCAGAGGCAGAGGCAGCGAATATAGAGGCAGAGCCGTTATCAGAGGCAGAGGCAGAGGCAGAGGCGTTATCATAGTAGAGGCAGAGGCAGAGGCAGAGCCGTTATCACAGCAGAGGCAGAGCCATTTTTTAATCCCGAGAATCGCTACCCCAGCTGGAGGATACAAAAACACAATTCCGGGAATCGTATAACCCAAGCGGCAAGTATATATATATATAAACCTTATTCCGAGAATCATTACCCAACCGGGCGTTACATATATGTATTATATGCTTGTGTGCAAGAGTAAACGACTAAAGGTCACATTGTTCTAATTTTAAAACAAAAGAAGTAATATAAGGTGGGACCCTTAACAATCGCATCGAAAAAGGTGACAGCGGATCAAAGATTGCGATTGCGATTGAGCTCCGGACCTGATGGGTCTGTAAATCATGTTTGATATATGTTTGAGTTATGGCAGAACAGTGGTCAATCGCATCGGAAAGAAGCAGACCGTCGGAGCACGATATTAAAAGATTGCGATTGCGATGAAGCCCGGAGCCGATGGGTTTATAAACCATAATTGATATGTGTCGGAACATGCAACCAAATAATTTCGATTGCGATTGAAAGCCCGGACTCGATGGGCATATAAACTACAATTCATGTATACTTGAGTTCCGGTGAACAGTGACTGATCGCATCGGAAAAGGGTGGAGTATCGAAACATGCAACTGGGAGTTGCGATTGCGATCAATCGCAATCGGAAGCAGTCGAAGGATAATACACTAATCGCATCGGAGAAAAATCAAAAGTACGGAACATATAAACAAAGAGTTACATTGTGATTGGCAAGCATCAGATTGCCATAGTCATATAAATCCTCATGTATATAAAATACAATTTGGTTCGTACATATCAAATGTCAATCAGTAAAATAAAATTACATCTCCATTGGACTGAATTCAGACCAACCAAAAACTGTGGCACATAATCTAGATCGGGTCCGCCTTTTGGTAGTGCAATCGGGGCATAAGAAAAAGTCCTCTCGATTACGTTGTTGCGATTGTATTGAAATGTGCCGCATGGTCTGTGGACCCACGGGCCTCGGCTTAAGGTGGAGGGCGATTGTTAATATAAAAATTTGTTGCGATTGTATTGAAATGTGCCACATGGTCTGTGGACCCACGGGCCTCGGCTTAAGGTGGAGGGCGATTGTTAATATAAAACGATTGCGATGTGTGCAATCACATCGGGCCATAAAACAAAGGTCGTGGTGTATGTATGTTCCACTTGCGAAACTCACCACATCAACAAGACACTTGCTGTGTGTAAAGCGTTGGAATTTGCCCAGATTTGAAGTTAGCAGGTACATATATATATAAAAAGCGTTGATATAAAAAGCACAGTTACAAATGTATGGCATATGGCCGTTAACCTGCGACAGTGAATAAGGAAACAAACAGAGCCAAAAGGGACAAAGACACAGTCAAAGAAAATACAAATGCACAGCTAGCCAAGAGGCTGAATGAGTGAGCTGGAGTTCTCATTGTAATTGAATGTAAATAATTTTAATTTATATTGTTGTGATGCATTGGCAAGTCTCCGGAAGAAAACAAAATCCCATTGTAATATTAAAATAAGCACCTACAGTTACATTTTTCTGAGTAAGCTTAAAAAGAAATGAGAAAGTAGAAGACTAAGAAGTATGGCTATCCATTTCGAATTCCTTGAGGAATACAAACAGTCATAAATAATTCTCTATAAGTAATATCATCTTGATATGCATAGTGATGGTAGAAAGAGGAAAAAGATAGAGATTGTTGAGTATAGAAGATCAAAGTAGAGAAGATAAGGAAGAGAGGAGCAGAAAGAGATGCTACAGAATAGAGCTGATATCTGAGATAAATCAACAAATATCCAGTTTGATAAATTGAGGAAGTTGGAGCTTCCCTATCAAGTTGAAACTTAATAGCTGTCAGTTGTAGCTGACTAAGGTTGGAGCCTCCTGTAGGTTGGTGCCTGCAGAAAATTGAAGGGAGTTGGAGTTTCCTTGCAAGTTGTAGATTGTAGAATTGAGGTTGGTGCCTCCTGTAGGTCGGTGCCTACAGAAAAACAGTGGTGAGAGGGAGTTGGAGCTTGCATTTGCATCACAACAATAATAAGATGTGGTTTTCTCCCTTTATGGGTTTCCACTTAAATCTTTTGTCTCTATCTATGTTGTTTGTGTACTGAGATGATTTACTAAATTTTCTTAATGTTTGTTGCTCTCATAATAAGTTTGAAGTCACATTAATTTAATACTTGCCACATCATATTAAGACTATTCATGTACTAAGGTTGATTATAAAAGTAAGCTATAAATTAGCTGATGAAAAATTTAAAAAGCTCATATATGTGTTAAACTGATTCACCCCCCCCCCCTTCTCAGTTTAACTAAGAATTCAACAATTGGTATCAGAGCGGGTTCCTTTGTACCAGTTTAACAACTGAAAGGAGATCCTAGGTTCCCAAGATGGCTGGTAAAGAAGGATTCTCAACCAATAAAGCCCCTTTTTTCACTGGTGCAAATTATGCTTTCTAGAAAATCAGAATGAGGACATACATAATGTCTCTAGGAATAGAAGTCTGGGCTACTGTGGAATTAGGATATGCCCCAAAGGCAACTGACTCAGAGAAAGAAACCAAACAAGATTTTGTAGCTAACGCAAAAGCCATGAATGCCATCTTGAATGGATTGTGTGAAGCAGAGTTTATCAAAGTAATGCACAAAGACACTGCCAAAGAGATGTGGGATACTCTGGAGAACATCCATGAAGGAGACAAGAAAGTAAAGACTGCCAAACTTCAAGTCTATAGAGCCCAGTTTGAGAACTTAAAAATGAATGATGATGAAGACATTGACAGTTTCTTCCTAAAAGTTGCATAAATTGTTAACAATATGAAAGCTCTTGGAGAAACCATGCCAGAAAGTATAATTGTGCAAAAGATTCTAAGATCTCTTCCATCCAGGTTTAATCCCAAGGTGTCTGCAGTAGAAGAAAAAACTGATTGGGAGACCTTGACCATGAACCATCTACTTGGAAATCTAACAGCTTATGAGATGAGGCTCCCACAGAAGAAGCCAAGTACGAGGGAGGCAACCTTTAAAACAGAAAAGAAGAAAGAAGAAGAGGGAGACATATGCTCTTGCTCAGATGAAGAAGAGGAAAAATTTGTCAAGAAATTGGATAGAGGCTCAGGTAAATACAAAGGTAAACTCCCTTTCAAATGATTTAACTGTGGAAGAGTTGGACACTATGCTTCTAAGTGTCCTCACAAGAAAGTAAGGAATCAGGCTCAAGAGTCAGAGAAAAATACATCAAAGAACTGGCAGAAAGGAAAGAAGTTCAGCAGAAAATCCTTCTATGCTCAACAAGACAACAGTACATATGAAGATCCAGATGAAATATCAAGTGAAGATGGAACCTATGAATTTTTATTGATGGCTATAGAAGAACTTGAAGGTCTCCTGCTAGAAGATGAAGAAGAATAAGGTGAAGTCAACCTTGAGGGGGAGCTAAGAAGTGCTCTAGGAGAGATTGATAGACTCAAGCTAAAATGTAGAAAACAAAAGGACATTCTCCTCAAGTATGCACGAGAATAACAGAATTCAGAAGTCCTTATGCAGCTAAAGATAGAGCTTGAATAAGCCAAGAAGATAGAGGACATGTTACTCAAGAAATCAAAGAAAAAACTCAGGAGCAAGAAAATTTGGAAGAAGAAGTAGTATGTCTCAGGAAGAAATTAGGAAATTCTCAAAGGAAAGTGGTTATAAACTCTTCTCAAACAACAAGCTCTAGTAAGTTGAATGAAATTCTGGTTGCTCAAAGATCTCCTATGATAAAAACTGGAATAGGTTATGATGGAGAATCAAGTAAAAACAAAGAAAAGGAAAACAGAGAGATTATTTTTGTAAAAGCAGAAGGATGATGAAGCAGCTCAAACAATTCCTACAAAAGAAGAAACCTGTAATGAGAAAGACAGAGATCAGAAGAAACCTCTAGTAGCAAAGAATGTGATAAAAACTAAGACCCCTGAGTATGTCAAATTTGGAAACCATCAAAGGAGATTCTTCCCTCCTATGAAGAATGCCACCTGTTATGTCTGCCACAAGCTGGGACACATTGCTGCATATTGTCATACAAGGAGGAGTAATTCAAACCAGCAAAAGATGCAAACAGTGAAGAGACTGCCTCAAGAAAACAAAGGGAGAAGACAACCTTATATCAGGTATGCAAACAGTTTCTATGGTTACTGTTTTTATTGTAAAGAATTTGGACATAAAATCATTGAATGTAGAAAGTATGGACAAAGATTGATGTTTAACACCTCAAGGAGGTTTATGAATCAAAAAATTTTTGTTCATACTCATAATTCTGCAAAAATTATGATCAAATGTTGTGTATGCAATCAAGTTGGACATATACCTTCCAAATGTCCTCTAAGAAGATGTAGTTGATCACCTCACAAAAGATACGAAACAAAAGGGTGCCTGCAGTGGATAAAGAAGGTGAATAAATGTGACTTGGCTCTAACTGCTCAAGACCTAAAAAGCCAGTGGTATTTGGATAGTGGCTGCTCAAAACACAGGACTGGAGACAGAAGCAAGTTTATAACTCTTGATGAAAAGAAATCTGGCAATGTTACCTTTGGCAATGATAAATCAGGAAAAATCAAGGGAAAGGGCTCAGTCAACTTATATAATGGCAGAGGTAAGGCCCAAGATGTACTATTTGTAGATGGGATGAAAGCTAATTTTCTGAGTGTTAGTCAAATGTGTGTTAAAGGCTGCGAAGTTCTTTTCAGAGCACAAGACTGTGAAGTCAGATCAAGCACCACAGGTAAGACTCTGCTCAAAGGTGTTTGAAAAGAGAGCAATGTTTACATTGTGAAAGAGGAAGATGAAGCATGCCATCTTAGAAAACTTGAGGAGTCATGGTTATGGCATAGGAGATTGGGACATCTCAGCTTCGATCATATCATCAGACTGAGCAAAAAGAAAGTGGTCAGAGACATGCCAAAAATAAAAAGGCCTTCTAATACCATATGCAAATATTGTCAATTGGGTAAACAGACCCGCACATCATTTAAGGCCAAATATGAGTTATCAAAAAGAAGACCACTCCAGCTTGTGCATATGGATCTGTGTGGAACTGCAAGAACTAAAACACCAAGTGGAGAAACATTCATGCTAATAATAGATGATTTCTCCAGAATGACATGGGTTGAATTTCTCAAGAATAAATCGGAAGCTCTGGACAAATTCAAAATATTCAAAGCCTTAGTAGGAAATCAAACAGGATGTAAGATGAAATGCATTAGAT
This sequence comes from Pinus albicaulis, assembly GCA_034641835.2. Lineage (NCBI taxonomy): Eukaryota > Viridiplantae > Streptophyta > Pinopsida > Pinales > Pinaceae > Pinus > Pinus albicaulis. Next base: position 1,154,743,152 of record CM076581.1, read on the forward strand.
CAGACAGAGGAGGTGAATTTACTGATTATGACTTTGCAGACCTATGCAATGAACATGGCATAAAGCAAAAATTTACTATTGCAGGGACACCTCAGCAGAATGGAGTAGCAGAGAGACAAAACAGGTCTGTATAGCAAATAGACAGAGCCATGATGCAAGAGAGAAATATTCCACAAACCTTCTGGGCAGAAGCAGTACACACAGCCGTGCATATTCTAAACAAATCCCACTTAAGGCCAAGCTGTGACAAGATTCCCTATGAACTATGGCATGGGAAACCAGCTTCAATTAAAAATTTTAGAATTTTTGGAAGCAAGTGTTACATAAATAATAATGATGAAAAGCTTGGGAAATTTGATGCAAGAGCAGATGAAGGGATTTTTCTAGGATATGCTTCCAAAAGTAAAGGGTACAGGTGCTACAAAAAGACTCTTCGAAAAATAGTAGAAAGTATTGACGTGAGATTTGATGAAGAACTTCCAAACAATACAAGAGATACAGACTGCTGCAGTCCATCAGACAACCATGGAGAAGAAAACCAAAATGATGATGAAACAAGCAAGACAACAGAAGATGCAAAGCTGAGCTCGAAAGCCCCCTCAAGATACACTCAGAATAATCATCCTAAAGATCAGATCTTAGGAGACAAGAAAGTAGGGGTCCAGACAAGAAGGTAGGTAACTGAACAGACAGAAGAGGTATACATAGCCATGTTATCACAAATACAACCAAAGAGATTTGAAGAAGCCAGCAAGGACAAGTATTAGGTGAATGCTATGAATGAAGAATTGGACCAAATTGAGAAGAACAATACCTGGGAACTAGTTCCTAGACCCACTGGGAAAAATGTCACAGGCTCAAAATGGGTATTCAAAAATAAAATGAATGAGGAAGGACAAGTAATCAGGAATAAAGCCAGACTTGTCTGCAAAGGATATTCACAAATCGAAGGAATTTATTTCGATGAAAAATTTGCCCTTGTAGCCAGAACAGAAGCCATCAGAATGTTTCTAGCCTTTGCATGCTATCAAGACTTAAAGGTATATCAAATGGATGTAAAATCTGCTTTTCTGAATGGAGATCTAGAAGAAGAAGTCTACATGGAACAACCGGAAGGTTTCTCTTTACCAGACAAAGAAGACTATGTGTGCAAACTGAAAAAGGCTCTATATGGACTGAAACAGGCTCCTCGTGCTTGGTACTCAAGACTGGATAAATATTTTTAAAAACAAGGATTTAAGAGAGGTGGAGTAGACAAAAATCTATACATAAAAGCCCATGAAAATGACCTCCTGATTGTTGTAGTATATGTTGATGATATTATGTTTGGAAGCAACAGACATGAACTAGCAAAAGGGTTTGTTGAGAAGATGAAATCAGAGTTTGAGATGTCCATGATTGGAGAACTCAGCTTCTACTTAGGACTTCAAATTCAGCAAAAGAACACAGGCACATTCATCTCAAAGGAAAAATATTTAAAAGAAATGTTGAAAAAGTTCAAAATGGAGGACTGCAAACCTGTGTCAACTCCCATGATCACGGGATGCAAGCTGTGTGTTGATGATGGATCCGCTGATATAGATCAGAAACTCTACAGATCCATGATAGGAAGTCTGCTGTATCTAACAGAATCAAGACCAGACATCATGCTAGCAGTAGGACTAGTGGCTAGATATCAAGCAACACCTAGACAAAATCACCTTCTTGCAGTCAAAATAATATTCAGATATCTACAAGGAACAACAGAGTATGGGCCTTGGTATCCTAAAGGAAAAAGCTTCACTTTGACAACATACACAGATGCAGATTGGGCCAACTGTGTGGACGACAGGAAAAGTACAAGTGGAGGTGCATTCTATCTAGGAGAAAGTCTGGTGGCATGGTTAAGAAAGAAACAAACATCTATCTCTCTGTCTACAACAGAAGCAAAATATATAGCAGCAACAACATGTTGTACACAAGTCATGTGGATGAAGCAAAATCTTCAAGACATGAAGGTAAGAATTGATGAACCTATCTCAATCAAATGTGATAATATAAGTGATATAAGTATATCTAAGAACCTTGTGCTTCACTCTAAAACTAAACATATCCCAATCAAGTACCATTTTCTTCGAGAACAAGTGGCTCAGAAGATAGTAAAACTGGAGTATGTGCCAACAAAAGAACAGACAACAGATATATTTACCAAACTGCTTGCTAGAGAACCATTTGAATATTTTAGAAATAGACTAGGGGTAGTATCTGTAGATACTACTCTCTGATACGAAGAGAAAGCATAGTTTCAGGGGGAGAACATAAACGAAAATATCATTCAAGGGGGAGATCAGCCAGCAAAGGAAGCATGAAACAGACCCTCAGGATCAAAAGGATTATGGCAAGCATACATCTAGCATAAAAGAATCAATAAAAAGGCTAAAGAGTCAGTGCTAAACCCGACGTGGATCTAATCTAAAGGTTAGAGAAAAAATGTACAAATTTAGAAGATCTCAGAGAGAGGAAATGCACGAAATGTTGAAAAAATTCGAACTCCCTTGCCATTGATGTCAAAGGGCGAGGAAGAGCAAGCAACAGGAGGAAGAGCAGGCAAACAGAGAAAGTGTATTGCCATCAATGCCAAAGGGCGAGACTGTTGGAAATGTTGTCATTGATGGCAATAGAGGCAGAAAAGACAGAGACAGACAAAGGAGGCAGCAAAGAAGCGAACAAAGGAAGCAAAGGAGATAGGCAGAAGAAGACTGTCGAAATGTAACAGTCAAATAGCAGAGCGGAAGCAACGACAGAGACAGAGAAATAAGAACAGCTAAGGCAGAGGCAGAGGCAGCGAATATAGAGGCAGAGCCGTTATCAGAGGCAGAGGCATAGGCGTTATCATAGCAGAGGCAGAGCCGTTATCAGAGGCAGAGGCAGAGGCAGAGCCGTTATCACAGCAGAGGCAGAGCCATTTTTTAATCCCGAGAATCACTACCCCAGCTGGAGGATACATAAACACAATTCCGAGAATCGTATAACCCAAGCGGAAAGTATATATATATAAAAACCTTATTCCGAGAATCATTACCTAGCCGGGCATTACATATATGTATTATATGCTTGTGCGCAAGAGTAAATGACTAAAGGCCCCATTATTCTAATTTTAAAACAAAAGAAGTAATATAAGGTGGGACCCTTAACAATCTCATCGAAAAAGGTGACAACGGATCGAAGATTGCGATTGCGATTGAGCTCCGGACCCAATGGGTCTGTAAATCATGTTTAATATATGTTTGAGTTACGGTAGAACAGTGGTCAATTGCATCAGAAAGAAGCAGACCGTCGGAGCACGATATTAAAAGATTTTGATTGCGATGAAGCCCGGACCCGATGGGTTTATAAACTACAATTCATATATACTTGAGTTCCGGTGAACAGTGATTGATATGTGTCGAAACATGCAACCAAAGAATTGCGATTGTGATTGAAAGCCCGGACTCGATGGGCATATAAACTACAATTCATATATACTTGAGTTCCGGTGAACAGTGATTGATCGCATCGGAAAAGGGTGGAGTATCGGAACATGCAACTGGAAGTTGAGATTGCGATCAATCGCAATCGGAAGCAGTCGAAGGATAATACACTAATCGCATCGAAGAAAAATTGTGCAGCAGAACATATAAACAAAGAGTTGCGATTGTGATTGGCAAAGCCGGACGCGATAGTCATATAAACTCCGCCATATAAAACATGGTCAGGTCCACACATATCAAATGTCAATCGGGAAAAATAAAATTGCGATCTCCGATTGGGATCGGACCCGAGACCAACCAAAAAATGTGGCACATAATCTAGATCGGGTCCGCCTTTTGGTAGTGCAATCGGGGCATAAGCAAAAGTCCTCCCGTTTGTGTTGTTGCAATTGTATTGAAATGTGCCGCGTGGTCTATGGACCCACGGGCCTCGGCTTAAGGTGGAGGGCGATTGTTAATATAAAATGTTGTTGCAATTGTATTGAAATGTACCGCGTGGTTTGTGTACCCACGGGCCTCGGCTTAGGGTGGAGGGCGATTATTAATATAAAACGATTGCGATGTGTGCAATCGCATCGGGCCATAAAACAAAGGCCGTGGTGTATGTATGTTCCGCTTGCGGAACTCACCACATCAACAAGACACTTGCTGTGTGTAAAGCGTTGGAATTTTCCCAGATTTGAAGTCAGTAGGTACATATATATATAAAAAGCGCTGATATAAAAAGCACAGTTACAAATGTATGGCATATGGCCGTTAACCTGCGACAGTGAATAAGGAAACAAACAGAGCTGAAAGGGACAAAGACACAGTCAAAGAAAAGACAAATGCGCAGCTAGCCAAGAGGCTGAATGAGTGAGCTGGAGTTCTCATTGTAATTGAATGTAAATAATTTTAATTTATATTGTTGTGATGCATTGGCAAGTCTCCGGAAGAAAACAAAATCCCACTGTAATATTAAAATAAGCACCTACAGTTACATTTTTCTGAGTAAGCTTAAAAAGAAATGAGAAAGTAGAAGACTAAGAGGTATGGCTATCCATTTCAAATTCCTTGAGGAATACAAACAGTCATCAAGAATTCTCTATAAGTAATATCTTCTTGATATGCATAGTGATGGTAGAAAGAGGAAAAAGATAGAGATTGCTGAGTATAGAATATAGAAGCAGAGAAGATAAGGAAGAGAGGAGCAGAAAGAGATGCCACAGAACAGAGCTGATATCTGAGATAAATCAACAAACATTTAGTTTGATAAATTGAGGAAGTTGGAGCTTCCCTATCAAGTTGAAGCTTGATAGCTGTCAGTTGTAGCTGACTGAGGTTGGAGCCTCCTGTAGGTTGGTGCCTGCAGAAAATTGAAGGGAGTTGGAGTTTCCTTGGAAGTTGTAGCTTGTAGAGTTGAGGTTGGAGCCTCCTGTAGGTTGGTGCCTGCAGAAAATAGTGGTGAGAGGGAGTTGGAGCTTGCCTTTGCATCACAACAATAATAATATGTGGTTTTCTCCATTCATGGGTTTCCACTTAAATCTACTGTCTCTATCTGTGTTGCCTGTGTGCTGAGATGATCTACCAAATCTGCTTAATGTTTGCTGCTCTCATAATAAGTTTGAAGTCACATTAATTTAATACTTACTGCAACATATTAAGACTGTTCATATACTAAGATTGTTTGTAAAAGTAAGCTGTAAATTAGCTGATGAAAAATTTAAAAAGCTCATGTATGTGTTAAACTGATTCACCCCCCCTCTCAGTTTAACTAAGAATTCAACACTCATTTGCTCCATAAATAGAGCATGAGGCCCCTATGTATTTTGTTGGAATTTGATGAGCTTTGAGAGAAATATACATGATTTTATGAGCTTGAAGAAGAAATTGGAGTTGTGGAGTTGATGAATGGCTTGTTTGGCTTGATGATGGAGAGTCTTGTTTGCAGGATTCCTTAGCTTGGTGAAGGGTGATGTCTTATTAATTTGTCTATTATTTTCCTTGTTATCATTATGTTTCATTGCTCTTAGTTGCTATAAATCAGAAAAGTATAGGTTGAGACATGCTCTTTGAGGCACCTCAATCCTCCTGTTTGTTATAGCCTTGATGTTTTCTTCTGTTTGGTCTGCTTAAGGAATTATTGATTGCTCCTTAGGTTCACCTAAACTTGTTTTTGTTTCATGAATGGTTAGTATTCTAGTTTAAAAATATGATTCACGGTATGCCCTGCTTATTTTAATCTTTCAAAACTCTATCTTGAAGTCTTTCTTTGGAATATTGTCTACTAGGTTAAGTCAAAGAGGTCTCGTTCGATCTTGCCCTTTATCCATGCTTATCAACTTGTTTCAGAGTTCTTTATAGCTTTATTTATGATGTTTAGGATTTCCCTATTCATAAATTGAGTTATTGTGCTATCTTTAAGGTTTTCCCCAAATTCTAAAAGTGAATTTCTAAATTTAGAAGCTCTTATGCTCTCTATGTTTCACTGAAATTTTTACCTTGGATGTTTATTGGTTTAATATATTATCATAGAGTAAATGGTTTTCCCTAGCTCATGCTTAGTATCTTTTGCTGATCATATTTAAGACCTCCTTGTTCCTAGGTATTTGACAAAGGATTCTTGATTTCCCTTTGCCCTACCTTGTTCACAAACTTGATGTCCATCCCACTTCACTCATAAACCTTAAGGATCCTTTCACCTTGCTAAATAGGCATTGCACTACAGTTTGATTCATTATTGAGAAACCCTTGACTTTTATTGACTCCATAGCCCAATGGCTTCAACATACTCTCACTCCACCTATTCCACTTGACCATCTTACCCAACCAAAAAAATCAAAAAAATCCTACACTTAACAACTAGCCTAAAATCTAAACCCTAAAGCAAAAAGAAGACATCCTTTGCACCCAATAGAGAGATCCCTATCTAAGTCCAGGAAAGCTAGGTCCTAGGACTCCAAAGACTGGTTTCATGTTAACCTGTCATTTGGTCTACCAATCTGTCAAATCACAAGACACTAACACCCGACTTGACCCTTTTTACACAAAACATCATAAAAAACCCATTTACCCAGATTTGAAACCGTTTTGAGTTTTAACTTTGAAGTGGAATCGCATCCGCACCGGTATCGCGCTTCACGTCCTGCTTCTTTTTAAATTTAACTTTGCATTGTCTTTTTAAGACTTGCGATGTGCATGTTGCAATCGGGTCCCACCGGATATCGCACATCGCACTTCGCGGTGTTTAATATTTTCCATTCGCAATTATCTTTTAACTTTTTCGATTTCCATTTGCGTTTCGGCCTTACTGCATCACACATTTCTCATCGATGATTTTAGCATTTACCTCCCGTGGTAAATTTTTCAAATTTTTCAATTTGCGATGGCGGAAGTCTTAGTATTACGGGCACTTATGGGTAACTTATGAATTGTGCGAAATGCAATGTGCGACGCGCTAAAAGTTGGCAATTTGCGAAAGGGCGGAAGGTAAGGAAATAATGAATTTCAAAGGCTTATATGCAGATTTTGGGCACGTATAAGGTTATATGGGTCCTACCACATCGCATCAACAGAGTTTTAAGTTTTGGTAATGATTTACGAAGAGACGATTGAAAGTTACGGGCTCCGAAATGCAGACAAAACTAGAATTTCAGACTTTTCAACACAAGTGGGTATTATAAAGTAGTAAGTCTGAAAAAAGTTAATTATGTGGGTTTTTGGGGTTTTGAATGGGATTTCAGAGCATGGGAGTGTCAGAATTTGGTAAAAAAAAAGGTATGAAGAGGGTAGATGGAATAAATGAAGGCAGTATGTATTTTTCTCATCATCATAGTTAATCAGCAACAATCCTCTTTTAACTGAATTATATGGCATATAGACTCATTTGACCCTCCTCACAGCCAGGATCTCACTTCCTTTTCTGAAAATAAATGATAGTCATGGAATATTGTTTTTGACATGAAAAATATAAGGAATAGTTAGTCACCTTGTGATACTGTAAAATACAAGATTCTAACAGTGGCTCCAATTGGGGATGGAAGCTCCTTCACGAGGTGTCAAGAACTCTATAGACTAATAGCCTGATCTATTAGGTTGATCCCAGAACTTATATATTGATCTGTCAGGCACTTTGTGACTGGAAACTAGCTAATTGTTTCTCCTGACTTTGACCGGTAAAAATAGACCACATGCTTGGCCAACCAGCTTATTATCATAGTGATATTTTAACTGAAACTGCAATTGAACTTATCCACTGCAATCCATCAAGTTGAACATACTGCCGCACCTTGAAAAATTGAATGGTGAAACTAGAACTGAGCTGAAACTAAAGTCTGAAAATGAAAAAAATTCTAAGCTAAGATTTGAAAAATTCTCAGAGTGCTGAGCTTATTTGAACCCCTACCTACTGTAATCTAACTTGGAGATGATATATACACTAAGTGAACTCCTTTCTCCAATGCAACCAATCAAGTAAATGATTATATGATAGATTCTTGTTCACTTCTTTGAGTAAGCTGGAAAAACAAAAGGGCCACTCCCATCTTACTTTCCTATGGACAGTAGTGCTCAAAATTTTCCTTAAAATCTGCAACAAACCATTCCCAGCATGGCATACTCCTTCTTTAGATGATTCTAAGAAAACAACAAAAGGATCTTGGAACAATACCTAGCCCTGAGGATTTAAATAACAGACTTCATCTAGGGCTGCTCCTTGTTCCACTTTGTCATGCTCAGGATCCTTTTGAAAGAGAATATCTACATATTCTTCATGGTCATCTGGCATGGAATCCTCATTATGTACCACCATGCTGTCCTCAAGCAAACCTGATATGTCTTGACTGAGTTGGTTGAATTCTGTTTGAAGGCCATCATTTTGATGAATAGGAGCACTTTATGGCAATAAGCCTTGCTGAGAAGGTATAACAACATCAGTATCACTCTGTTCTTTCATTTCTTCATGAGAAAAAACTTTAGTACATAAAACTACAATAGAACAAATAGGAATAATCACTTCATTATATAAAAATTTGGAGGTTGGCTGCATGCTCAGAATCTGATTGATTTCTTCTTCAGTTAAAGGAGGAGGGAGTCTTTGTTTTATTTAGATTGAACGAAAATTGTTTTCTTTCTCTCATGAAGACTGATCATGAGGTTGAATGTCTTCTTTAGCCTCACAAAAAATAGAAGATGAATTATCATTTGTCCCCACAAAGAGATCTTTTGGATCTTCTTTCATTTCCTAATTGATTTCATTCTCAACTAACTTCTCTTGGTTGTCATGATAGTTAAATTGAGCATGAAATTCATGAATTACTTCTAAGAGATCCTTAGGATGCCAATTTCCTAAATCTTCATCAATATTTACAAGGTATTGTATGAGATTCTCGGATTGATCACAACAATTTTCAGAAAATGATAAAGATGGAGAATATTCTTTATAATGCTCATAAAACACCTTGTGGCAATCTTTTAAAGAAAACAAACTACCAAGATTCAAACCTTCATACCATTCCCTCGCTTTCCCTTCTAATGTTGCCATGAACATCTTCATGAGGTAATCCTCATGCCATTCGACCTTCAAATTCCATGAGTGTATATGAAATTTAATGAGATGTAACAAATCATCATCAACATTCTCATCTTGAAAAACAGGAAGATTTCTTTGCCAATTTACCTGAGGCATTTCATGTGGGAATACAGGAATGTGATCTCTGTTCATTGGAGCATAACTACATTGTATTCTTGGATCCATCTTGTCAACCAGTCAAAGAGTGGGGTCACTGTATATTCACAACCAATATGGATTCTTCTACCAGTGGAGTCTTTAGGTCAATTGAAAATTGTGGAGTCTCCAGGTGGATGATTTCAACTTTCTTGTGTCCGACTGTTGTCCACCATCAACAACCAGATACCAATTTTGGAACATACTTTAATCATACAATATTTTGACTAGGGTTTTTGAGTTCTGATGAAATATTAAGCTTTTCCAATAACTCAGTTCCCCAGTATGGTCGCCATTATGTTAGCCCTCCGTAATTTGTAAGATTGACAAGAACAAATGACAAAGGACAACATCAAACTGCTTTGGAGTCTAGGATCTAGCCTTCCTAGACTCAGAGAGGGCTCCCTCTTTTTTTTTTATGATTTATGATTTAGCTTGATGATTATAATGTTGATATTAGGCTAGTTATTGAAATTATGAGGGTTGTTTGTTTTGATTGATTGAGTGGTTGGAAAGACAGAGTTGTGGAACTTAATCCATTGGGCTATGGAATCATAAAAGGCTGAATTGTGCATCAAATTTTTCAAGGGGCATTCACAGGGCAAGCTAACTATGCAGACTGGATCTTACTAGTAGTGTGAATATGAGATGAAAGAAAGCAGTGAGTTCAGTAATAGATAAAGAGCAGTTAATAATTCTTTAACTATACTTCAGAGGAAAACATTAAGATAACAAAAACATACAGAATTAAGGTGCTTTCTCATCAAATCTTAATCTAAAGCTTCTGTTTTGAAATTAGAGAAACTGATGCACAACATGAAAAGACAAAGGAAAACCTTAACATAGAGGAAAGAACATCGCCATTAACATAGGTCTTGAATTCTATGAACAATATCTTAATTATTGATTCCCAGCTCAAAACAAATACAATGCTCCAATACAATGATCTTTTACAACACAAAGTATAACAAGGTTCCAACCTCTAACCTCTGATAATGATAGTTCGAGAATTATTTAACTAAAAATTGTGTCGGTTTCCCTAATCTAATTGGTTAAAACTTCATTTATTACAAAAAAACTGAAATTAAACAGGCATGGCCATGCAAGGCTTGAGCAAAAGATCTCTGACAACATATGGCCTGTAAAATTAATTTCGAGCTGCTCTTTATCGATCTAAACGCTTTGATGGATCTGACATATGGTCCTGCTTTTCAAAAGATCGACGTTGGGTAGTTAAGTCTGGTAAAGCGCTGGCTACTTTCATTTATTGATGCTGGTGCTAATGTGCCTTGTTTCCCCTTCCGCTTCTGCCGGTATATCATGACGGTTTTGTTTGAACGCCCTTCACCCGACTCGACCTCGATGTATTTTTTCTATTCAAGCCTTTCTACCACTTTCTACCTTATTTATTCATAACATGAGTTTCAAACCTTATATATCCGACTTGAACCTTTTTACACAAAACATCATAAAATACCCATTTACCCGGATTTGAAACCTTTTTGAGTTTTAAATCTGAAGTGGCATCGCATCCGCGCCGATATCACGCTTCACATCACGCTTCTTTTTTAAATTTACCTTTGCGCTGTCTTTTTAAAACTTGCGATGTGCGTATTACGATTGGGTCCCATCGGATATCGCACATCACACTTCGTAGTGTTTAATATTTTCCATTCGCAATTATCTTTTAACTTTTGCGATTGCAATTTGTGTTTCGGCCTTACTGCATTGCACATCGCTTAGTGGCAATTTTAGCATTTACCTCCTACAGTAATTTTGTAAATTTTTTGATTTATGATTGCAATTGAATCGCATCGCAGAAGTCTTAGTATTGCGAGCACTTATGGGTAAGTTAGGAATTGTGCGAAATGCAGCGTGCGACACGCTAAAAGTTGGCAATTTGCGAAAGGGAGGAAGGTAAGGAAATAATGAATTTCAAAGGTTTATATGAGGATTTTGGCCATGTATAAGATTATATGGGTCCTACCACATCGCATCGGTGGAGTTTTAATTTTTGGTAATGATTTACGAAGATATGATTGAAAATTGCGGGTTGCGAAATGTGGGCATAACTAGAATTCAGACTTCTACACACAAGTGGGTTTTGTAAAGTAGTAAGTCCGAAAAAGGTTAAGTATGTGGGTTTTTGGGGTTTTGAATGAGATTTCAGAGCATGGGAGTGTCAGAATTTGGTAAAACATAAGGTATGAAGAGGGTAGATGGAATAAATGAAGGCAATATGGATTTTTCTCATCATCATATTTTTTTTTTTTTTTAACAAGAACGGTTATGGTTTATATTAGAATTTGGCCAAAATGCCTTTCACCGGATACATTTGATCGGGCATAGCCCTTAACCTTTCTTTCACTAACTAATCACAGGCCCCTAAACTTGGAAAACCGCAAGATTTACTCGAGACTATCGAGTCTATCTCCGTTATTTTCCCTATCTTAAAGAGACAAACAAACTGTTTCAGCAAAATGCAGAAAAACATGACAAACTTTATGGAATGGGGTCCCAATTCTCAATTCCATTTGCCAAGAGACAGCCAGCTGGAAGTGAAACTGCCCTGTTGGCTTCCAAGTCAGCAGCTTTATTATTTTCCCTCAAAACATGAAGGAAGGAAGCAGTCCGGAAGGATTTCACCAAATTTCTGGTTCTTGAAATTACTCTTGCCAGTCTAATGTCTACAGGAGAGGAATCCTCCACTAGAACTTTGATAATGGATTGAGAGTCTCCTATGATACTGATATCTGAAAGACCGAAAGCCTTTGCTTGCTTGAGACCTTGCAGAAGAGCCAAGGCTTCAACTTGCATGCTGGTAGAATTCCCTAAACCCGAAGCAAACTTTTCCACGGTAATACCCTCTTTATTTTTAATAATTCCTCCTGCCCCAGCCAAACCAGGATTGCCTTTCGCTGCTCCATAGAAGAATAAAGAGAATCTGGAATGCCTGAGGAGCAAATCCGAAAGATCATTCTCCTTCCCTCTGAATTGCCACTCTTTTGTGGCCTTGTAATGCCTTATTTCACTAGAGAAATGGAGGTCCATCGAGGCACCCCATTCTAAGTCTTGCTGACTCAGATTTAGATCCGGAAAATGATCCCCCAGACTTTCTTTCCAAAGGCATTTTATTTTGGTGATGATGAACTGAGCGTTTAGACTTTCATCTCTGAAAACTCTTCTGTTGCGCTCAAGCGAGATCTGCTAGCAAGCAAATTTCGGCAAAGAGAGCCATGCAGCTGTGAAACTCTCATTTTTTGGAAGCGATCCTGGGTAGGAATTCCGCCAGTTTGCAAAAAGATCAGATATGGACGTGGGTAAGGTGAATTCAGAATTCTAGAAGCTCAGAAGGCCATGCCAGATATCTCTTGAAAAGTTGCAGTCCAAAATAATATGCTGAGCGTTCTCCTCACAATCACAACATAAGTAGCATCGAGAGGGACCGTGAAATCCTTTCTTCTTCAATCTATCTGCAGTTAAAATCCCTCTGTGGCATAACAACCAACAGAAAGAGTCGACCTTAGGCATGGTTTTGCGATTCCAGATCCCGTTCCAGACTGCAGGATTAGGAGGGACGTTAGGGCGATCATGAAGGCATTTGTATCCCTGTGCAACCGTGTAAAGCCCTGGGGCGGCTCCCCATCCTCGGGCATCCTTCTTACCCACGCGCAGAGGCGCCATACCATTTAATAAAGAAAGGAAAATATCTCGAGCTTGGGACAGCGCAGGAGGGACGGGAGGGAGCCTCCATCGCTGCCAATGTCTGCCTTCCCATTGTGAAATGTCCCAAAGAGTGGTGCATTCAGCGTTGTCCAACCACAAACGCAACGCTTGCAGAGAGCAGTGGGATGATAGAGGAGGGTGCATCATAATGCTGTCATCCCAAATTTTAATTTCTTTACCGTTTCCAGGGATCCAATACGCTCTGTCTCTGATTAAAGGGGCTGCTTTATGACAGAGCTTGATCAGCTGCGAACCTGAGGAGGGTAGGAGGGCGTCTAGACATCTCTTCCTCTTTCCCATGAAATATTTCCTCCATAGGGCTTTTTGCGCCCAACCTGGATTTGGACCAATGATTCTCCAGAAGATCTTGGCTCCCATAGCTATGTTTTGGAGGCTAAGATCTTTGAAATTGAGGCCTCCTTCACTCTGGGGCTTGCAGATTTTCTCCCAACTGACTAATGGGATTTTCCTGTCATTGTGATTTCCCCCTTTCCAGAAGAACTTGCGAATGAAGGCTTCCATTTTTTTTATGATGCCTAAAGGGGCTAGAATTACAGAGAATTGAAAGATGGGGAGACTGCTAAGAACAGATTTGATGAGAACAATTTTTCCGGCTAGATTTAACCAAGAGAATCCCCAAGCTTGAATTTTGGCCTTGAACTTGTCCAACAGAGGAATCCAATCTCTGTTGTATGCCAATTTGCGAAAGATGGGAAGGCCCAAATAAGAAAAGGAGGACCAGTTGAGAGTGGCAGTAAAGCCCAAAATTCTTGAGATGGCAGAAAGGGTGGGAGCCGAGATGTTCCAGCAAAAAGCTTTGCACTTACCATTGTTTAAACTGCTGCCTGTAGCTTCACTGTAGTCATCCAAGACCTCCTTGAATCTAAGAGCAGATCTGGCAGAGGCAGCCCCTAACAAGAGGGTATCATCCGCAAAGAGGGTGTGATTAACATTTTTGACCCCTCTGGCTATATTGAGCCCTAAGATCTCTTGGTCAACCAGTTTCTGATCCAGGTAGAAACTCAGGACGGAAACATGAAGGATGAAGAGGAGCAGAGAGAGGGGGCAACCCTGCCTAAGCCCTCTTGAAGCTTTAAAAAAACTAGTTGCTCTCCCATTCACCAGGGGGGCGATCCAAGGATTAGAAATACAAGCACGGATCCATTTTAGAAAGCCCATTCCAAAGCCAAATTTTTTCAAGACTTCCCAAAGAAAGCTAAGTCTGACCCGATCGAAAGCATTAGCCAGATCTAGTTTGATAACCATACCTTTCTCTTTGCGAAGCTGGCTTGAGTGAATCGCCTCTTGCACTAGGATGAAGTTGTCAGTGAGCTGTCTCCCCTGAACAAATCCACCTTGGTTCTCCGGGATGATGGCTGGAAGAATACCTTTAAGTCTATTGGCAATAACCTTTGTGATTAATTTGTATCCAATATTACAAAGAGAGATGGGGCAAAACCGATTAAATTATTTAGCACCCTTTTCCTTGGGTATGAGGGCAAGAAAAGTTGAATTGGTGCTGCCCCCAATTTTCTGGTAGTCTTGTGATTTCAAAATCATTTTGTAGAGGTCTTTCTCCACAATCTGCCAGCAGGTTTGAAGAAATCTTGCTGTAAAACCATCCGGGCCTGGGGCTTTGTCAGGCTCCATGTCTGAGAGGGCATCCTTTATTTCCTGAATAGAGATCTTTGCTTCAAGCTGTTGATTCATTGAAGGTGAGATCCTAAGGGGAACCGCCTCCAAGAATTTGGAGTTTGGGTCCGTCACGCCCTCTTCTCTATACAGGTTTTGAAAGTGGTTGAAAGCTGCTCTCTTTATGCTATCAAAGTCTTTGTGTGTCAAATTGCTATCTTTGATTTCCGCAATAGAATTGAAGCTCTTTCTGGCTTGAGCTTGCTTGTGGAAGAAGGCCGAATTTTTGTCTCCTGCTTTAAGCCATAAGGTCCTAGACTTCAGTCTCCAATGCTCTTCCTCCGAAAGGCAAGCTTTGTGGAAGATTTGCTGGAGCTCAGCTTCCTTATCTAGAACTTCTTTAGTGATTTATGCATCTTCACATTGGGCATGGTGCTGGGCAAGATTATCTTGAGCCTGCTTTCTCTCTTTTGCAGGAGAGGGAAGAGCTTTGGCCCAAGATTTAAGCACCGTTTTCAGTCTTCTAAGTTTTTCTTCCCAAATGAAGAAAGGGGAACCTTTCACTGGCAGATTCCAACAGTCATGAACCAAGTTCAGGAACTCAGGTTCTTTGACCCAAAGAGGGTTGAATCTGAAGGGGATGGGGCCAAGATCTTTGTGGCCCAGCATCTCAAGTAAGATGGGCTTATGGTCAGAAACACTGCATGGGAGGATATGCGATTTGAAATATAAGCCCAGCAAAAGAAAGGAACTCTGAACCAAACATCTATCAAGTCTAGCAGCAATGCGACCAAGACCTATTCTTTTGTTAGACCAAGTATACTTACCATTTGCTGGAGGGATGTCAAGCAGATCCCAATCCTGCATGAGGTCTTCCACCCATTCCCTTGCAGGGTCCCTTACGATTGTGCCTCCTCGCTTTTCCTCCATGCGCAAGGTGAGGTTAAGATCACCTGCAACAATGATGTTTTCCAAATTTTCTGACTCTGACAGATGTCTGATGGAGTCCCAACACTCCCTTTTCTCCCCTATATTTGTTGGAACATAGACATTGAAAAGACGAACTACCACCCTCGAGTCCAAAGGCTGGAGCTTCAAAAACAGCCAGTGGGTGTTGTGCAGCACGGTGACCAATCTGAACTTGAGAGGGTTCCAAAGGGAGCCCAGTCCCCCAGATGCTCCCCGTGCTGAAACTGCATGTCCGCTGCTACCTTTCCAAATTTTTTTATTGATTTGGAGAAACTCCTTGTCCTCCATTTTGGTCTCCTGAATCAGAAGAATGTCTGAAGCTTCTCTTCTTATAAGGCTTCTCGTTGCTTCTTCTTTCAATTTTCTCCCCATTCCTCTACAGTTCCAGGAGACAATCTTCATCATTTATTTTTATGATGATGGGCTCCCTTGGAACCCTCCCCTTAGTTTTTTACCATCTTCGGATTTTTGCCAAGAAGTTTCTCCAGAGTGGGCTGACTACCCTGAAGCTTGTCTTTGTAAGTTTCCTGATCTCTCTTTTCTCTAGCAGATTTGCGGTCTCTTGCAGATCTTCTGAATGATATCTGCATATCTCCTATTTCTCCATCCTCCTCAGACTCCTCCGAGTCATGTTCCTCCTCGGAGGCTTCTGTTTACTTATCCTTGTTTCTTTCCGTGACGCTTTCTTCAGGTCTTGTTTCTGCTGAAGGCATTTTTTCTAAAGGTTGATCTTGCCTATCTTCCTCCTGAGGAGTCTCTTCAGCAGAGCTTAAGACCTCATACCTGTTTTCTTGGCTTTTTGGCGGGGGAACATTCTGGATGGAGGCAGGATGGGGTCCATGAACCCCAGATTTCTTGTGAGATGTCTTTGGCCTCTTGACCTGGTTCCAGCCCTCTTCCTTTCCTTTCTCAGCTTCCCCTTTGTTCGGGCACCCTCTTGCAAAATGGCCATATATGTGACATTTGCGACATTTGAAGGGGAGTTGCTCATAGTCCAGCACTTGCACATGCGTCCAACTGCCCACCTTTAATTTAATGGCCTCCGGAATCCCCACCTCTAAGTCCACCTCGACACAGATTTGGGTGCAATCATACTGATCATTTTTGTTTGCTCTGTCAATGAATTTTCCCAGAGTATCTCCAATGTGCTTGAGGGACTCCCATTTCCAACAGTGCACTGGTAGATTGGGGAGCTGAACCCAGACAGGGACTACCGTTGGGACATCCACAGCCGAATCGAAATCGGGGGCCCATTTGTTAAGGTAGAGGCCCTGAGGTCCCATGAAATAGGGCCCATTCCTGAAGATCAGGTCCTTATCCTCCTTGGTGTTGAACTCGAACAGAAAGAAGCCTCTACCCAGAAAATAAGAGGTGACTTTATTTTTGATCAGCGGAACCCATTGTTAAGAAGCTAGTAGAAGATGAAGATATGGCTGATTTGTTAATGTGAAGCTTGCTGCCTTACTTTGATTGATTTGTGACTCATTGCATCTCCTTGGAGAGACTCAAGCACTTCAGTCAAGAAGTTATCAACAATTTTCGAAACCCAAATTTTAGAAGATATTATTTTTAATACCAAAATACTATAATACTATAAAATATAGGTGCAATAAACTATTATTTTGATCAACAAGACTCTAAATAAGCATTAATTTGCATCCATTTATATAATTAGTTAAACTAAATTATATAGTTGATAATAGGATAGTAGAATATATTATAGGGTACTTTCAGAATGAAATACATTTTGTTCATTCATTGGAAAGCTTCACAAACCACTGTGATAATAGAGTTCTCAGCGCTAATACAATTATTTTGTCGATCTGTGCATATATTTCTCAATATCCCCTTCCCATATGGGAAAGGAGTGGACTAGTCACTTACCTCACAAGGTCCTTATGGAGTTGTTGTTCCAGGCCACACGTGCACACCATTTTACCAACAAGACAATTTAGTAGACAACTCGACAAGGCCTTGGAGCTGGGTGCCCCCAAATCCACACAGCCAACCATCCATCAGGAGAATTTTTCCATGCCTGGATGTTAGGAGAGCTTGCTCAAATTTGGGCTTCCCACAAGGATCATACTGTAGAGCCCTATCAGTCCCAGACACACTCCAAAGGACATCATCCACTAGTCCAAAAAAAATTTTGCGGTCATTGAGGACTCTAGCAGGGAGACCCCCCTTGATCTAATTGCTCGTCCTCACCTGTCAGCACTAGCATACCATGACTAGTTCAAACTAAAGTTCCTTTGGTCCTCAGATATCATACATATTATCTTTTTCTTGTAATTACTTTATCTCCACTCCGAGTCATGTACTTTCTTATCTTCTCTTGTTGTTCTGCTTCTAGCACAATTAAAAATCTGTTTTGATATGATTTTTAGCATCTTTATAGTCCACACTTCCACACTTCCACATTGTATTTTGGCTAGTGATGTACTCTTATAATCCCATTGACCTAACATTTTCCCCAAGGAAAACCTTGTGGGGAAACCCAAGAGATGCTTCCTCATGTTTGTGGATGGCATCCCTAGTAACCCTGTTCGCTAAAGTCATAGACTAGTGTGCCTAACCAGGAGGGTTGAACTAGGCAGATGCCCAACAACATGAAAAAAAACCAGTTGAGCTAACCCTTGGTCTTCCCATTGACATACTCCTTTGATCATTTGCTGGACATTAATAAACTTATATTATCAAACTTTGGTTTTTACAAATACTGCAACAAAAAAGGTGGTTTGACAAACAATGCAACAAATCAGAACTCATATTTTAATAATTTAGACGATAAGAGGTATTCCAAAAATCATTGACAAAGACAGCCATGCTTTTATCTAGATTTGCATTTGAAAAAATTGTCAACTTATCTGTTATATTGTCAACTTGAAATGTGAAATCCAGATATGAAAACTAGATATGAAAGTATTTCAAAAATCACCTCTTGGGTATTAAAATAAGAATGGAGCTGTACAGGATGGCATCAAGGCCAATGAGAAAAATTACAATTAATT